>JANDJT010000102.1:6869713-6896269 GCA_024331685.1 Stegophilus panzeri
TATATAATTTTTTTTTTTTTTTTTTTTTTCCATTAGTTTTTAAATCTACAGGGTATCCCAGAATTTTCCGTATATAGGGGAAATTAACAATTTTTAGCAAAATGTCTTCCAGAATTTTTCATACTTAATCTATTTTTATTTATATAAATAAATTACTTTTTTTTATATTCAGGTAACCTTTTACGAATGCCTTTGATAAGAGAGGAACGTAGTGAAATCATTCTCATGGCTGGATCGGGAAGCTGTCTCAAGGCTAGGCCTAAATTAACCAATCAGCAACAAGCAGTTCTGCAACATTTATCTCCTTCTGGTCCCAAGCATTTGTAGCACTTAATTGAATGTTATTAATAACAAATGTATCCAAACTTTAATATTTCCAAACAGAAATGTCTTATCTGTAACTGTGTTGGTTTAACTTGGATTGGAAGTTGTTTAGTTTATGTGGTTGAATTCTTGACAGTTTTGAAGCACACACCCACAGTGTATTGTGTTCAATAATGTGACGTATAATTTCAAGATGGTTTCCCTGAAGTGCATGTTTTCGTGTGTGTTTTCACAGGTGGGCGATAAGGTGCTGGTTCTGAACCGCAGTGGTCTGTGGCAGGAAGTGGTCGTGGTCCCCATCTTGCACACCTTCCCCATGCCCGAGGGGATGAGCTTCGAGGAGGCGGCCGCTCTACCAGTCAACTACGTCACCGCTTACATGATGCTGTTTGACTTCGGCCACCTGCGTCCCAACCAGAGTGTGCTGATCCACATGGCTGCAGGTGTGTGTGTGAGAGAGAGAGAGAGAGAGAGCGCGAGCGAGCATCTTGCTCTCTCTGTGTTGGCTGTGTGTGATACCGGGTAGGGCGTATTGTCTAGAGATGATTTTCTGCAGCTGTTGATGGTGACCTGGTGACTTTGTTGCATATCTGCAATAATTTTTCATATTTTGTGTCCTGTATACACATTTTGTGTGTGCTTGTTGTAATTTGTTACAGCTGTTTGACTGAACATTTGTGTCAATGAGAATATAGTGTTTTAGATTAGCTCATGTGCATACATGAGCAACCAAGCGAAAAAGAATGTGTGTGTATCGTTGGGCGGATCAGCACATCCTTGCCAATGAATTGTAGGCTGTCTAAGCAAGCGTCTTCTGGGACTTTCTGGGAGCAGGTGTGTGTTTGTGCAGTTGTGTATTTGTGTCAAATTGTCGGCGTCTCTGGAGAATAAAGCGTGTAATGCTAGAGTGGCCTCATCCTGTTTGTGTATAGGAGAAATAACGCTAATGCATTATATTTAATTTGCTGTTGTAATAAAATAAGTGGAGATATTGCACACGTTAAGTGTATCGATATCTGTCTGCCTTACGTCATTAATAATGCATGTGTTTGTTATTTAAACTTGAAGAGTAAGGATTGCTTTTTTTTATCCATGTGAAATTAATGTGAAGAATTATTAATGGATTTGTTTCTTATAGAGTCAGATCTAGAATTGCTTTAAAATAAATAAATAAATAAATAAATGATGTAGGCTGCAAGCCTTAAACACCGGTGAATTAGTTATGGGAGGAAAAAATTAATGAATTTAATCTGATCCTCTATCAAATGGAAAATATTGGAAGTGGATTTGGGGATTTTTGTAGAAATGTGTATATAAAGAGGGTTCGAGTTAGTAATTTTTTTATTAGGATTGATTTTATTATATTTAAACTTTACACTTAATTATTTGTCATGCGAGTGAAAAGATTTAACTAAATATAAAAGCTGAAGTTTTGTGTAAGTCTTGTTTTTAGCCATGTTTTTTATTTAAAAATATATATTTTAAAGCTTGGTATGGTTTAAAGAGAACATTATAAATATATTAAAAAAATAAATATTGGCTGATTACTCAGAGTTCATGTAGTTCCTGTATCATTATCAGACACCAATAATGTAAATTGGCATAACTCAGTGATGTTATGCCAAAAAGTGGCATCATGCCATCTCCAGTTTCTTTTTTTTTCTTCTTTTTTTTTTTTTAATCAGGCAAGCATGTCACTCTTGAATTTGGTCTGATCAGACTTTATAGAAGGCAGTCCATTACACAGATTTGCTAAATTGATGGCATATATTATTCTAATCCAGTTCTGATCCATTAGATATTTTTCTGCCTGTAGCCCTGTAATCTCCAGTGGAGATGGTGTTAAAGGAATAAACCAAAGTTTTTCAATCGCTCACTATCCAATCTAATCTAATTGTGTGTTTTCCACAATTAATTTCAGCACACTTCCTTGAACTCAGAAAAGAACTGAAAATACATGATGTTGAAACTCGTGGACCTCTATGGGCAGTTGTTGAACTTTAAACATTTAAGTGAACTGTTTTTGAAACATTCATGAATTATTCGGCCAGGCTGTTGTAGCTGTTGAAGCTGAAGATGTCTACAATTCATCCTTTTCAGAAGCAGGAAGGGAAGTGTTGTGTTAACACTGCAGCTCAAAGTAAACATGGAAGTCTCAGTTTTTGTCTGACTATATAAGAACTGCTTTAGTAAGACTTTCTCTCATGCTTGTGTCATACTAAGACATAGAAGCGTAACTGTTATAGTTTAGATTTTTCACATTTACATAGCTAGATTTTAACATTTTATTGACTGAATTAAGGTACTCCGGTTTCCTCCCCATTTTAAAGACGTGTGTTGTAGGCTGATTGGCACTTCCAAACTGTCCGTAGTGTGTGTGAGTGATTGTGACCTGCGATGGGTTGGCACCCTGTACAGGGTTGCCCCAAGTTCTCTGGGATAAGCTCCAGGTTCCCCCCGTGACCCTGTGTAGTATAAGCAGTATGGAAAATGGATTGATGGATGACTGAATTAAACAATTTTCCTTAGATTTCTGTTGTGTATTTTGACTAAGCAGCTTTTGCGTTCCTTTCTCAGTGCTGGTAAACGTGTCAAAATTATCATCGGTGCTAATCGCACATATGCAACACGTACTTTACTTGGGGATTAAAACTACATAACCTTGTTTGCATAACGAAGTTCAAAGGGAAGGCCTTTGGCTTTCACCAGCACCATGCGGGTAAGATAATTTAAAAAAAAAAAAAAAAAAAAAAAAAAAAAAAAAAAGGAAGAACTGTTGGTTGTAATGCCCTGGTGTTTTCCTCCCTTGTTCTCTCTTGGATTTGATCTTATCAGGTGTGGTTAATGATTATTAAATCAAAAGCCTGGAGTATACCTTTATTTTCCTGAGACTTCACTTCAGAATATATTGGAGTATTTGGATGGATTTTACATTCAGTATCAATGTCATGGCAATACTTGCTTAACAAAAGCATCTGCTCGACCAGCGTCACGAGACAAGCAGTATGAGCATCACAGCAGTACTAACCAGCATAAACAAAGTTGCAGCAAAGTTTTTATTCACCACGGATCACTGTTGAATTCACCGCTTTCTATTGTGTAGTAAAACTGGTCTGTTCAGACCAGATTATGCTTAATTAATCATAATTCACAGCACTCTAATAAATCAGTTTAGCACGTGACCTGCCTCAGCTGTTCTTGTTGTTGGGAATTACTTGTGCTTTCCTCCTTCTGATTAATGCACCCTTAGTTTGGTCAAAAATGATGCCATGCTACGTTAATCAATATTAACAATGTATGAAATGGGAACCCAGCTGCTCCACTGCACTGTCATTGTAACGTTCATTTAAAATCAAAGTAAGACTTTATAAATTGTGAGGGTGAAAATGAAGGGATAATGCAATCCCCCCCCCCCCCATCCCTCCCCCCCATTTTAAGGTTTATATAAGCTTTCGGGCTCTTTGTCACTCATATTGTACATTTTATATTCCTTACTTAAGATTATTACTTTAAAAAAATATTGTGGTAACCTGAAAACTTTTATGAAGTATTTCCTCTAAAATATAATAAATAAAATTTATTATATTAGATTTATACCATAGATTTGCATATATAGATTTATATTAATTTTCTTGTTCTAATATTTTTTTTTTTTTTTTTTTTTTTTTAATCTTTCTTTATCTGTCTCCAGTGTGGGTGCTTTGTAACATTTTAAGCGATAAAGCTGTGTGGTTTTTTTTTGTTGTTGTTGTTTGTGTGTCGTGCAAAGTGTGTGCTCACACGCATGGATTTTGACTTCGTTGGTGAAGCTTCCAGTGCGTACGCGAAGATAATTAAATGAAAGATAAAGGCAAGACATGATCATGATGATGAGAAGAAGAAGAAATAATAAAATGAAGACAAGATAAGCTTAAGGCAGAATAGACATGGTGCAGATGCTTTGTACAGCTATGCATGGGGTAATGCAGTGGAAAGAAGGTAGGGATATATACAGGTAATAGAATAAATAGGAGTGAATTTACAGTTGCACATAAGAGTCTATGGAAAACAATTACGTTAGGATGGTCCTTGGAGGCAGTTACGGGGGGAGGCTGCACTTGTGTCTGGATGTTCTGGTGCTCAGTACTCTGTAGTGCTGGCCAGATTATTAACTTCAAGAGAAAAGGAGGGAATGACTGATTATAGCTGCTATATTGCAAGTGATTGCAGCAACTAACTTGTCTCGCAGATGTTCCAGCACAGTATGTGTGTTTCTTTAATAAACAAAAATGGTAATCATTAGCAAATTTAAGTGGTATAAGGTGAGAAACACTTTGGGATGTGCTTTTTCATGAAAAGAACCAAATTTAGGGTGTTAGGGTGTCGTTGATCTATTTTCCTATATCGCCATACCCTGTCAAGTTTTATTCCTTATTTCTATCACCTTTACTTAAATGTGTTTTTTTTTTTTTTTTTAATTCTTGTGGATTCAGCTATGTTACATACAGTATGTTAATGTTCTTTCTGATAGTTATCAGATGCCAACTGCTTACAATTAATTAGATTATTATTATTATTATTATTATTATTATTATTATTATTATTATTATTTTTATTTATTTTTTATTTTTTTATAAAAGGAAACTCATATCTTTATCATTATGCACAAAGCATAATGACAGTTGGACGTTTGGCTCCAGAGGTAGAGCAGCGTTTCAAGCCATGAATTCCCCCCACCCACATTTCTTGGAGTGTGTGATATCTGGGTTAGTTGGGATGGAGTTGCTTTAGTTTTTACACACAGTGTATTATAGCGAAGAAGAATACTGGGCTATAATTTAAACCATGCTGAATTTGTTTGTGCTGTTGGTATCAGTGTTGTAAAATAGCATGAGTGTTTTAAACCGTGTCTGAATCTCCATGAAACCCGAATGCTGACCCCTTCCATATGGTCTCCCAGTGTTCACAGTAAGACAGAATGGCTTCTCTAATTATTAAACTATGCTAATGGGTTACTGTAGGCTAGAGTGCTTACCGGAAAGACGTGATGTACTGTAAGAGTGTAGGAGATTGAGATTATACATGCAGTGAATGACTGACTGAAGGCGAGAGAAATGCAGATTGTGGAGAGCGGGAGAGAGAAATGTAAAAGGTGGGTGGTGGTCGGTTTAGGCTGAAACACTGCCCCTGCTCAATAGGATATTGTTCGACACACATCCTTCCCACCCTCGCTCTCTTGCTCTCTTTGGGCTTACACATCTGCATCCTCTGCCTGAATTCAGTATGTGGGATTAGATATGAACACACACACATAGAGCAGTGCTGGATGGGAAAGTGAAGTCCTCCTGGCGAGGTGCATGTATGTGAGTGATTCTTTGGCTCATGTCAGGAGGAAATACAGTGATCCATCTGGAGTGTCACAGAAGGCAGAACCTCTGTGATCTCTCAGACCACCACACCCATAACGAGGGGGGGGTTTACACACACACACACACACACACACACACACACACACACACAGAGAGAGAGAGAGGGAGGGGAAAGAGGATGGAATAAAAAAAAATTACTTTTACACTGATGCAACTAAAATGTATTATAATATGGTTCAAATTTAAAAATAAGATTCCTTGGAAAAAGGAATGAATCATAGCTTATGTTTTTTCTCTTGTATTTCCATGCAGCACTGAAATATTCTAAATCTATATATATATATAATATATTCATTCATTCATTCGTGCATGCAATTTCCTAAGCATGCAGCACAAGTCATGCAAAAACTTCAGTTTCATAAAACTGGACAGTTGAAAATTGGAAGAACATCGTCTGGGCATTTTCCAATTTTCAGTGTCCAGTTTCGGAGAGACTGTGCCCACTGTAGCTTCAATTTCTCTTGGCTGACAGGAATGGAACCTGATGTGGTCTTTTGTTGTAGCCCATCCACCTAAAGGTTTTGATGCTTTGTTTGTTCTGAGATGCTTTTCTGCTCACCATGGTTGTAAAGAGTATTTAAGAGTTAACATATTGAAAATCCTAAGCGATCAGTGCTTTCTGAAATACTCAAACCAGCCCATCTTCCATGCCATGTCACATCAAGGTCACTGATCACCCAACCCCAAATTCAGAAATTTGAAGTCAACATTAACTGAAGCTCTTGACCTGTATCTGCATGAGTGTATGCATTGTGCTGCTGCCACATGATTGACTGATTGGATAATTGCATGAATGTGTAGGTGCACAAGTTCCTATTTAAGTGGCTGATTAGTGTATATACACCTATGTATATCAATTGTATATTGAAATAACGTGTTGATGCATGTCGGTCTATTGTTTTTATATGAGGCAGAAAGAGAACGGTGTTTAGTCTTATCCCCCAAAAGTGTTTGTGTGCATGTGTTTTTCTGAGTGCTTACAGAGGGAGTGTATGTTTTCAGGAAACACTTGGGAGTTCAGGTTTTTTTTTTTTTTTTTTTTTTTAAAAAAACACTTATCCTGGAACTGAAACATGTTTCCTCTTTCACGTCTTAAGCTCCTGAAACACACCCTCAGCTTGACACCACTCCATGTGTTCTGGCCAAGAAGCAGCTGGGGAAGGGTGAGTGGTGTAAGGGGGGGGGGGGGCATGTAGTGTCATGGTGCTTGTGCCAAAAGCAAATCAGCACTAGTTAATTATCAAACCAAGATAAAGAAAACATAAAACTAAGCGACTACTGATTTGGACATTGGCCCAGTGCTGTGCAGGGCGTTGCAGTTGGACCGAGAGTTTGGGAAGTTATGAGCTGGAGTGTGTGTTCACATGTGGGCCAACGATTCTCTGTAAATAAATTAAATCTAAAGTGATCCATTCTCAAGTGTTTTATCATCTGGCTTTCTTTGACCAGTCACGTCATCACACTCTTTGCTCCATCAGTTATATTCAGTCATGCTGAACTTCTTTACTTAACTGTATGTCTATCAATTTTTCCCCTCTTCTGCACCAACACACCCAACAGCTGCTGTATATTATGGGGTTCCTTGAAAATCGCTTTCAGATTTTAATTACTTGAAAGATTTGGTATTCAAATGCCTTTCAATAGTAATGAGCCACTAATGTTGTACTGCTACACAGTGAGTAAACATTAGCAGCAGCCCAACAATTTATGCGTATTTTTCATAAACCGTAGATCTTCATCATCTTTAATATTACTAAAGTATTTATTTATTTACACAGTATTACTTGTATGATCATTGATATTCAGCTGTATTTTACATCTTTTCAACTCTTTCTGTATTGGGATATTTTTAAGCCAGTTGAACACAATATGTTCACGATATGTGTTCACTACATAGGGTGTAACATAGTGGTGTTGAGGAATCTATATAGTGCTCGATACGCCCAGCAGAATATCATCTGAGATTCAACCATTCAAACTGAGTGCCTCCAATAAATGTGCATGTAATTTCACTTGGGACACATACTATGTTCGGTTCCTAATTAGAATTAGGAAATAATACCCGAATAAATAAACAAATTTTTGAAAGTATTTATTCAAAGCCCTTTGTCTTACAACTGGTGACAGGTCACTTAGCAAAATAAAGTTTAGAAAACTCGCAGTTCAAAAGACTTGCATTGGGCAACTAAAAGTAGAACGTGTGGTCTTAATGTTTCAGTGTGGATTTTGGTTGTCATATACAGTATTATAAAGTTGTAATATTTGAGAGCTCTGGTGTGTTGCCCTCCATTTAGTACATCTGTACACTGATTTGCGAGCTGTGTAAGAGGGATAATTTTTAGCTGGTTAAGTGTATATGTTGGAAGGTTAACAGATTTAACCTTAGAAAGTGGACCTCGCTCTCTCGCTCGCTCATGCACACATGCTCTCCAGCTTGTTTTTCCTCTGTCCTCTAGTTGCCCTCTTCTTGTGGGCTACAACTGGGAGTCTGTAGAATTCCACAATATTTTCAGGGAAATTCCTCCTGAACACAACGGCTCATGCTGTGGTGGCTGAGAGCTGCCAAATCTCTGTGCGTATCTGTTTGTGGGTGTGAATGTGTAAGCACAGGGAGAAATATAAAGCCTTCACTGTGTCCAGTGTGCATTTTGTGTGCGTGTCCTCATGCACCACTGTTTATTATGAACCTTATCGGATGAGCATCAGTCTTCATTCAGCCAAGAAAAACAATGGAATTTAATCCTGAGCAGAACAAATGGAATTAACCATGGAAATCTGTTTATGGCCCTGGAGACTCTTTATACCCCGTCCTGCTTCACTTTTCGATCTCTTTCACTCGTGCCCTCTCACTCTGTTTTTCAGTTCCCCTTTCTTGCTAGTGGTGCATAGTTTTCCATGTCAGAGGGAGCAGCACTGTGTAGAAGAAAAAATCCTCTCATTCCCAGTGTCCGATTAGAAATTTGGCTGTAGGGTAAGTGGTTGTCTTGGCAATTTTGCTGCTGGTCTTGTGATTAGGGCACTGAAGTCACGCGGTAGACTGACCCTCTGTATACACACACACACACACACACACGCGCGCGCGCGCACACACACTGTGTGTGAGGACCAGCAGGGAGGGAGCAGGTGAATAAGAAGTATCTGGAGAGCCTGAGAAGTGTGTGTGTGTGTGTGTGTGTGTGTGTAAATGTATTGTGGACAGACAGGACAGCTTGGCTGGGGTCTCCATGGCAACACAATCCAAATTCACCCCGGGCATCATGAACCTGAAAGGAGGAAATAAGAGTGGTCTCTTTTTTTGCTTCCTTACACACACAAGCAAAAAAAATAATAAAAATTGGGTTATGGCTTTTAAAAAAGTTAACGTTCTCACTCCAATGGCTACTTCCTGGTTTACTTTTCACACCATGCAAATGAATCAGTGAACTTTTCAGCAGTTTCTTTTGGAGTTAACACAAGTCAGCAGACAGTGTAGCCCAGTGGAGTTGTTAATCTATTCAAAAAAATTTGATTTGAATTTCATACTGCAATTAGAGTTGCATGATTTGAACTCAAATGTACTGCAGTGCTATTTCTACACCTTGGAAATATGAGTGAAAAGAGAAAGGTTAAATATCAGCCTGCATTCATTTGACCGGTTTTATCATGCCTATACTATTATCATTTGCATGTTGTAGGATACTTTGCAAAAGCAAATAACACACAATATATACTGCAATAACACAATATTGTGCATCCTTAGACTGAACTGACGGCATTTGTATGGTATGTTGCCTAGCCTTACCCTGGGGGTGTGTGGGTGTGTTTTTCACTCTGGCATTCAATAAGCACTGGCCTTTTGTTGTTTGCAGTGACCTTTTATGAATGCATTCTCACGTCCTGCCTTGTCCTACACATATTTAAGGCTAATTCTCTCAAGCACAAATTAGTGCTTACTTTCAACTTTGTACAGAGTGTGTGCAGAGTCATCTGCATTCAATGTTAATTGGTTAATGAAGTAAATATTGGGTAAGTAATTTTATTTTCGATTCCGATATGGAGACTCAAGTGGCGGGACTCAACCTGGACTCCAAAGCTAAGTGTTGTAAATAAAATTTTAATTAAAAATGAAACGGTTCTAAAGAAGTAGCTTGGTTAGAAACAGCTCTGTGGCTTGAGAATTTGGACTCATATTGAGAATCAGTTATATTTCCTTGATTAGAAACTTACCCAAAATTTGTAACTTTTTTTTTGTTGGTCTGATTTTTTTTTTTTTTTTTTCTATTTTATTTTTTTCTTCCCCCCCATTTTTCCATTCATTGTCTGTTAATTGCGATCTTGTAGGCTTTATCACACAATAGTATTACTAACCAGGCCCAGAGCCAGTCCATTCCTCTTCTACTGTGTGTCCACAGCATTGGGGACTACCAAACAATTCAAGTTGAGATGGGAGTGCAAATCACTCAACTCTGCCACTTGTCTACAGACTTAACACGCTTAGTGTCTTGGACGTCATACAGAGATGAGGAAGAAATGCACCAAGTTGACCCATCGACTGGTGCCTCTAGTTTTCACAGTGTGTTGTCACGCAACACTAGTGCTAGTTGTCCCCCGTCAGCACACTTCAGCTCTAACTGATGCTCAATTGACTTGGTGTTGGAGGCTGACAAGGGGAGAGTTCTTTGGTTGGTTGATCAGCCTTGTAAACTAACAGGAAAGGACAAGGAAATGATGTGTGCAAAGGATGCAAATGAATGTGTACGATGTTCAAGGTTCTTCAAGGGCTTGGCTTCCTAAAATGGTACTTCCTAAAATCTTTTCTGATGGGGAAGTTCAATTTGACGATGTACTTGCACAGGGCAAAGAACGCTTTAGGAGAGAACCATTTATTTAAAGCGTGTATCTCGTTTTTCAGCTTCTGCTCATCTTCTACAACTACACTTGGAAACAAAACCCTCTAGTGGTTCTAGCTTTCTAAACGGGTTCAAATTTAAACTTTCTTAAATGGAACACTCTTTGAGGTTCTACATGGAATTTTAAGGTTCCCACAAAACAAACAAACCAAAGAATCTTTAAGGGTATTGGATGGATTCTTTTTGCTATGAATGCGACTACATTTTTTTGCAATTAAATAGCCAAGCCCAGTATTTGAAATCCAGACAGACAGTCTGAACAGATTGACGCTGGCTTTAAAGTAGTAGCTAGTAGAGTTTGTTTGGCTACATACCAAATTGCATACTGCCTCACTAAATGGAAGGGCAAAAGAAGACGCCGCCGCTATAGACACTGCTACTGGTAGGTGGCATACTAGACATGCTGAACTTGGTCTATGATTTGGGACAGGCTTTTTTTGCAATTCTGGGTCTTTATTTTATTACAAATACAGACTACCTTCACCTGCTGGTATGGAAAGTGACTTCCTTTTTACACAGGTGTAAAATGTATGTCTTCATTGCTTTTCACAGAAGTAAGGAAGTGGGGGCAATCATCAGTTAGTCTATGGTAATGCTAGCTCTTCAGCATCAGCTTGATGTACCAACCAAGGACTGTGGCACTAAAATTGTGTGTTTACATTTACTTATTTGGCAGATGCTTTTATCCAAAGCACCTTACAATTGAGCTGAGGAGATGAGGGTCCAACAGTGACAGATTTGTGGTACCAGGATTCAGACTTGCAACCTTCAAATCAGTAGTCCAGAGGCATAACCGTTGAGCCTCCACTGTTCCCACATGGTGTATATACACATTGGTTTGTGAGGTCACACTTTCTTCTCATTCTTCTCCTTAGCTGCCCTTTACTTATCTGGACTGCGTGTTATTTTGGTTTGCATAAATGGGTTCCTACAGTGCAATTCTGCTACACTTGGCGTCAGCTGTTTTTACTCTGGGTGTATGCTTGCTCTTTAGTAAACTAAATGTTCTGTATTTTGCTTATCCTCTCTTATTGTAGGAGGGGTGGGGATCGCTGCCACTCAGCTCTCTAAGACTGTGAAGGAGGTCACTATTTTTGGAACCGCCTCCGCCAGTAAGCATGAGGTCATCAGCGAGGGAGGAGTCACGCACCCCATCGACTACCGCACACGGGACTATGTAGAGGAGGTTCGCAAGATCAACCCCAAAGGTGAAGACTAACAAAGTATTTTGAAACAACTCTACAAATTTTTTTAATGCTAGCTTTGATGAGGCCTAAAGATTAAAGCTGGCTGATTTACTACCATGCTGAAAAAAAACCGTGGAAACCCTCAGAGAATTTGTAATGGTTATGAATGGGAATGGTATTGGTTTTAATGGAAACTTTAATGGTCCCTGTGGGATGCTACTGGTAATTTGTTGCATTCTATTGGTGTCATGTTATGTCTAGTGGATACCATTAAGGACCAGTAATGTTTTTAATGGTTAGCTGATGGTCTGTAATGGAATTTGTAGTGGAAACCACTACGATTTCTATTTTTTTTCAATAGGGTAGTTTAAAGCTACATGGTTGATCGTTAACGTTCCATTTTAGATCAGTTAACTTCCCACCTTAGAAAAAGCTTAAAGGTAAAGGCTAACTTGTCATCTTATATTAGCCCCAAAAATGAAAGCACTTTCATCATTCCCAGCCTACTAACTTGAATCATCCCTATAATGTCAATCTTATAATTACTTATGTTTCACTGTTTACTTGAATTTAATGGGTTTTATCCAAAGTCAGTAGCTCAAATATGTATACCTTTTTAAATGTAAGTTAGAATCTAATTACAATTTTAATTTTAGAAAAAAATTGTGAGGAGAAAGTTTAGGAATAAAAAGCTCTGTGGCTCTAACAATTATCTAAACTGTTATCTTGAATTACAAACGCTATGGAATGATGACCGTCTAGCCTTAAAGTTACTCCAAACTACAGGGTCTCCCAAAAGTCTCCATACATTGAGGACTATGTATGCCAGCACCATGGTTGTGCCTTCGTCAGTGGATGTTCCTAGACATCCATTTCTTGGTTGGTCGGCAACACTTTGTCACTTTGAGTTTGTTAATAAGTTTGGCAGTAGTGTTTTGATGTGCTTGCCATGTTTCCTGATAGTCCATCACAACTTTGTGATAGTTTCCTGATCCAGCTATTAGAATTATTTTGTCAAAGGCATTTTTAAAGATTATCTGAAAAGAATATATATAATATAAACTACGTAAGAAATAGGAAGACATTTTGCTAAAGTTTTAATTTCCCCTTTGTTTGGAGGCTTTTGGGACACCATCTAGTTTGGATCGTTGTAAAGGTAGAAGCTAATATGCCAGTTTGGATTCATTCCAGATCTGAATGTTAACCTACTTGCTTCGATCAGCTGCTTCGAGTAAACCTAACATTAGCTGTTTAAATCAGTCTGAAATATGAAGGCTAAATTATCAGCTTTGATCAGTCCTATAGATGAACGTTTGGAAATTTTAGAATGGGAAAGTCACATACCAGTATTAATTAGCCTCCAAAACAAAAGCTATACTTTCAGGTTGTATTACGCTGAAGTAGAAAACTAACCTGCAATCTTTGGACTCGCCCCAAAGGTTTTAGCTGACATACCAGTTTAGATCATCCCAAAGGTAAAAGCTAAACTCACATTTAACATAGCCTCAAAACTGAAAGAGTCCCTACTTGTCTATATTGTCCCAAAATGGAAAGCTAACCTATACTAGCTTTGAGCCTATCCTAGCAATTGAAAACAGTCTTAAATATGGAGGCTAATTTACCTACCTGGATCAGTCTCAAAAGATTAAGCAAATCCACTGGTTTAGATTGTCCCAAAGTGTAAAGCTAACATAATAGTAAAAATTAATTGATCTCGAGAGTGAAATGTAGCACAAGCAGATTATTCCTTGTTAGTTTATTTAAACTTGGTTTGTACCATGCTAAGCTGCTGCTTTAATGATTATATTTTAATAAAGTATCTGCTTTGTCTAGGCATATTTATAAAGAAATGATGTTTGTTCCTCATGACCTGAAATCAGCATATTCAGAAGCAGATTTGCATCTAAGTCAGGGTTATTTCAGGATTTGAGTAATAAACCATGTTTGCCTGCCTTGATCTCACTGCCTGAACTGCACCAGACTGCACACAGTCGAGATTAGACTGCTAGACTTATTCAGCGACAAGTAAACACTGCATTGACCTAGTTTTCCCAGACTTCAGGACGTAATAACAGAGCTGTACATTTGCCCTAAGCGTAGCATTCAAACAGCGATTCAGAAAGTTCACAGAAAGCCATCAGTTCAACTTTACTGCACGTAACTTAAGGACCATCCTGGTGACTGGGGATTTATGATTGTTGTAAATGTTTTAAGAAATGAATAATGACTGTTTCACTGTGAATACGTTCACGTCTCCACCTCACAAAGTCCGTTAAAACGAGCTTTGGTGCCTTTTGTTGTTTGCATTCTGATAACTTGTCTGGTATGTTGTTTTAACCTTGAATTGTAGCATTGCTATTCAGCTGTGTATGTGTGTGGGAGATGAGAAATACGAGTGAGAATGTGTGTATTTTTAAACCTGCGGGAAGATTTATGCTCTTTATTTTATCAGGAAAACAGAGGAGCTCTGAACTGTGTTTTCTTATCAGTGTAAATAAGAAACACACACTGTAGATGAAATAATGGGGATTTCATTCACCAATACAAAATCTGTCTCTTTTTCAGGGGTGGACATTGTCCTGGATCCTCTGGGTGGCTCTGACACCCAGAAGGGCTACAACCTGTTGAAGCCAATGGGCAAACTCATCAGCTACGGTGAGTCAGAAGGCACACACGGTTCAGTGTCCTTTTCAGTTTGAAAAGTTAAAGGTGCGAGCAGTTTGTTTGTTTGTTTAAAAAAAAAAAAACATATTACACTTTCCGTAATATTCAGTCTGCTGTCGATAAAATCTGCTCTCTGTGGCAGATCCAGACCGTACAAAACGCCTAAACTATGAACATCCAACTAATCAATTTTGAAAACTCTCCCTCTTGCACTAGCATTCAGGTGGGGTAGCTGTGTGTGTGTGTGTGTGTGTGTGTGTGTGTATATATATATTTAAAGAAGCGTTTTGATTTGTCTTATCCATTGTATAGTATGTTACTTCCACCTCTATTGTTACTCTGACTCTATCAGCTGTCTAAGTCAAGGTTCTGGGGCATGAATGATATTTGAGCAGTGCACCGAACAAACCATGCCGGATGAAGAAAGACACAAAAGTGACACATGACCCACTGCAAATGATGAACAAAACAGCTAAACACACAAATGATACTTAACAGAAACCATTCAATAAAATGGCAAATAAAAATCAAACCATCCTATAAATTGTAATTAACTTGTTTTTTTTTTTTTTTTTTTTTTTTAATTTACATGCATCTCCATTGCTTTGATATTAAAGAATGTTTATTACTTCTACGTGACCATCTTGCATGTTATCTGTAGTTTTGTGGCCTGAGTAACAAATGAAACGACTCAAAACTGAATGAAATTACTTTGAATGTATTACATTAAATGATACCAACTATATTTGATTACATGGAGAAACGATTGTGGATTCTAACAGTTAATCGCAATCAGATCAAATATGTCGTTCCACAGATGTGGTTTACTGTATGTAATAATGCAATTGTGACAAGCCTAGAATTTACTCGCGATGTGTAGTTGGATAATTGCTTTGTTGTTTTTGTACACATTGTACAGCGCTAGTATCAGCTAACTTCCATCTGTGTTGCTGACTACACCTTGAAACTCATCACGTCATGCTTGTGGTTAGGAAGTCTGAGACCACAAAGTGCTGCACTTCACTGAAACCGTTTAGTGAAGCTGGCCCTCAGGCATTAATGCAAAGCGAGTGTAGGCCTCAGCTGATTGTGTAGGATAAGCATTCATGATCAGCATGCAGTCAGCACCTCGCTTTCTCAACATGTTTAGAAACTCCATGGCCATGACAAGTTTAATAAACAACACAGCACTCGTGTGTGTGTGTGTGTGTGTGTGTGTGTGTGTGTGTGTGTGTCTCTCTCTCTCTTTTCCCCACCCCCTCCTGCTTGGGCTTATCAGCATCATGGCAGCCAAGTGGAACAATGGCGCCTCTATCTACCCCAGAACCCGGCCTGTGTCCGAATGTAGCAGACTGGGACATGTCCAAATCTCAGGCCGGCTCAGAGCCCACTTTGTGTGTGTTGGTGCGAGTGTGTGTGTCTGAGTGTAGGAAGCAGAAATCGGGTGGGTGAGAGGGCAGATTTAGAGTTCCCCCAAATAAACAATCGCTTAAAGCTTGCTAAAAGGAAGGATGGTAGAGGAAATGCGAACGCGAAGGTGAGCGAAAAAGTGCTGACGGACACAAGAACAGAGCTATTGGGAGATGTGCAGACTGCGAGAAAGTCAGGGTTACAGGGTTCAACGCTGCAAACGGACAACGCTGAGACACCGAGGGGGGAAAAAAGGCATGTAATGCGTCAGTAAATGAAAAGGACTAGCAGTGGATAAATGGAACAGTGGCTCATCAGTTGGACAGAAACCCAACACACAAGCTCTTATTCACCATACTTCGAGAACATGCTTAGAATTCAGACCCCAAAATTCTTTCAGTAATACACTCGCCCACGGAGTGCTCGCACACACACACTCGCACACAGGCCACAGTGGCCCCATTCATCCTAATAATCCACTTTCCAAATTAAGCATAAAAGCAACACAATTATAAAAGGTGTATATCACTTTGTTTTTCTGTTTTCCTGAAAGCTCGGTCTTCAGGCTTCTTCACACTCAATTAAAATGTGCCCTGTTTAGCTTAATTTAACAAGTCATGCTAAATATTTCCAAATAGAATTATTCTTCATACTTCAGATGTCTGTTTTGTGGGCAGGTAGGTTTAAAATGTATATTATTTGCACCTAAATTAGTTGCTGCTTTCCCAAACATTCCGCTATATTGTGTAACTTAAACCGGTTATATTAGCTAGCTTGCTAACAGAATTTGGCTACTGTTTTTAATTGCATGATATAATGGCCTAATGTGAGAGAGATGCTTAGTAAACTATAGTGGATTTTTACTAGCCTGCTAGCAAACCGGATTTTACAAGATAACCTTCAGCCCAACATTAGCTAGATGATTAGTTGGCAAACATTCAGTTATTTATAGTCATAGTCTTGGATATTGAAGTTACAGTACTACTCCAGCATGGATTTTTATTAAACCAGTGTGATAGTCTAACATTAGCTAGCTTTGAGACAATGCTAGCTAGTACTGGTAGAGAGGATTTAAGAACTGTGGTGGGACGAGATTCATTAGTTAAAGCATTTTTCCTAACCTATAAAATTGTCCTAAATGTTCCACCCTGCTTTTCCAAGACAGTTTAACAGTTAGTCTTACATTTCTGATGATGGCTTTCCATAGAGAGGTAACACTAGCTTGGCTAACAATTTAGCTAGCTAACATTAGCACAGTGCTGTGTTTACTGTAGGTAGCTGACTAGCTGTCATATGATATATGCTCAGGTTTGAATTTGCATTGTTTCACGGTGCTAAAGGGTGTAAATAGACACATAGTGGTCAAGGCAAGCTAGGCTGAAACATTTTTTTTTTCCCCCTCATGTATATGGGAAAGATGATGTGCTTGCTTTAATTGCGCTCAGGTCATTACAGAATGTCACAAAACGATGCAGTATGATTTAACCATACACCACTGTAGATGTAGATTATGCCTTTTTTTTGGTGTGACTGATTGTCAAGCCTCCCGATGTCCTGCTTTCCACAGGTGCCGCCAACATGCTGTCTGGTCAGAAAAAGAACTTGTTCGCCGTGGCTAAAACCTGGTACCAGCAGTTCACTGTTCACACTCTGAGTCTGTGCCAGAACAACCGCGCGATCTGTGGCTTTCACCTGGGCTACCTGGACTCTGAGCTCGTCGTAGATGTCATGAACAGCTTGCTGGAGCTGTTCCAGCAGGGCAAGATCAAACCCCGCATTGACTCCACCTACCACTTCGAGCAGGTGTGTCTGTGTGTGTAATATCACATTATTACATAGCATTTGTTATATTAAAAATGTATAGAGGGAGAGATAGATAGCACTGGGTCCGTTATGGCGGATCATGCCACAGTGCTACTGAATTCTCAATTTTGATTGGTCAAAAGGTGTTGATTGATTTTATGTAACAGCAGCTCCTTGACTCCTTAGAAGACTTGTATGTTGGATGATGGACATAATTTAAGACTAATAATTTTATTATATAATTTTAGTGTTCTTAACCAAAGGCAAAATGTAGAATTGTTGATGTGGTGAAGCTTTCTCGGCATCTGTGGCTTTTGCACTTTGTAACGGTCAGCAAGTTTTCCACGTCTTTGGGACCGAGAAATTTGTGGTTTTTCTGTAACATGACAAGCTGTGTTTTGTCTAATTAACTGCCGAGGCTGGTGTTTATATAGTTGCTGTAACGTAAGTGATAACAGGAATTAACTTGTTTCAAACAATTAACATTGTTTGCACAACACTAAATGTAACTATAAATGGATAAAAGGTAAGAGCTGTTAAATAATAGTAATTGCAATCATTTTCAAATTGTTGTGGTAAGAGAGGAAGAAAAACTCTTTGAGAGATGCTGTTATTAGAAAATAATCAACTTTGGGGGTGGTAACAGTAACACCATTGTGTGTGAGGAAGGGGGGAAAGGCTTGGCTTAAGTACAGCACCTTAAGAGTGTGTGCGCGTTGTATGTAATCAGTAACATTCTTTTGTTCATCAGAGTTACGTCAACGTTTCTGTCACCTTTCATTTGAAGACGAAACGAATCTCTCTCATCTTGCCTCTCAAACTCCATCTATCACGCTCTCATCCTCTGCTTATTCAGTCTACACTCCTTTCTCCTGTTGCTATGGAGACCTTGCTCTTGTTTGGTAAGGAGATGGTCAGAGTGACACGAGTTTGGTTGCTGTAAAGCTAAATGATCTGCAGAGATGTTCGGATAGGATAGGCTTGTTTGCGATAATCTGCTCTGGTTTAAAACCAGGAGTCATCAGGTACAGTACATGAGGGCAAGAGTACAGTAATGCACCTACACACATACCAAACCTGCTAATTAACCTATTATTTAGTCAGTTAACTTAAAGAATGCTATCCACTAACTAGTGAGTTATTCAGTAACTAGTGAAACTAATAGGAAGGATGTGTAGTTACCTCACATAAAAGGTGAGGAATGTAGGTCTGGACCAGATGACGTGTTCTGAGAGTTAGACAGGAATGAACTCGATTCATGACCCCTTCTTTTAAAGCATCTTTATTTTCCATCAAGAAGTTTGCAATAGTGTTAGAGTATTAGAAATGTAAAGTCTATGCACAGTTTTGTCAGCTGCCTTCCCTTTTGCATCCATTAGTGGAAAGTTCCAGCATGTGACCATCACTGATCGGATATTATTTAGATAGTGAATCTGTGGTGCTGGTACAAGGGTATCAGGTTTAAACACTGCAAATTTATTAGCCACTCTGTGCACCGTGTAGAACTACAGTTAAATTTTTCCTATGCACAGATTGTTAATTATCCTCTGGCCCTTTATCAGTGATGCGTCCTGACCACGTGATGTTAGTGGGGTATTTATGGGTTGGTGGACAGTTTCTCAGCCTTGCCATGATATTGTAGTTTAAAAATCTCACTAAGCAACTCTGGCTTGTGTTGGTCTTGCTCTGTGGTGGTCCATTTTCACTCATGGATAGTGAGAGGGGGCTGATAAGTTGTGCATAGCAACAAATGGGTCAGTATTTATATTTGGGTAGTCAGTATTTGTACATCTAGTGCATTTACAGGATAGGTTTACCTGATAAAATTGCTAAAGAGTGAATAGTTAATCAATCAGTAAATATCTTGTTTAGTCTTATTTTATGTAATTTTTTTTTTTTTTACATGAGCAGCATTCAAGGTCTTGTTTTCAGAAAATTTAGATCATTTTATCTCCCTGTTGTATAAAGTGTTTAGTAATAGAAAGACATTCTGCTAAACATTTTATAAAAATTATTTTTATTTATATATATATATATATATATATAAATAATTATTATTATTATTTTTACTAATGCTTTATAATGCCTCTCCCTCTCTCTCACCAACATGTAGTAGTAGTTAGTCATCAGGGTCAGACTTTTTCAGTTGCTAGGAGATGCCTCTCTGTTGCCATGGCATCAGTTGCTGGGCGGTGTGGTGTGGGAGAGGTGAATGGCTGGAGAAGAACAGAGGAAAGAGGTGGAGACCGGAGTGGTGAGGAAGGGAGGATGTGTGGAGCATGGTGTTGATTGGTTGTTTCATTGTGCATTCGTTCAGCTTTCTGTTGCAGCTTACCTTCAATCTTAACAGGAGGTCACTCATTCTGTTCTTCTGTCTTTTCTCTTTTCATTTTCATCTTACCTTGATTTTGTAATGGTTGTGTGTCGTTGAGTATTAGATCAGCCTGACTGCTTGCTCAATGTTCTTAACCCAGCAGATGGATCTACAAGCTGTTCTTTTCTTTTTCTCCATCTATCTCTCTCTCCCTCCCTCTCTCACTGAGCAGGTTGGCGATGCCATGCGTAGGATGCAGGAGCGGGGCAACATCGGCAAAATCGTCCTCATCACCGAGCCAATGAAGGAGGAGCCCAAGAAGGAGGAGGCCAAGAAAGATGAGAAGGAGAAGAAGGAGGACAAGAAGAAGGAAGACAAGAAGAAGGAAGAGAAGAAGAAGGATGAGGCCAAGAAGGAGGAGAAGAAGGAAGACAAGAAGAAAGAGGAGCCCAAGAAGGAGGAGAAGAAAGCAGAGGAGAAGAAGGTGGAGGAGAAGAAGGAAGAGGCCAAGAAAGAGGAGAATTGAGAGTTGGGCAGAAGCTAGGCAGGAAATTGGTGGCTGTGAATTGTTTGTCTTGGGAGTATGGGATCATTTGAGTCTGTGTTGAGTGTGTGTGTGTGTGTGGTGTTGGGAAGTACAGCGTAGTTCAGCTCTCGGCTCAACCCCAGGCAATTACTCTAGCCTTAAATCATCATCATCATCTTTTACTGAAATCTGTAACTGTTTATCCAGCCTTCTATAAGTTGAGGACTCAAAAGCTGCTCACTAACGAACACGCGCGCACACACACACGCACACACAGTGTAACAGGGATATACCACTTTGTCACTATTTTTCTCTTATGTTACTTTTCCTGTGTTGATGCACTCCTGTACTCTGTGCTCTTACTAATCTTTAACTGCGTGCCTTTTGAGGTATGCTGGATCAGTATTACACTGCCAAATCCACTACTCGATCACTTTTCCGCTCCTCATCCTCTCCGCTCCGACATACTACTAATATCTCGAGCATTCGTCCTTTACCATTTAACATTTTTTTGGCTTAAGTGCATTTGACCCGATGCTTTTTGTGTCATAGCTGCCTACCCACAAAGGATTATGGGTAAATGCCAGGGTTGAGCAAGAGTCCTGTTGCCGTGACTAGTGTTCCATGTGTGTCCTATCCCCTGATCCCAAACCCCTTCTCGTCTCCTCAATTACATCTTTTCTCCTTATTGGACCAGACTCTTTGACGGAGAAGTCAGTCACTGAGCCCCACCCACATCATTTCCCAAGGCAATAAGGAGGAGTCAGTGTGGTTTCTGATTTGCTCAAAATTTCACGTACACCAATTAAAGCTTGACGAAATGATCTAATTATGAGGCTGTGCTACAAAAATGCTATTTAAGGCATACTTTAAAAAAAAAAAAAAAAAAAAAAAAAAAAAAAAAAACAAAAAAAAATGTAATATGACCTTATAGGATATCATGATTTATATCCTCACAGACACTATGGTCTTCGCTGTAGTGGCCTGCTCATGTGTATAGTCACAATATCTATCACAGTGTACACAAATTAAATGATTCATCTGTCATGGAACATGTTGCCTAGGATCTTAATGAACTCTGCTGCAGAGCCGCACTAGTGAATTGTCTCCCTCCACAAACAGGCATGCAGAAACACATTCTCGATTTATTGTGTTAAAGCAGACATGCTAAAACTGAGTTCGAGATAAACCCTGAATAGTGTTTTATTCCCGAGCCTCCTCCAGGATTCCACATTATCTGGAGCATTCTGCTCCGATCCTTATGACCGCTGGCCTGTTTCCAGAGTAATCATTGTTTTTCTGATTCTCTGCCTCTCCTTTCTCTCTATGTTTTTACCATCCGTAGTTGGCATAGCAACAGGCATTTGGCCAGCAAGTGATGACATGGTCCCCCCTCCCCATTACAATCACGCCCACACTTGTTTACACACCTCTCCCACCCCCACCCCACATTTTTTATTCAATTAAATATTGTTCAAAATCTCTTTATATGCTGATTTGACATCCATTCAGGCTGCTGTGTCAGAAGGGCGTATCCTGGCACCCTTCCAACTCTGAAACCCATCAATCAAGCCCACTGACTCCTCCCTCGGCATAACTTTATGCAGCTGTAGTGCTCTACTGCCTCCCGTGGTGATGTAGATGCACTGCAGCGACTTTATTTCTGTTCCTCCGTCAGTGGGTCTGGTTTTTGTCTGTGTGTGAACTGAGTGTGTGTGTGTGTGTGTGTGTGTGTGTGTTTACGGATGTGGTTGAGAGGTTGCATGGATGTACGTCTCTGTCCTCAGGTCAGTTGTCAGATTTAGATGAAATGTGTTTTTGTTTTTCTGTCTCTACCTCCCTTATACTATGAACTAGCACGTATGCGCTAGCTTCCTCGCCCCCACCCCTCCTTGCGGTTTTATCTCTAACAAACATAACTTGTAATCAATCTCTCTCTCTCTCTCTCTCTCTCTCTCTCTCTCTCTCTCTCTCTCTCTCTCTCTCTGTGTGTGTGTGTGTGTGTGTGGTGAATGGCCTGTATTTGGTTTGGTATTATTTGCACTCTGATTGTGGATCTTAATGCACTTACAGGGATGGCAGTCCCACTCCCAGCCCCACTGTTCCTCAGGAGTCCTCTCCAGTGCTTTTTTGATGTTAGCATATAACTTGGCATACACTCTGTGCTCGCTTGCATACACAACCACATATACGTGTACTTATTTTGTTCCATACACACTCATGATAGTCACAAATGGTTAGAAGAAACAGAACTTCATCTCAGCCAGTTTGTTCATTACTGAAAGCTTGTCCATAGATCCGTGGAGGAGGTTATCCAGAAAGCACCGGGAAGGGCGTGGCACTGCCATCCTTGCCTAAAGAGTGACAGTGTTCTGACTGGAGACCGACAACTGGATTCTGATGCGAGTTCAGTTTCGGGAACATTCTAGTTCATATTTGATTTATTTTTTTTTGTGTGTGTATCTCTGGTTCTCTCCCTGTGTTCTTGTGAAAAGTGCTTCAGTTCTGAATTACCACGTGACCCCGACTAACACTCCAGCGAAGGGTGTCCGTCCTCATTCTCTTACCTTTTGTTGTATTGCATTGTTTTGTTTTTGTTGTTGTCGCTGTGTAGTCCTACTATTCGGTTTGAGTGGTTCTAAGTTGAAGGGGCTTCGCTGCACTTCCGTTCAAATGTGAGGAATGATGTTCTGTTGATCCTGATTAAGTGTGCCAAACTGTGCTTGAGGCTCTTGCCTTCACTCCAGCTATCCTTACTACACTGAACGACAAAAAAAGAAGGAACGGCAAGAATAATTGCTGGTTGCTTTTAAACCGACTGGCAGTTAAAAAAAAAAAAAAAAAAACACAAACAAAAAAAAAAAATCTCAAACTGATGTCGTACCTGTCGTGTGTGGTTGATCGCATCGCTGAAATTCACTGGTGCTTAAGAACTCCTGGCTTTTTCGCTAATTCATGCAAACGCTGTTTAGGTCTCACTGTGCTGACCGTTAACAAACACTGGAATACCTCCATGAAAAAATACAAATACACACACGCACGCTGCCCTCTCTGGCACACCAGCTCTGCTCGGAAGGGCTGATCTGTCAATCAGTTAATGCTAAATCTGTGTTTACAACTCAAAAGAAAGATCAGACAGTGCAGAACTGGAGATCAGACGTAACGTGGTGTTAAGATACAGCAGAAAATTAACTAAGTTGTCAGTGTATTTTCTTTTCCCTCCCATACATACAACTGCACTGTTTGGACTGGATTCTAGTTGTAGAACCCAGTTTCCACCCCAGATCTTCCATCACATTCTCTAAGCAGGGTTGTTCTGGTTCTTGAAACCTCCAGCTGGGTGACATCAGAGCTGTAGATTTCACCATTTCCTCTGTCGTGGTTTTGTCTGGCTGTACAGCAAAAAAAAAATCTGTTATTCTGCACTCCTCTTAGCTCAGTCCCAATAGTATTAACATCTGCTTTGTGACTGCATGCATTCCCTGGCATGAGGTTTGTACATTAGCACACAGTTTGCATTTTAGTCCATGTCCCTTTTTTCGGTTCGGAGGCCCAAGATGAGTTTAGCTGCAGGTATGCATGTCTCTGGTGGATATGGAGCTAGCTGTGTGGATGTTGTCCAGGGCAGTTGAGGTTCCATCAGAGCCACACTGCTTCCTCTTTCATTCCACAGCTGCTGTAACTTTCTCAGAGCAGTATTGTGTGACCTAAGCTGCTTGAGCTTATACTTTTTACCTTCCATTTTTCCTATTTAAACTATAAATTGACACTTCGATAAGTAAATAATTAGCATTTTTAGATATGACTTAGACGTGTTGGTTGACAGGGTACTCGCCAAATGATAAATGTAGAATTTGGTCTTCTAAAACGTCCGACTCTTTTCACCACCTTAGTTGTGGTGCCTATTATTACAGCGACCTTATTTTTAAGAACCAAGATTTCTATATCGATGCCTTTTGTATATCAGGACCCCAATGATTGCCATGACATGACTCGACAATGCAGTTGCTAAATAGCTTCAAACAACAATCGCTCTCTTCTTGAGCTGTATTTGTATTAATCACCCTTTCTTCCACACACGTCAGAGATGCGACAGGCTGTTTTCTTTGTTTTTCTCCAACTCCCTCCATCAGTGTGCTCTCCAATGTATTTGAGACCCTGTGAAGGGCCGCTGCTTCTGTGCTTGACTCTGGGTTGGATCATGTGTGACTCACACAAAAGTGGTCAAGAGGACCGTAGAGCTCGTTTAACGCTTGTGTGTGTGATGTTACCATTATGCCTTACATGTTTTCCAGGACTAATAAAAGAGCATAACGAAAAAGAAGAGGTTGTGTGGTTATTCCTTAATTACGTATAGAAACACATTATACTGATGCGGTTGAATGCAAAACCTTGAACCCCTCTCCCCATTGCTTTGATTATGGGTGGAAATATTTACCTTTCTTTTACAGTGCAGTTTCCTATTATAATACTGGAAGTAATCTTTATGGTCAGAAGTTATCTTTAGCATTCATTCATCTTGCCATTCCAATTGTCCAGCTGTGGAGCTGGTTATATTATGAGCACTTCCTGGTTTTATTAAAATTGCTGTTAAAGGCAAGATTATTTGTATTACTTATTGAGTTTTAAATTCAAAATGATTTCAAATCAAATAAGCTTATAGTTCTTATGATTAAATTTGAACTGTAACAAACTTGATACTAGTCATCAGTCATGTAATTTTTATTTAAATTATTTATTTTTATTTTTTTTTAAAGAAGCGACACACGCACCTCATGGATGTACAGTATGGTAAAACAGGTTCCAGCAATGCTTTACACTACGCCCAAAAAGATGAGTGCTTTAACAGAAGGAAATAAACTTCATATTTGTGCTATGATGAGGAAAAAGAAGAAAGACACTTGAAGCAATGTGGATATAAAATTAAATTGATGACCAAAACAGCCTGACTGGGGGGCGGGGAAGTGAAAAGAATAAGAAAATGCTATGCTTTAAAAGTTGTGGGTGTTGTAAATCACTAAATGGTTTACATTTTTTGTTTTACAAAGCAAAATTTATTGACAATAGTGTGATTATGGTGTTGAGATTAAAAACTATCTTTCTGTATGTCAAAAAACCTGGTTTACTACAGAATATGATTGGACCACTCTTAAAATTACCAGGATAACTACAGTTCTCTGTTCTTATGTGTGTAGCAGGGGAAAAAGTAAAAAAAATAAAATAAAAAAAAAAACAGTATGGTACATACTGTACAATTACATGACTCTGATGACTAGGACCTCACTTTGAGAACCATGGGTTTAAGTAATTTATCTGAATGCACCTCATTAATGTGTCTAATAACTTGAAACATTTAATACATGTCTAATACAGAGTCCAAACGTTCAAGTAGTCCAGTATCAATGGAATCAGAAAAACAGTAATCACAAGCCTTGAAACAGAAATAATGACCTTTTCATAGCGATGGACAAGGTATAAGTGAAGGACACCACTACAACAGTGAAATACTTGGAAGAACCATTGGTACAGCAGGAGGCTTACAGGAAGGCAAGTGGAATATAAGTTCACAAATATTTTGATTCCTTCACTATTAATATCATAAAATACTTTACATTTACCTTACGTTTTGTTACTTGATAGTTTTTTAGATTTTGTACTTAATGTAAAGGTGTGGAACCTTTGGCACTTGACTCTATATTTACACAGTGTATTCTACATTGTCTTAAACCATTATTTGATTCCTCTTTGTTCATACCTAATAGCTTCATATAATTTTCTTTACATTAACATTTAGGTAATCGGACGTAACTGCTTAAACAGATTTAGTGGATAAAGTCTAAAAGATATACAACTTTTTTAGTTTATAAGTACAAAATTTAGCACTCCGTATGATTTGAAAGTCATTAGAAGCTATTTAAAAAACATAAAGATACAAAAACTACAAAAAATGTCAAAAAAAAAAATAATAATAATAAAAAAAATCCAATCATACGAAAGATCTCATGCATGTGAAATGAGAGAGAAATATATA
>JANDJT010000102.1:6896303-6907015 GCA_024331685.1 Stegophilus panzeri
TTGCAAATAAATAATATTTGTAACATTTAATAGACATGGTCAATGTATTTCAGTTGAAATGTATTAAGTTTAAAAAAAAAAAAAAAAAAAAAAAAAATTTCACTTGCATGAAAGTGTTAAGTATCTGCAGTTCAGGATCTGAGGAACCACAGTATTGTCTACTTTTCCCATTCCTCATATCTGACTTTATGGCCTTCTATAATCATGCCATATTCCACAGCATTCTCCACATATTAATGTGTTTTTTAAATATTAGTGTTGACTTCTCTCATGCCTGCTGCTCGTGTGCCAGCTTCCATGTCTACTCTTATGTTCGCTCTTCATATGCCCACCTCCTACAACTTGCCCATGCCTGATCATATTACTCCCATGACTTTCATGATGACTCACTTCATGACCACTTTGCAAATGCAAGGTCCTTCTGGAGCTGCTTCTGTGTCTACTCCCATGTCCACTACCATGCCTGCTTCTTTTATGTTTCCTCCTTCCATGCCTATGCGATGTGTGCCTGTTCCCATGCTGTATGTCCATGTGAGAACGTTTATGCTCCTGTCTTTCTGTACTTGTTGGCGCGACTGAAACCGCATCATGATCTCTATGGCTTTCAGCAAAGCAGAGAGAACAGATCAACTGCCGGTCGGTTCGACAATAGATCTCCAGTGAGATGTTGTGACGGAGACAGATATCCATTCGAGGCTCTCTGTTAATGACGACTACAATGTGTTTCTCTCCAAAGTTTGCTTTGTCCTGCCTAACTGTATGAGCCTCGCAGTATGATTGGACACACGCTGGGCAGAATTTGACAGCTTGACTTTTTCGTCCAGTGCAGATGTTACATTCCATGTTTGCAGGTCCAGGGTTGCAAGGTGAGGTGTCCTGCAGTCTTGCATTTTTAAATTGCTCTACCACTTCAGCAAACATGGTGTTCTTGTTAAGAGCAGGCCTCGGTGTGAACGTCTCTCTGCACTCAGGACAGCCGAAGGACTCTGAGTGCTTGTCCTCATTCCAGTAATCCTCAATGCAAGCCATGCAGTAGTTATGTCCACACGGAATTGTTACTGGATTCTCAAGTGGGTCCAAACAGATAGGACAGCTGAAAGGGTCCTGTTCCTTGAGAGCTACCTCTGCCATTTCACATTTATTATCATTAAATGTGCTCTTAATATGTTATATATATGTCAGTACAAGTCTCTGTCGAAGAGCAAAATAAGGAAGCCTTCTGGTTATATTTTGTGTGATGGGATTGGTTGGAGAGTATGTGGCTAGGTATGCAGAAAACAAATAAGGAGGTGTGGTATATAGAACAGGTGGTGCTACCTGTTTTACAGGTCTTTTGAAACATCGGCAAGGTACTTAAATGCAAAGCACAAAAAAAAAGGTAACCACATATGAGTTTTACTGTGGAATTGGGTGCAGTGAAAGCTGACACTAAAATGTAAATACCTTTCTGACACTACTATGTTCCAGCAATGCTTTAAGCTACGCCCAAAAAGGTGAGTGCTTTAACAGAAGGAAATAAACTTCATATTTGTGCTATGATGAGAAAAAGAAGAAAGACACTTGAAGCAATGTGGATATAAAATAAATTGATGACCAAAACAGCCTGACTGGGGGGGAGTGAGAAGAATAAGAAAATGCTATGCTTTAAAAGTTGAGTGTTGTAAATCACTAAATGATTTACATTTTTTGTTTAACAAAGCAAAATTTATTGACAATAGTGTGATTATGGTGTTGAGATTCAAAACTATCTTTCTGTATGTCAGTTCTCTGTTCTTATGTGTGTAGCAGGGGAAAAGTTCTTTAAAAAAAATTTCAGTTATACAAAGGTTTTGAATATTTATAAATTTAGCTTTAATTTATACACTGCTATATGCAATGCTGTACATAATACTATAAAATACTTTGATCAATAAACACTTAAGGCTATGAGAAATAATGAACCAAATATTACAAGAAAAATCTTCAAGAATTTAAATGTCACAGGTGCTACACAATTAAGTATTTTAAGTACACTTCATGCAACACTATGTATTAGTGATTGATTTGACTATACATTCTGAAACAAAACAAAAAAAAATAGGACTGGGGTTGCTTTTGAAGTCAAAATATCCAAATTTCACTTCATTTACACTTAAACACCCTCAATCCCACAAGTCCTCAATGCCTCAGACAAGTCTTTAAGATATGTGGAGTCTGGAAATCCATTCCTGTAGATACACACAAACAAACTCTGTTACTTAAACAATTTAATAAATTACAATTTATATATCTATTATATTGTCGTTTTCCCCAGCTCAATCGGATGTACCTATTTGGTTTTCCTTGCGTCAATAAACCTGAATGCAATCTTTACAAACAAGATTACAAACCACATGTCCCTCTTTTCATACCTTTTTCATTATTTGTTGTTTGTTATT
This sequence comes from Stegophilus panzeri, assembly GCA_024331685.1. Lineage (NCBI taxonomy): Eukaryota > Metazoa > Chordata > Actinopteri > Siluriformes > Trichomycteridae > Stegophilus > Stegophilus panzeri. The sequence goes on from JANDJT010000102.1 coordinate 6,898,721, forward strand.
TTTGTGTTAATTTGTGTAATGAAACTCACCCACTCTTCCCTCCTGTGATCTTGGTCTTATGCGGGATTCTGCTCCAGGTTATTTTTGCTCTTACAGTATTGTTACTTGGGCAAACAGTAAAGGTAAACCCTTGCTTAAATGCTTTCTCCAGGCATTGCAGTAAGCCTTGCCCCTTTGAACTGAGTGGTAAATAGGCCTCAAATAGACCTCCTTGGAATGGTAACCCAGGGTTAGGGTGTTCTTCCTATGTGAGGCAAAAAGCAGATATGAGTATAATAAAAAGACATTTCACATATAATAAAATAATATAGGAAGGAAGCACTCGTACTCCCTGGATGCCATCAGGTATGGAGTAGGTAATCTTGGCTGTTCTGTATTGCTCGTACCCTGGCAGGCTCACTGACAACTCCGTACACCTCATGGTGCCCTGAATGCCTTGTTCCTGTTTTTGTCTTGTGCCAGCTTCTATTCCTTTGAGCTCTTTTATATCCTGCTCATCTTTGAGTGGATAAACTTGCATTTCCTTTGATGGCTTATTGGCTGCATTCACTTTAGAGCATACCATACACTGAGTATGGAGTGGTCTACAGTTGGAGCATAGAAAAATACCACAGCTTGTTTCTGTACCATTCTCTCCACACACACAGGATTCCAACTGTTTACTGATTGGGAAGTTGGTCTGTTTCAAAGTCAGTGTAGTTGCTTTTTGGCTTTTCTGTGTTGTGAGTGATGAAGGCTTCTGCCATTCATCCCTCGGTCCCAACAACACTCTACTTGCCTCAGAGGATTTGCTGGTTAATGGGCCAGTCTTGCTTATTTCCAAATCTGAAGCCTTCTTAAGCATCTCTTTGGTAACTGGCTTTGGTGATTGCATATAAGATGAGTTCCTGGACTCTCCTTTAATGTATCCTTTAAGTCTGCCTTTTGCAGGACACTCACTATTAGCTTTGGTCTGATTTGGTCTAGTCTGACTATTGCTTTTAATTGGCATCTGTTTAGCTGATGCATTGGCATGACTTTGATCTATACGTCCCTGATGGGTGAAGGTATTACCCAAAGATTCAGAATTAGAAAATCCATTAGGAAACAGTTCTTTTAACATTTCATTGGCTTGAGAACACACTGATTTGGGCCCCATCAGGAAAACAGCATCCTTTACATGCTGCAGTACAATTTTGCTGAAGTGTGAGCATATGTTCAAGCAGCATTCCTTGAACATATCATTCCCTTCAGTTACACCAAGATCTGCCAGCTGAAGGTTCTGAACACAAAAGTCTGAATTGATCACGTCAACTAGCTTCTGAAGCTCACACTGACATTCTTCAACCTTGGATGAAGCTGATCCCTGTAGAATAACCATGGTCTTATACTTGTCTACATGATTCTCTGACACTTGTAGATCAGAGATTAGAACATTTAGATCGGCGTGATATGCCTCTTTTATATAACGCCACATCAATGTAGATACGGTGACTGCCCTTGATACAGTGCTGCTTGGAAGTGCTTCTGCAGACATCCTACTATTTAGACTACCTGATCTTGGTCTTCTAAAGGAATGTGTGGCAAGACATGACTTCTCATTGATCCCAGTCTTTTGTGTGTCCTGTTTTTGTAATGGCTGGCCTGAAAAACTATTTGCCCTTCTTAAGGAAGAAGTAGAGGTGGTTGTAGATTCTTCTGTAGATCCTGTAGTCTTGCTCAGTTTGTCAAGCTCTTTAAGGGCATCCACAGGTGTGCTGAGTGGAGCTTTGAACGCAGGTGTCACTCTGGAGGTACAACTTGTTCTACTAACTTTGTTTGAGACCTGACCACTGTTTTTCAATGTGTATGTAAAGGACAGTGGTTCTATCTTCTGAAACAAGATATCTTCTTCTACATTATTTACACCAGTGGCTTTGCAAGCACTAACTTGAGAAGCCGTGGCCTGGTCACTAATGACTGTACCTGCTGTACCAAGAAAGGAATTTGTGGATAGGATTGGTCCAGAATTTGATGCCAGTGTTGACGTGTTAATGCCTTTGATTAAATCTTGACGCTCTCTATTTCTCCCTCTTTCTACAGGGCCAAACCCCAGTAAGCCCATGTCAGAGTTCTTAAATCGAGCAGCCAGTTTGTATTCCTCCCCAGTCCTTACTCTTCTCTCAGCATAAGAGATTCTCATTTTAGGGGTCATTGTACTGGATTCACTACTTGCTCCAGCCATCTGCATTGTCTCTGATTCAGAAATTGGGGAGTAAGAGTAAGACTGAGATAATGGAAGTGAGATTTCTTGCTTTGCTTTCAAGTTCTCATCAGGTGAACCAAACAGGAGGATCTGTTTGGCCTGAGAAACTTCACTGCTCTCACCTACAATATAAACATGGGTCTGATCAGAGCTGAGCAGCACTTTGGGCAGTAATGACTCCAAGTCCTTAAATGCTTCAGTTTGTCCTCCATGCAGGTTAAGGGCACTTACAGGAATCTGAGCTCTTCTCAAATTACCCTCTACCTGCTGGTAAAGCTGACTCAGCTCCTTGCGGGCATAGTACATATGTTTTTCTGCTTTTGAACCAATCTCAACTTTTGCATTGGATTGCAAGTACAGTGTGGTGACTCCTGCAGACGTGACATCAACCACATGCATGCCATGGTTTTGCAATATACTCCGGTACTCCTCACTTCTGCTGCATAGATATGCAAATACATCTGCCTCCATGATTAGAGACAGAGCCTCCACATCTACTGCATCTACCCAGTCTTTTATCTTCTCATCAGAGCATGTTTGTGCCTGTGATAGTTTTAAACTGTTCTCTTTTGGCCTTGGATACCTGGATTCCTGATGCAAAGAAACAGCTCCACCAAAGTGAAGTCCATTTGATTGGTCTGGAGGCTTGTCTTTTCCTTTCTGATGTAAATGGTCTTTATCACTTTCACGTGCAAAGAACAAACTTTCTTCACTTGGATGTTCAAAGTCTTCAAGGAGTTCTATCAAGTGAGATACAACATCATTAACCTCCGAGTAGGGTCCCTTTAAGGTGCAGTGCCTCTGAGGCTTACTGTAATGGACACCAAGGCCTGGAAATTTTTCAGTGAGGGTTTTTATAGTTTCTTCACCCAGTAGCAAGTGGTTGCAGTCTATGGTCACAGACATATCAAGGATTACCTAGAGAGAGATGTGTAAGAATAAAGAAACGTACAGGACTGCATTTTATATTACTAGGCTTAAGAAGAAGCAACCATGTCATGAATATTTATGCTTATTTGTCTGCCTTGCATACCTTGTTCAGGTGCAGTGACTCCTGCCATGGAAACCTCAGAGAAAGCTCATACTTCCTGCCATCCACCTCTAAAACATGTGGTTTATGAGTCCACACACTGTGAGCAACTGTAGGAAGTCAGAAAAGGACATATTAATCAAACAAATATATACAATATATATTCTTTTTTTGACAGTCATGGAGGCATGAGTCAGAGTTTCACCCAATCAAGTTAATGTGAATAAAGATGAATCAAACCGTAAGACTCGATTCTGATTTTGAGATGTTATCAGAGGTTCTGAAATGTTGAATTCTTGAAACATGTATGATATTCCTCAAACTTTGTACTTTTAAAAAAAAATTACCATCACTGCTTTTGTTACATTACGTATTTTGTTACATCCTGTCTCAGCGCTTGATTCTGAGGCACTCACAATTCAAATAAGCAATTGTGCAATTTGTCTTAACTGTGCAATTATGTCAAAAGTTTGGAGACACTCGACTGAAATGTTTCTCATGATCTTAAAAACCTTTTGATCTGAAGGTGTAGGATTAAATATTTGAAATAGGTGTTGTAGACAAAAATATAATTGTGCCAACATATTCATTTCTTTCATTAGAAAACTAACATTTTATTTATAAAAAAAAAATTCTTTTGGAGCAAAATATTCTGAAAAGCAGCCGATAAGTGTCCAGCATAGGTGGGAACTCCTTTAATACTGTTTTAAAAGCATCTCAGGGGGACTCCTCAAGAAATCGGTTGAGAAAATTCCAAGAATACATTTCTGGAAATTCTAGGCAAAAAGGTGTCTACTTTGAAGATGCTAAAATACTAAATTATTTTGATTTATTTGGGTTTTTATCACAACATAATTCCCATAGTTCCATTTGTGTTATTCCAGCATTTTGATGACTTTATCATTATTATTCTAAAATGTGTGTGTGTTGGGGGAGGGGTGAGTGTGTCTAAACTTTTGACTGGTACTGTACATAATGTATGCATGTGCCCATTGTGATGTTGCTGTGGGAAAGCATGCAAATAAGAATTTCACTGCATATTGTACTTCTGCATGTCAATAGATACTTGAACCTTTTCACTTCTATAGTAACTTGCACAAGGACTTGTAAGGTGGATACTTAACAAAACCAATTGTTGATATGGTGATGTTTTCTGTGGTGAGGAAGTCTCTAATGTCAGTCAGCTGGACACTGGAGAGGTAAGACTGTTCCTTTAATTTTTCCAACAAGGGAAGAGAGGCTGGATCTTAACCGTTATAACGCAAGTGTAAACAGAAACGAACTTGTGGAACCTCTGCGAAAACATCATTCCGTCCGTCTAGGGTTTTGCGATTTTGCAATAGCAGAAATGAATGCTAAAGCAAGCAATCTCCACAATATTCTGAGGAGCTTGCAATTTTTCAAAATTACCGCAGATTTCCCACAGATTTGGGCCAAGATGCATCATGTGACTCATCAGAACACGTGTTCATCCAGAGCCCTCTTCGATTCACGCATGCTGAACATGAGTACAGCTATGAAGTCACATTTACCAACAAACATCAGTGCGATAGATCGTGCAAAACAATGTCGTGCAATTGCAATTTCAATACAAGTACTATATCGCAAAAAAATCTAGTTGCAAGATGCACTGCAAATTTTGAAGAACAAAAAAAAAAAAGCCACGGCAAAATCAAGTAGTTTGGCCACAACCATCACAAAAAAACAAAACTATATCCTGTACAGACTGAACATTAAACAGATAAATAGTACAATGAGTAATTCAGGTAATCTTTAGCCAATTGATGTGGTATAAGAGGAATAAAACACTTCTGGGCATGCTTTTCTTGGAAAATACTTCAAAGTGGTAACACACTAGCCTGTCACAACCCTCCTGGAATACATGTCTAGGTCAGGGGTAGTATTTTAAATATGTAGATGATAATTATTTCTTTCATTATTATTATTATTATTATTATTATTATTATTATTATTATTTTACATATCAAGAGCATCTGTAGCTTGTGCTGGGAGGTGATAAAATTTATTTTATGGTCTGTTACGTTATCATTAAATGGTTTTAATCATCTAATCGTGTTCATTTCTTATCACTCGCATCCACTCTTTAGAAGGAAAGAGGAAGAGACCTCTGCTATCTTCAAAGGTGATGATGGCACACAGATCTGGTGCTTTAATAGTGAGTGATGATATCTCTCCTCCTCCGTTCCGCTCGCGCAGAAAATGGATCAGAAGTTTATCTTCCAGTCGCTCGTGCTCCATATCGGCGGGAAGCCCGCGAACAAGTACCGTGTGTCCCATTTCCGCCATCTTCTGGACAACTGAGATGTGAAAAATAAAGGCGGAAACATATGGTTTTTATTTGTATTTTCACATAGCATTGTTTTTTTTTTTTTTTTTTTTTTTAATAAATATTGTAAGCACGGATATTAGTGAACCACAGGCTGAGCTAACTGAACTAGAACACGGTTTATTTTCCTTAAACATCAGGAAGACATTTCAGAAAATAGTCAGATATGCGCCAGAGTTGCAACAGGAAGTTTGGCATTCAGTTATACCTTCGTGTCAAGATGAGCTAGATTAGATTATTAACCGGTTCCTGATGTAAATACGGGTCGAACAGATGTCCTCAGTTTCTTTGTCGTACCACTGTGCCGCATTGTTTGCATTTTATTTGTTCCACATCCATTCAAACATTGCACTATCTGTGTGTGTGTGTGTGTGTGTGTGTGTGGTGGTGACGAAAAGAAAAGTGAAACCTGTTAAGAGAGTCTGAGTATTATGGAGATTTAAAGAAATAGTCCCTACAACAGTACTTGGCGAGAAATACCCGGATGGTGTATTGCTTCCGGTGAGATTTTGCAGCCGATGGACACTACGCGAGTCAAAAATCCCATAATGCAACGGAACTGATGCGGACGAGTTCAGGAAAAAAAAAAGAAAGAAAGAAAGAAAGAAAAGTAAATGGCGGAAGACAGTGTCGGCTCTTTTTAAGAATTAAAGCTTGGTTAAACAGGACTTTTTTTTTATTAAACAATACCCGAATAAATTGTTAACTTGATGAAGTTTTAAACAAGGAGACAGTTGTCACAGCGTTTGAAACCTTTTTTATGATCTCCATCATGTCCAGCTAACGAAGTTACCTCAGCCTGTTATCATTAACCCCGCCCACAATACATTATTAATTCAGTAACTTTCCCGATGTGCATTTTGCTAAGGAAGCCCTAAGCCGCCATGCATTATAAATTTTTGTCTTTGTTGTTTTCTCGTGATCTCGACATAACAAAAAGTTGTTTTCTTGTGATCTCGACTTAATTTTTTTGTGTACTCGACATCTATTGTCCTGAAGTCAATGGGGTTTTTGAATGGGTTTTTTGGTTAAATGAATGAAATAAGGTCTGTGGTTAACACAAGCTCAAGATATGTTCATGTTCTATACTACGACATAAAAGACATCAGTAATACATATACATCAGCTTTTACGTGTCTTGAAAAAGGCGGTTGCTAACAAGTGGCTAAATGTTACTACAGACGTTGTTGGGGACATTAAACGTCATCACGCTGAACAGGAAATCTCATCTACTACAGCCTCGTTGTGTTTATACTCGTGTTCTTGTAACTCAAACTTTCCAACTTGTAGATTTATCAATTTATAGTATTTTCCAATTGTATTGTTTTTTTAAATAAAGAGTTGTTGGAAACTTAGTGGTGGTGAAGTCATGTGACTGCAGGTGTAGTTCATTTAAACATTAGCTTTTTACTTCTGGTGATTGTATTTAGGCTTAAAAATGTATAAAAGTTTTCATTTGTGAAGATTATCTTAATGAATGAAACATGTAAGAATCATAAACTTTTATTGGTCACAGAGTTTATTTTCTGCAATAATCCAAAAGCCAATGGAAAAATCCTACTGGCTTTTTGTCGAGGGAACCAGGGTGATGCTAACTTCTGGGATGGCCTACAAAAATACTTCATCCCTGCAGGATTGATGACTTCCACATTAGTGTCTAACACTTGAGAAGGGGACACCCCTCTCTCTTAATGAAGAGATAAAGTCCATCTCGACAGAGGGACATTATTAGATTTATGATGGTGAAGATGCCAACATGCATGTAACACCAGTCCCATTCACAAAGCATGAGATTTTCTCAGGATAAAATTACATCGTGAGAAAACAGCTCTTGGTTATGTCGAGATCACAAAAAGAGTAAGTGGAGATCATGAGAAAACTTTTTGTTATGTCGAGATCCCGAGAAAACAACTTTTTATGTCGAGATCCCGAGAAAACAACTTTTTGTTATGTCGAGATCCCGAGAAAACAACTTTTTATGTCGAGATCCCGAGAAAATTAAGTTGCGATCACAAGAAAACAACTTTTTGTTATGTCGAGATCACGAGAAAACAACCTTTTGTTATGTCGAGATCACGAGAAAACAACTTTTTGTTATGTCGAGATCACGAGAAAACAACCTTTTGTTGTGTCGAGATCACGAGAAAACAACTTTTTGTTATGTCGAGATCACGAGAAAACAACAGGAAAAAAAAATTATACTGCATGGCCGCTTAGGTCTTCCGTATTTTACTGTTAGGGCGTTGCTTTAATCCGGTGGTCCCTTTAAGATTTCTGTGTTTATGGTGACGTCAAAGGTCACATGACAATGCCAATATGGCGGATGTGGTATGTTCGGGATTGTATTCATACTATACGCACACATACTGTTCAGTACTGTACATACAGTTTCAGCTGTCACAGTACGCGATTTCGAACGCAGCCGTGGATTCAAGCATACTGTAAGCTAAAGAGAACACTTTAGAAAACTTATTTAGTCAGATTTAACTTATTGTTTATTTCCAAAATGAGCAAATACCGTACATAATACTAGACAATAAAATATAAAGATACTTCGTTTTGGTATTGTTGTGGGAAATATATAAAATAATGGCTTTACTAATCAAGACCTGTCAAGTAACTCTGTTGTTTATATTTATATATAAGATTAAATAAATGTATTATTATATATAAATACATTCTATATTAGAGTTT
>JANDJT010000102.1:6907092-6946875 GCA_024331685.1 Stegophilus panzeri
AAAGAAGCCATACACAATATTACAATGCAAGTCTTTCCTCAAGTCACATACTGATAGAGGACACTGAAGCTATTCAGTACAACTTCTCAACAGTTTAGTTCATTTTTGACCCCAGGCTTTAGACATTTCAACATGCAGGGGATTGGAAATTCATCCATAACTGAGAGCAAATGAGGGCCAAAAGTTTGTGAACACCTGACTATCGTACCATATGTGGTTCTTCCCCAAACTGTTGCCACAAAGTTGGAAGCACACACTTGTAGCCTGTAGAATGTTTTTGTATACAGTACTACAGCATTACATTTTCCCTTCACTGGAATTAAGAGGCCAAACCTGTTCCAGCATAACAGTGCTCCTGTGCACAAAGCAAGGTGCATAAAAACATGGTTTGCTAAGGTTGGAGTGGAAGAAATCGAGTGGCTTGCACAGAGCGCTGACCTCAAACCCGCTAAACATCTTTGGGATGAACTGGAACACTGACTCCACCCCAGCCCTCCTGGCCTACAGCAATATCTGACCTCACTAATGCTCTTGTGGATGAATGGGCAAATTATAAATACAGAAAGCTTTAAAATCAAGTAGAAAGCTTTCCCAGAAGATTATAACAGCAAAGTGAGGACTAAATCTGGAGTGGGATGTTCAAAAAGCATACATGGGTGTTATGGTCAGGTGTCCACATACTTTTGGCCATATAGTGTATGTTACATGGGCTTATGGGCAGTATCTTACTTTTAAAACAGTACTGAGTGCAATGGCAGAATGACTTGGTAGACCTTTTTAAATATGTTTTTACTGTTTTTTTAACTAAACAATAAACATGGTTTAGTTTTTGAACATTTATGTTTATGAAAATAACACTTTGCCAAAAATAGAATAGTAAATTCACAATCAAATTCAGGAACAGCACTGATTTTGTTAACCAAAAAAGAATGTTCCCAGAATGTCTTGTTATCCCAAAACAAAAACAAAAAAAAGAATTGAGCCCACAGTCATTGTAGGAACGCAATACTTAATACATAGCATCCAGTGGCCCCACTTAAATCATTAAAGCATTGCAGGATTGAAGTGAAGTATTATATTATCAGTCATTTCCATGCTTCTAGTGGCCACAATGGTCAGTTGATTCAATTGATTTCTCTGAGTCTCACTCACTTTAAAATACAATAGTTGCCACTTAAGTATTTCATGACCACAAAAGAGATATCGAGAACCATAACTTAATAGCCTTAATATATTATCTTGTGACCATGAGAAGCTTGACTCGTGGCCTAAGTATGTTCATTCGTGGCCACGCCTTATTAAGAATAACCATGTCACATTTATAAAAACAAAAACAAATTTGTGACTGATGCTAAAATTCCGTGTCTGTAGGCCATTTAGCCTGAAAAAAAAAGTTTTGGATTACATATAGTATATTTCCTAAATGTAATTTTTTACCACCCAAAAACCATGGGGATGCAGACTTTTAAATTCAACTGTCTCCAGGCCCACAGGTTAAGTTGTTGAGTAAGATAAAAACCTAATTGGAAATTCTGCCAATTTTGACCATGAAAATTGGGTAAGGCTGTGACATTGATATTTACTGTGCCCTCCACCGGCAGTTTGCTGATAGTGCAGTGGTAATATATCGGCTGACATTTTTTTCTATTAATACTGCCAGCTTTAACTGGGGTCGACAATATCTTGTGACTGGCTGTGCAGTCTCTCAGAAAGGACATTAGCTTGTTAAATGGTTTTATCTGGTTTCTTATGTATAGAAAGTTACAAAGTAAATAAAAACTGGACTGAATAGTGGTTGATTTTAAATATAAAAAAATATAAGAAAAATATAAAAAAAATATAAGCCACTTTCTTTGGACAAAAGGTAATAGAAGACCTTTTTTCAGGCTTTGAGGGTGAGTAGGGTTTTTTTTTAATACATATAGTTCTTTTTACAATAATAAACTATACTCTTAAGTGTTTTAAATGAATCATTGTCAGAACCGTTAAAATGGACCCAGAAGTAAACTAGCTTCAAATAAGCTCTGTTTTCGGTGCGGACAGTATATGTGGAACACAAGGGTGCTCAGTTCTCTTTATTTTACCACTGATGAACTCTCAGACCAGGTCTAGAGGTTTGGGCCTGAGTACAGTTTCTTTCTGGGCTGTTTTAGAGTTCATTTTTTGCATTCACATATGCACAAACGTGCTGAGTCATTGATTGGAACGTTAAAACGGACCATGTGTGAAGACCTTAGTGAATGAAGACTTATTAATATTGTATTAAACTGTGTTTGACACAACGTGCAGGTCATAACCAGTAGATTTTTGAAATTTTGCTGAAAAATATCTTCTGTTTTATAGCTGTTTTCCCCTGTAAAGCCATTATATATATTGTGGAAGGCAGATTTATCACTCAGTCCCATGTCTCAGAAGACGTTTGCCTTCACGTCGGCCACACTGCGCTCTCTGCGGATGGAACAGGAGCTGCAGGACTGGGAGGAAACACGAAGGGCACTGGCACACAGGAGGGTAATGAGTAGGCGGCCACTGCCAGCCGCACCCCGGCTCAGACATGGGACAGAGAGGATCCAGACAGTACGAGCCCCTCCACCTCAAATCCACTGCAGAGACCCGGCTGTCCACAACACATTCATGTATGGAGACATGAGGAGTGTGTACGCTGTACTCAAAGAACCTGGTATGGTGAATGCCCTAATGGAGATCGTCCATGAGGAGATGGTGTGGACTCCAGAAATGGGTAGAAACACTCACACTTAAATACACACAGATTGTTAGAAAGTGGGAACCTGTGGTGGTTGGGATGTGAACACAAATGTATTAATATAGATTTTCCAAATTTCATAACGATTTCCCACTTTAGGGGTCAGTGCACAGACAGACAGCATTATATACAAAGACCAAACAAAACCAGTAGAATGCACAACTAAGGCAAAAATAAGAGTATTGCACAATATGGACAGAGAAAGAGACAGAGATCTGGGGAAGATCAAGCTGGGACAAGAAAATATGCAGAGTAAAACTGTTTTTATTTTTGTATTTTTATTTCATTATTTTTATTTTTATTTTTTAACTGTGGTGTAAATTCTGGGGTAAATTATCACAATACTTCAAAATACATGATGTATCACAATATTTGTTTGCCAACACCAGCAAAACAGAGGTGGCTGATATGTAACAAACTATGAATACAATTATTTATTTTAAAAAAATAATAATAATAAAAATAAATATATACATCATGTGGAAAAAATAAGAACACCCCATGGATTTGGTTTAATACATATTTGGACAAGCAAACAATTGATCATCTTTGAAACAGTGCCTATTAATGCAGTTGATATACATGAACAAACCACCAGCAAGCCACCAGCCAAAAGGAAAATTAGCCTTTTCAATCATTTATTCAACAGAAATATCAGTAGATGTGATATTCCTCTGTGGAAAAAGTCAGTACACCCTTGGCCTCAGAAGATAGTATCGCCCCCTTTAACAGAAATAACTTTTTGTAGGCATTTTGCATAATTGTCCACCAGGCTTGCTGGAATTGTTGACCACTCTTGCATGCAATATTCTTTCAGTTGCAAGATGTTTGAGGGTTTTCTTGCATGTGCTGCCCGTTTCAAATCCCCCCACAACATTTCAATGGGATTCAAATCCGGGCTTTGACTAGGCCTATCCATAACCCTCCATTTCTTCTTTTTGAGCCATTCCTTGGTGGATTTGTCAGCGTGTTTAGGATGATTATCCTGTTGAAAGGTCCACTTTCAGTTCAACTTCAACTTTCAGACAGATAGCCTCACATTATCTTCAAGCACTCTTTGATATGATGTAGAATTCATAGTTGAATCAATGAATGGAAGTTGTCCATTCCCTGAGGTAGTGAAGCAACCCCAAACCATAACATTTCCACTAACGTGCTTCACAGTTGGTATGAGGTGCTTCTCCTGAAAAGCATGTCTTTGGTCAGCACCACACATGTCTGCTGTTACTGTGGTCAAAAACTCTATATTTGATTCCTCTGTCCAGAGCACATTATTCCAAAAGGCCTGGCCTTTACCTGTATGCTCACTGGCAAACTATAGTCTTGCAGACTTCTTTTTGTATCAGACGTTTTGCTCTTGGGCTGAGTTTGCTGGGACGGCCAGTCCTGCATGAATAGACCATCGTGTGAAATCTGCGCCATTTGTAGATCATTTTCCTTACAGTGGAATGTATTTAAAATAATTTGGAGATCTTTTTAAATCTCTTGCCAGACTCATAGGCATCTACAACCTTTTTCTGAAGGCCTTACAGAATTCTTTAGATCTTGGCATGATGACACTGACCACACACCTCAATAGCAAAGGGAACACCAGACACTAGATATGAGAGCTTTAAATAAGTTCTAATCACTGGCACCCAATCTTGAACACCTGATTCTAATTTTATGGATTTGAAGGTGTGATAAAAGTAGGGGTGTACTTACTTTTTCCATGATCTGTTTTTTTAGTTAATTTAAATGGTGAAAATTACAACAAAATGTCAGTTTTATGTATCATTTGATAGTGTATCACCTTTATTAATAGGCACTGTTTCAAAGAGGATCAAATGTTTGCTTGTCCAAATATGTAAAAAAAAAAAAAAATAATAATAATAATAATTCAATGGGGTGTACTTATTTTTTCACATGCCTGTATCTACTAGTAATTGGTGCAATAATTACATAAGAATAGTAGTAGCCTAATCCTATTATAATTCTTTCTGTTCTAAACCCCAGGAATGTGGACTCTGTCCTCCAAAGTGAAGCAGACATCTGCCCTGCACCTGGCTGCCAGCACGGGGCACTATGGATGTGTGGAGGAGCTGTTATTCCGGGGAGCAGAGGTGGATGCTGACCCTGGGGGTCGAACGGCCCTCCACGATGCCTGTTCCGGGGGTCACCACTCCTGTGTAAAGCTGCTGCTGGAGCATGGAGCTGACCCCGATCTGCTGACAGCCAACGGCGATGCGCCCCTTCACCTGTGCAACACTGCTGGGTCCTATGCGTGAGTGAGAACGGCTGATATAACGGGAAAAAGTGCATGTCCTTTGCTGTCTAAAATTTGAGAACCCCTGGTTTAGTGATTAATGTAAATGTTCCAAATACATCAAATGGGGCTATGAAATATAAACACAAATTTTGCATTGTGCAGATTGTATGATAATACCACCACACATCTGCCTTAAATTACATGAATTGTACACAAACCGTTCCATGAAATGTTGAAATAGCATTTTAGATATATCCTGGCCATTTCGTTAATGGCTGCCACCCACTTCATTTTATAGATAGCAGCATTTTCTAGTGTCAGGCAAAGGTATGGTTATTTAAGCATGCAGTTCATGTGATGCTAATTGATGACCATAGTAGTAAATAAGTAAATACATTTCCATTATTTGTTTATGTTAGGCTTGTAAGTCAATGAAAAAATTTAACGTAGTTCTTGGCTAAGTGAGTATAGTAGTCACAGGTGGAACATTTGTGTATCTTTTTTGACATTCTTTCAAGCAAGATGAGTGTTGACAAAAAATAAATATAAACAATGAAAGAAAGAGGGTAAAATAAATTCTATATATGAGGAAATGCAGGCTGAGATGGATGCAAATGCAGATAAAGTTTAATAAACATCAAAACAAAACAGGATCTATAGTTCTCTTGGCAAAACCACAAAGACTAAGAGGAAAAAAAATATATACAAAGCAATAAACATAACACAGCAACAAAAGACAAACACAAGACAAAGAACACAGTGCAAACTGTGACTTAAAAAGTAGTGCTAATTAACCAAAAATGTGAAACAGGTGAATCCAGACATGTGATGTGGTCATGTGAGGTTCAGTGGATGATGGGAAACGCAGTCCAAATGCCTATTTCGGCATATCCATGACAATATATCAGAAGATAAATAGCAATAGTATTGAAACTTTGTAAAATAATGAATCTGCAGTGATGCTACTGAACATTTAGGGTTCATTTAGGGCAAAGTAAACTAATAAGCAATTTTGACTTTGGAACTGCTTTGGCTTCCAGCACTTTAATCTTTCACCCCTGCATGAGGTTCATTATCAATTAAACCCAATGTCCTGATTGCTCTTTGATTCACAACCCTGTATTTTCGTATGCCCTGAACTCTCTCAGCTGTACAGAGCTGCTAGTCAGCATGGGTGCCGATGTGAACGTGGCCCAGCATGACTCGTATCTCACTCCACTGCACTTGGCATGTCGGAGGGGTCTGGAGGAACATGTGGAACTGCTGCTGCGCCACGGAGCCGACGTGACTGTGCAGAACCGTGAGGGTGAGACGCCTCTGAATGCTGCATGCGCCGGAGCTGAGAGGCCAGCTGAGGCTGCGCAATACCTGGGTGTGGTGCAGAGACTGCTAGAAGCTGGAGCACATGCACATACAGCGGGCAGGAAGCAGCACACTGCGCTACACAACGCCTGCAGTAACTGCAGCTATCAAATTGCTGATATGCTTCTGCAGCATGGAGCTCGGGCAGATGCAGCCAACTGTGCAGGATACACACCCATGGACTGCCTGCTGCAGGTGAGGCAGAAGAAAGAAAGAACAGAAAAAACATGCATTAAGCTAAAGTACTTTATACTAGAGGTGCCGTTTCCTTGACCCTGTTTCACAAGCAGATGGGATTTTATATAATCAGATTCAAATCCAGAGAGAGTAAAAAAAAATTGCAGGGCAATAAAGAAACACATTTTTGGAACAAAAAGTCCATCACTTGTGGTGTCTGCCAACATTCTCATGGGCTACAGTTCAGCCTGTGTTAAAAACCCGATGTGGTCTTCTGCTGTTGTAGACCATCTGCCACAAGGTTTTACATGTTGTACACTTTGAAATGCTTTTCTGCTGACCACAATGGTAAACAGTGGTTATTTTAGTTACTGTAGACTTCCTTTCAGCTTGACAGGTCTGGCCATTCTCTTCTAATCTTTCTCATTAACAAGGTTATTACTGACTGCAGAACTGCCACTCACTTGGTGTTTTTTCTGTGTAAACACTAGAGACTATTGTGCATAAAATACTCAAACAAGCATGCCTGGCACCAACATAACAATGGCCTGGCTATTATCAAAGTAACTAAGATCACATTTTTCCCCATTCAGATGTCTGAGATGAACAGTAACTGAAGCAATTGACTTGTATCTGCATGATTTTATACATTGCGCTGTCATATAATTGGATGATTGGATAATGCATGACTGAGCAGGGGTACCGGTGTTCCCATTAAACCGGCTAGTGAGTGTATTTCAAGTTAAATTTAATTCCCAATATGCAGTGTCTAGGTTGCTTCTTATACAGGTGCATCTCAAAAAATTAGAATATCATGGAAAAGTTAGGGGTTTTTCCCCCCGTAATTTAATTCCGAAAGTAGAACTTTCATATATTCTAGATTCATTACACATAAAGTGAAATATTTCAAACCTTTTTTGTTTTAATCTTGATGGGAATCAAGAATGGAATCAAAAATCATGGAAATCAAAAATCCAGTATCTCAAAATATTAGAATAAAGAATTTATAAAACAGAAATGTCGCAGTATCGATTCCTAGTGTCAAGCCACTCCTGAACCAGAGACAATGTCAGAAGTGTCTTACCTGGGCTAAGGAGAAAAAGAACTGGACTGCTGCTCAGTGGTCCAAAGTCCTCTTTTCAGATGAAAGTAAATTTTGCATTTCATTTGGAAATCAAGGTCCCAGAGTCTGGAGGAAGAGTGGAGAGGCACAGATTCCAAGCTGCTTGAAGTCCAGTGTGAAGTTTCCAGTCAGTGATGATTTGAGGTGCCATGTCATCTGCTGGTGTTGGTCCACTGGTGTTGCCCACAATGCCACAACTACTAGTAACTGGTTTTCTGACCATGGTATTAATGTGCTTGATTGGCCAGCCAACTCGCCTGACCTGAACCCCATAGAGAATCTCTGAGAGACATCAGGCCCAACAATACAATCAAGCTGAAGGTCGCTTTCAAAGCAACCTGGGCTTCCAGAACACCTCAGCAGTGCCACAGGCTGACTGCCTCCATGCCACGCCGCATTGATGCAGTAATTCGTCCAAAAGAATCCCTGACCAAATATCGAGTGCATAAATTAACATATTTTCAGAAAGTCGACATTTCTGTATTATAAATACTTTATTCTAATATTTTGAGATACTGGATTTTTGATTTCCATGAGCTGTAAGCCATAAATGTCTAGATTAAAACATAACAAAGGCTTGAAATATTTCACGTTATGTGTAATGAATCTAGAATATATGAAAGTTCCACTTTTTTAAATTAAATTGCAGAAAAAAAAAAACTTTTCCACCATATTTTAATTTTTTCAGATGCACCTGTACATTTAATTTAGGCATTTAAACTTTCATTAGAACAACACCATTAGTTGACACAAACTGATTTATAGCTTTTTTTCTTTTACTTTTTAAAGGTGGTAGAGGATTATCCAGACCAGCACCCTGAACTAATCGCTCGTTCGCTTCTCAATCACGGAGCAAAGCCTCCTTCCACCAGAGTAAGTTGACACTCTGAATACACAACACATAATTTCAACATGATCATGATTCTAATTACATTTTGATTAGGTCTTCACTTAGGTACTCCTAATTAGTGAGCCTATATAAACCTATGTACAGCAATGTACAAATTTTAAATATTATTTAGTAGTGAATGGTAGCCTTAAACTGCAGCAGCTACCAGTTTAAGGGTAGATATACATTTTTGTACTACTTTGTATGCTATGCTGTAAAATGTGTGTATTTGTGTGCTATTAGATGTTGAAGTCATGCCTCCTCTCCCCTGCCACTCTGGAAGTGATGCTAAACTGCTACCCAGTGGTGCCAGACTGTGAGGATTGGCTAAAAGAAGTTCCAGATGAACTACTGAAGGTATTTTTACTCAAATTTATATTATACTTCATTATTGCATTTCTGATTTGATCTAAACATGCATTTCCTCCTTATGCTCAGGAGTACAAGTGTTTCTTTGACTCGGTTCGTCGGATGAGCGGGCAGCCCAGCACACTCCAGCACCTCTGCCGATGTTCCCTGAGACTCAGTATGGGTGCACGATGCCACTCTGCCATTGATAAGCTAAACATCCCATGTGCACTAAAAGAATACCTGCTGCTGCCGATTAAAGGAGAGATCCAATGATAGTATGTGGACAGGAAAACACAGACAAAACCATGAACTAGCATGCAAATAAAAAAATGATGGAACCATATAGCCATGAACTGGGTTGTGTTAAAGCTGTTCGATGACCATATGGTGACAAATGACCATAAGCAGTTCAAATGGAAAACAGCACAATTTCATTCATATCTTTTGTCATTTTTGCATGAGTTATTTTTTTATTTGCCAGTAATACGGTTGTTTTATTCTAAGACCACTTATTCATGGATGCAGCACTTAATTTTGCTATTATTTTAGAGAATAACAAGCACTGAATGTGGAACATCTGCAGGACAAGATTATCCCTTTTATCGTCTCTTGAAGATTTTAGAAGTTTAAAAAAAAAATTGTTTAGCTTGTCATGTTACTGAAGATTCCAAATTGCTGACACTGGAGACTCCTTCCAAAAAAGGTTAAATAAAGGCTTTATAGAAAACTTCACCAAGAACGTTATGTTTTTCTTCATTAAATAACAACACATTTTTTGTAGAACTTGTTTGTTTTACAAATGTATTATACAAGTCCCTGTGAATGATCGTTATTATAGAGACGATGATGTATTAGTGAGAGTATTAATTTAAATCTGTGATCTGAAATGAATCAACACCTTCTGACCAGTCAGAATCGAGAATAACAGCACTATTGTGTTATACCTAATAGGGCTATTGCACTATTAGGCTACTAAATCAGGGTTATGCAATTGCTATTGTGAGTTTAAAAAACCTTGCATGGCTTGATATACATACAGATAGTTCATAAATATCTGCTACTATGGATAGACATTTTTAATTAAAGTGTTAAATGTGAGGTATAGGCCACTGCCACCCACAGTATCATTGCAGGAGGACACATACTGTGTGTGTGTGTGTGTGTGTGTGTGTGTGTGTGTGTGTGTTTAAATATTGAACTGTTTGGAACTGAGATTGAGCTATAGTTATTTAAATTATATCATCAGCATGGTTTTATAGACAAGCACATGAGTGCAGTTTCATTAGCATTAAAAGCGTAGTTCAATCTTGAGCAAGCTGTTGCAATTTTCTGACTGATTTTTAGTATTCCATAAGCACATTAAACTAAGTCTTACATTACAGGTTCCTAACCATGGTCCTTGAGTACCCCCTGTCCTGCACATATTAGAGAGTTTCCTGCTGCCAACACACCTGATTTAACTAATCAACTAAAAACAGCTCTGAGTTGAAAATGGGTGTTAGAGCAGGGGAAAAAAATAAAATATTGAAGACAGCAGGGAGCTCATGGCACAGGATTGCCTATCCCAGGGAGCTCATGGCACAGGGTTGCAGGTTGCCTCTCCCACAGAACCCAGGGCTCAAGGTTTGGAACATTTCCTCCTTATGGACAGGGTGCCAACCCATTGCAGGGCACAATCGCACACAATTTTGAAATGACAATCAACAGGACGAAATCCAGAGCACCCAGAGGAAACCCCTGAATTGGAGGCAGGACTTGAACCCCTAACCCCAGAGGTGACAGGCAAACGTACTAACCATTAAACCACTGTGCCCCCAACCCATAGTATTTGCATTAGCAAATCAGTGACTCACTGATTATGGTTTTGAGTCTTGATGTATCTTCCCTTTCTAGGAAAAACGTGGAGTTTTCTCAAACAGCTCAGTCCAGCTGTACTCATGAACTTCCTTGTGTGTTTGGGAAAAAAGCACCTCAAGTTATCCCGATTTGAATTCATACATAATTAATCTTATATAATAATACTAATAATACTAATAATAATAACAACAACAACAACAACAACAAATAATAATAATAATAATTATTATTATTATTATTTATTATATTTATTTGTTTATTTATTTGTATTATTTTTGTTAAGCTTCCGTACGTGCGTGTTGCGGGACTTATCTTGCAACTCTCTCTTTGCATTTACCTTTGGATTTTCTGTCGTGGGATCTGGCAACCCCGAGCCTGGCGCCCGGTGGTGACGCAGCGTCAGCTGTCCGTGTTTGTTTATTACACGGGAGGTGTTGTGGCGGCTTTGGAGTGAAAACAGCATCATTAACAAACTTTCAAGAATGATTTAATGACGGTAAATTTCTATATTTCCTTTCCTAACACCCATGTAAACGCTTCAAACAGAGTGTACATTGTACGAAGGAACACGGTTAAAAAAAATAAGACCAGTGCTGTAGCAATGTCCGAAGGTCGTCCTTTCCTCTCTCTGGCTAGTTAGCAATAGTAGTTAGCTATGTAGCTTAGCTAAGTGCTCCAACGTGTCTAACATTTTATCTACATTTTAACGATATATTCGGCAGTTTATTTCCTGCCCTACATTACCAGGGCATATGGAACTAGCCACAATGCTAATTAGTTAATATTAGCTAGAAGTTAGCGCCGGAAGAATGAAATAGTTTAACACACGGAGAGTTTGACAAACGCTAAAATACCGGGATGTTATAACTCGAACAGTTTGAGAAAGCTGGCTTCACTGTCATGTTAATGTTTTAATAAACCTGGAGCTAAACATTTCCTAAAGTAAGCCCGAGTGAGGCAGCGGTGTAACTAACAGCCCATGTAATGGCAGACGAGCCTTGGAGAAAAATAAACATTATGGTAAGTACAGTTTCTTTATATGAGGTGATATGGCATCAGGGAAACGGTACTCATGTACAGACTAGGACTGGGGGATATGACCGAAATATCATATCACGATACTTGAGGACATTTCTACGATACACGATGCGTATCACGATATATAATTTGGCTAACAAACTCTGCAAAACAGTATGAAAATAAACAAAAAAAAAGTCTTAAACCGAGTTTGACTTTTCTTTAATGCTTCTCTTTAAAAAAAAAAAAAAAAAAAAAAAAAAAAAGATACAGAAAATCAACGATGTACATCTGGTACCATTTAATTTGTAATGATTAAAAACGTATAAAAAAATTGCCATACCAACGATATCTCAGAAAAGTGTATCGCTTATCTCGATGATATATCGCCCAGCCCTAGTGCAGACCAATATTCATAAATAACACGTTATAAGAGCATTGTAATCGTCCATATATTTGTCCATAATTTTAACAAGAAACAAGCATCAGATATTACTTTGCCCTGTACATAATCAGGCAGTGCCACGCCTTAGTGTTCACTTGAACATCCCATTTTTAAAAGAAACTGGACATACCACTGCTCCTAAACTTCTCGGAACAGTAAATGGTTTCATGCTTCTTACTGTTTTGAGGAAACATTAATTAACAGATGAACCTGTAGTCTCATAAACCACACCACTAGCAGAACACATTAGAGTAGAGTAGTCTCTCAAACATTTAGCAATCTGAAAAATAATTTATATGGGTATTAGACTTTTTAGTTAAACGTGTACAATGATTTATTATTGTTTAGTTTTTTTTTTATTCCTGGACTTTCCATTCACAGAATACACTAGGTCATCTTGTACTTGTTTTTGAGTTTTTGAGGTTTGGATTAAACTCATTCAGTTTAAGTGACCAGGCTAATAGCTCAATAATAAATACACAATATTGCGAAAGGTTTGCGGACCCTGACCATCACACGCAGGCTTTCCACTAGATTTTGGAGTGCTGTTTTAGGGATTTGTGCTCATTCAGCCACATGAGCATCAGTGAGATCAGGCACTGATGTTGGGTGAGGAGGCCTGGAGTTCAGTCGGTGTTTCAGTTCGTCCCAAAATGTCTCAGTGGGTTTGAGGTTAGGGCTCTGGGCATTGCCCACTCGATTTTCTCCACTACAGACTTGGCAAACCATGCCTTCATGGACCACACTTTATGCACAGAAGCACTGTTATGCTGGTAGAGGTTTGGGCCTCTTAGTTCCAGTGAAGAGAAAGTGTAATTCTACAGCATATAAAGACGTTCTATACAATTTTTTTGCTTCCAGCATTGTGGCAGCAGTTTAGGGAAGACCCACATATGCATGTGATGGTCAGGTGTCCACAAACTTTTGTCCATATAGTGTATATCAGCTTTAACAATGGTGGGTTGCCAGTTGGATGCAACAATTTCCGTTCTCAGCTGTGGCCAATTTAGTGCCGTTGTGACCAACGACAGCAGGTGACAGCATAATGTTCTGCCAGTGTCTGAAATGTTTTCATTAAAACCTCAGAGTCTGACCACTGCAATGATGCTCAAATTACCTGAAACTCAGCTACAAATACGGTAGTGGCAATGTTGAAGCCTAAACAAAACATGCCAGCGGACAGAAAAATATCTTTATTACCTCAAACTCAGTTTGCAGAATGTTGCTGTTTATGCAAGCCTGTTTTCTACACAATCTTGAATCACTCTGATGATGTGAATATTGTTCTTTAAGCGCAGGTCAATCGTTAGAGAATCTCCATTGTGTAATCTGACACATGGTCTGTTAGTGAATTCTACCAAGAATGTATTCGGACTCATAATCTCATATCGTATCACAAGTATGCCAGAGCCATATCTCCCTGCAGCCCGGTTTCCCACTGAAGCTAAGCAGGGTTGAGCCTGGCCAGTACCTGGACCTCCTGGGGAAAACTAAGGTTGCTGCTGGAAGTGGGATTAGTGAGGCCAGCAGGGGGTGCTCACTCTCTGGTCTGTGTGGGGCCTATCCCAGGACTCTTATTGTAAAAGAGTAGGGGTATACCCCCGGTGTCCTGACGAAATTACCCCACTGGCCCTTATCTATCACGGCCCCATAATAATCCCCATCCCTTAATTGGCTACATCACTCTCTCCTCTCCACTAATAGCTGGTGTCTGGTGGGCGTTCTGGCACACTATGGCTGCCAGCACATCCTACAGGTGGATGCTACACACTAGTGGTGGCTGAGGAGATTTCCCCCATACAATGTAAAAGTGTTTTGAGTGTCTAGAAAAGCACTATATAAATGTAACTGTAACTAATAAGTAATATCCCTTTAGCATGGGTGTTAAATGACAAGAGGCAATTTAAGAGTGTCCTTTGTAATTTTCGTAGAATTGCCAGTTATAGGTTGAAACACTGCACCACGTCATTTGTAAATAGTGTACTAAATAATATACTGTCTCTGAAACTTGCCAACTTTAAACGTGTTTCTCAACAGAGGCAGTGAGATGGCAGTGGGTGCTCTGTCCATGTTGGATGGCCTGGGCGATGAGGCCACAGCGCTGGGAGGTGTGCTCATCCTGCTCCTGGCGCTGGTCCTGGCCTGGCTCTCCACCCACGTGGCTGATCGCGGCGATCACATCCTGGGTACCATCCTCACCGTGGGTGCCCATGCCTCGCTCATTGGCTTAGGAGGCCATGATGGCTACGCGGTCGCTCCATCCAGCTCGGAGTCAGGTGAGCAGCAGAGCGACGAGACAACAGACGAGGACAAACAGGAGGATGACGAGGAGGAGGGAGAAGGAGGAGAGGAGCTGCTGGATATCCAAGGAGGCCGGAAGAAAATGAGCCGAGAGCGTGAGGGGGAGAACGAGGGCATGGAGGATGAAGAGGATGAGGGCGCGAGCATCACGGTGCGGCTGAAATTTCTGAATGATACAGAGGAGCTGGCTGTGCTGAAGCCTCAGGATACAGTCGGAGTACTGAAAAGGTGAGAAGAAACGCATCACCGACACTGATTTATCTATCTATCTATTTATTTATTTATTTATTTCACCAAGATGGAATATTTGCATAAGAACATGCGTGGAGGCTAAGAAATTGTGATTGGTCAGTCACTTTTTAGGGTTAGCAGAAATCTGATGTCATTCCAGTCGACATGGTACTAGAGCAGGGGATTCTCAAACCTTTTTTTGGGTGACCCCTTCAACTTGGAGATTAATTCCAAGGACCCCCTCAGCACACATTGTATTCTTTCAGATATTAGGCTTTTTATTTAAATGTGGATAATTATTGGAATTTCATTCCTGAATGTTCAACCAACAGAACACATTCGGTATAAAGTAGACATTATTTATGAGCTTATTTGTTTTTGAAGTTTTTCAGGTATTTGATATGTAAGTTGTAATAATGTTGGGTTGCGATTTAAGATTTCATTTCCTCTACTGTAATGAAATGGAGAAATTTTGAGAACCATTCTACTGTACTATATGATATACTCTCAGACTAAAATTGTGTGTATGCAATTATAGTGTAACATATGTGTTCCGGTGATCTTTTCTATAGCTTCCTGTGTACAGTACTTTAACTTTCGGGGAATTTGTGGGTGGAAACGTCAGGTCAGTTCAGTCCTATACACGTGTCCAGAGCTTGTATGTATTTCTTCAAGACATCAAATCCATCTCTGTCCCTCAGTAAGTACTTCTCTGGGCGTGAACGTGAGATTAAGCTGATCTATCAGGGGCAGCTGCTGCAGGACCCACGACGCACTCTGCTCTCACTCAACATCACCCACAACAGCGTGCTGCACTGCCACATCTGCCAGGCCCCGAATCCAGCCTTGCCCCAGGCCGAGCCGGATGATGGGCAGCGTGCGCAAGCCGGAGCGGGTATCAGCGGGGGCCTGCGCTCGGCTGCTCTCACGTTCAGCACAGGCAGCCTGGTGGTCCCGGTGTTTGTAGTGCTGCTAGCCGTGGTCTGGTATTTCCGCTTCAACTACCGACAGCTGTTCACGGCGCCGGCCACCGTCTCTCTGGTGGGAGTCACCGTCTTCTTCAGCTTCCTCATCTTCGGCATGCACAGCCGCTGAGGATACAGACAGAAGAAGGAAAGACGAAGGGAGGCGGGTTGTTGGGAGAGAGGTGAAAAGAAATTGGCGTAAAACATGGCATATTCACTCTGTCTGTTGAAATGCATTTAATGGAAGGAATATGAAGTGAAGCAGCAGTGGTTGAGTGATGAGGAGAAGGAATGGTAGCAGACAAAGTACTCAGGGAGCCTTATGGCTTCTGGTGCCATTTAGATGCCTGGCGTGTCTGTGTGTGTGTGTGTGTGTGTGTGTGTGTGTGTGAGAGAGAGAGAGAGAGAGAGAGAAGGAAAGAGTGTGTGTGTGCGCGCGCGCGTGTTTAAGAATTTACTTGTGGGTGAGTCAAGAGAAGTGATGCTGTAATTATGCTTTAGATTCATGTAATCTTTATAGTAATTTAATCTCAACACAAGGCTTAGTTTGCCCGCAGTTATTGTGGATGTCGTGGATTAACCTCTATGCCAGTTTTACCTAATCTCTATCTATCATATCTGTAGCATACAAGAACTTCAACCTGTTTTTCTGCCCTGAGAAAAAAGCTGAAAACCTGTTTAATTAATAAAACTCACTTAGACTGGAAGGCTAAGATAAAATTCTGTCAATGAATGCTTCAAATATGCAACCGTATAATCTAAAATCAAATACAAATAGGTTTTAGAATGAGACAGACATGAGAGGAAGCCTTACTAAAGCAGTTTTATGTTTATTTTTTTTTTGTAATTCAAGAGAGCATTCCACAAAACTGTTACATGTAAATGTTTATTGATTTAATTCAAACACTGCCCTTTTTAATAGACTTGAGTAAATACAAGCTGTGATAGATGGACATTAGGTTGGAAAGCGCTGGAGTATTCCTGTTAATAAATATTTTGTTTGGTTACATGCATCACTTCAGCTGTACAGTTAACTGACCACATGATGCACAACCCAATAAAACCCAAGAGTCATATTCGTAGCAGAAACTTTAACGAATAATCTTCATTTTATAATAACGACGCGCAGTTTTGTGTTATGCTAATCGTTCAGCATATTTATTTTCGGATTAAGTTTTGTATGATTAACGAGTGAGCGTAGCATACCAGCTAACGGTCCTTTGCTTCAGCTCACGTTTCATTTTTGTTCTACAGTATTACCTCTGAGGGGAAAAACAACATTCTTAGTTTCAATACTTGGAAATATTTGTTCTCTAGCAATACAGGTTGCGTTCTGCACGCACGAGAATCAAGTTATTATTAAAAAGAAATACAGGGATAACAAATGATTGATTGATAACTAAGTTCTGTAAATAAATTGTATTCTGTATTAAAAAAAAAAAAGGTGAAAATTAAAACTCAAAATGTTTGACATTGACGATCGTCTTATTTTGCTGTGCATCACTAGGATCTTCACAAATTTCTGTGCATCACATTTTGGTGGCCCAAAATGCTGCAGCTTTTCTTTTGAGAGTGTTTTGTGCCTTTTGCGAATTTGTGATTACAGAAATTAACGCAGAATTCTGGAGGGACTGATGAATAGTCCTAGCTTCTGGGATAACACTTAAACTATTAAAAAGATGTAAATTGACATGTTCAGAGTTCCATTTAAGAAATCCCTTTTATTTTGCTTCAGAGAACTACTGGCTGTTGATGCTGGTTGTCCAGAAACAAACTGGGTCTCTAAATATGACATGAAAGACACATTCCAGGTGAGAAGTGGTCCTGAGACACACCAGGCTTTATTCACAATACCACAGGATGTTCAGTAAGGAGTGAGAGAACCAACGCCAGCATTGAAAAATTACAACATATCCATTCCTACAACACAACTTCCTATGTACAGATATGCAACAGTGGACTCTTTTCTCCCTCCATCACAGAAACGTTTTATACACACTTTAAATCTGAGTCCACAATTTAAAATTCAAATAAGAGATGGGGAAAAAAAAATCCACTTTACAAAGCAATAAGGCTTCTGTATTTACTCCAAAACGAACTGCATCTTTCATTACCAAAGTATGAGTGCTTTTTTTTAATATAAAAAAAAAAGTTCAGTGTAAAATAAAACAGGATGTAATAAGTGCTCTCAAGATTCAAAAAAGACAGTGTGCACAGATAGAAGCACATTTCTAGACCACACAAGGGCCACCAAGACACTAAATTATACACTGTAAATAAATAGTGCAAAATACTGAAAAATATTTACCAGGAAGTGGTGGAAAATAAGTGCGTTGATTGAAAGAACATAATTTGGCCTGAAGCAACAACATTATTGTGTGGTTTTTGAAGCCAATCCGTTAATAGAATTATTCAAACAGATCTAGTACGTGCGTACATCACCTCACTTTAGTCTGGACATGCTATAGTACATTTACACCAATGACAAGTCAACTTAAAGCCCACTATTCAACTACACATGACACACATATGCAAACACATATCCTGCTTTGAAATAGCAAAGGGGAAAAAAAAAAACATAATTCAGTGTACTGATCATGGTGGAGTTCGTGTGTGTGTTATTCTTTTAGTTCAGGTCATCATAAATATTAGGGACTGGTGGAGGTGGAGGTCTGGGCCTCTTCTTACGATTTGACAGGGCAAGTGCACTCTGGGAGTTGCTGCTACTGCTAGTGCCTGCAGCACCCAGTCCACTCACACTGCTGCTGCTCCCCGCTCCTCCTCCTCCTCTCTCTCGTTCTCCTCGCTCTCCTCCTTTTTCCCTCTCACACACTCCAGCACTACTCACAAGTAGAGAGCTAGGCTTCTTCTTTTTCTTAGGTCTCTTAGAGTCTGAATTATTGGTACCTGAGAGAAAGAGAACAAAAAAAAAAAAAAGAATGAAGATTTATTAGAAGATGGGTGCTGATGGATACATGGGTAAGTATCACATTAATACAGTGTTGGGGTAATACAGGGTGTTGGGTGTGAGAGAGAGTGTGTTAGGGCTGTTAGATTTGTTTAATTGAATTGGATTTTTTTTTGTGTATTTCAATATTAATGAGCCTCTCATTTTTTTACTGCCACCACACAAAGCCATCATTAGCAGTAGCACTACACTATGTTCATATTACAAACGATTGGAATTTTACAATTCCCATTGGCCATCTCCAACTCATCTTTATGCAGGAATCTGTTTTTAATATTGGCTAGGGCTAACTTAAATTCTTTGTGGCATGGATTCCACAACATGTTGGAAACATTACTTTGAGACTCTGGTCCATATTGACATCATTGCATCATGCAGATTTTTCAGGTGTACTTTCATGCTGCGAATCTCCTGTTCTACCACATCCCAAAGGGGTTCTACAGATTTTTGGATATTCAGATTCAGTGACTGGGAAGGCCACTGAGCTCATTATCATGTTCATGAAACCAGTTTGAGACGACTTTTGCTTTGCGACATTGTGCATTATCATGCTGGTAGTAGCCATTAGAAGATGAGTAACTTGTGGTCATGAAAGGATGCACATGGCCAGCAACAATACTCAAATAGTCTGTGGCATTCAAGTGGTGATTGATTGGAATGAACAGGTCCAAAGTGTGACAAGAAAATGTTCCCCACACCATTACACCACCTCCACCAGCCTGGACTGTTGACACAAGGCAGGTTGGGTCCATGGATTCATGCTTTTTAGTGCCAAATTCTGACCCTACCATCTGTCTGCCTCAGCAGAAATCGAGCTTCATCAGACCAGGCTATGTTTATCCAGTCAACTGTCACGGTTTTGGTGAGCCTGTGCCCACGGCAGCCTTAGCTTTCTGTTCTTGGCTGACAGAAATGTAACCTGACATCATCTACTGTTGTAGCCCACCGACCTCAAGGTCCGACGTGTTGTGCATTCTGAGATACTTTTCTGCTCACCACTATTGTACAGAATGGTTATCCGAGTTACTGTAGCCTTTCTGTCAGTTTGAACCAGTCCTGCCATTCTCCGCTAACTTCTCTCATCAACAAGGTGTTTCCATCCGCAAAAAAAAAATATATGCTCAGTATATAAGGTAATATATCCAGGTATTGTAGAACCCATGTAATGTACTACTTGCCCAACAGAACAATTAAGATTCAGAAGTAGGAAAGAAGAGTGCTTGACAATTTTAAAAAAAGTTTACAAAAATAAATAAAAAGTATGCTACATCATTTCTTTAGACCCATTCCAGTATGTTAAGTGACAGGTCATTTAGCCAAAAAATTCAGGAAACATGCCAATAGAAGTATGTAAGACGAACGAGATTTTAACCATTCAAATGTAGAGTTACTTGAACACAAATGTTCAAACCTTATATTCATTTTATTGTGTATTGTGGATATAAATTACGCACTGGCTTTGGAGGAGGCGGAGTCTGAAGGTGAAATGTCAGATGAGCCATCCCACTGGAGGCGGGACATGATGAGCTGTCCATCAGGGGTGTCATAACCGTCATTTTCCAGCACTGACTCAGGGTCTGGCAGTGTCGACCTGTCAATCAACAAGCTAAGATCACTATAGACTCAAAGTATATAAAGTAAAGTGACCAAAACTAGAGAGAGAAAAAAAAGATGACTGTTACTTTTAAGCTTACTGTTATATCTAGACTTGCATGTTGTTCATAAATAACACCAATATTCATGTGCTTGTTCTGACATGTTATTGTTTATATAGTAACAACTAATTCAGAGGGACTTATATGACGGATGCTTTACATACTCTCATACGCTAAAAATAATCACAATAAGAAAATGTGTTCTTTAACAAAGAAAAACATAATTATTGATATGGTGAAGATTTCTGTAAGATGTTGTTTATTAAATATTCATGGAAGGAGTCTCTAGTGTCAGCACTTTGCAACAGTTTGAACTTTCTGGGGTCTAACATGACAAGCTCCATTATGGTTTCTTATAAATACAAGATATAGGAGAGAGAAATATGAGAGGCTGGAAGGACTGTTTATAGCTGCTATAAGATAAGAGATAACAGGAACTTGTTTTGTGGATGTTCTACAACTTTAAATGTAACTATAAACACTTCAAAAGCAGGAAGCAGTTTTTTTTAATAAACTAAAAAGTATATTCGCTGGTGAACTGCTGAGGTAGAAGAGAAATAAAACACTTCGGGATGTGTTGCTAATGTAAAATAATCGTTTATTATGATTATTTTTCTTTAACAGCACTCCCATTCATGTTTTATTCTTTACATTGTGCATGCTGCCTAGCTTACATTATGCTGTATAAATACAAAATACTAGCAAATGAGCAAATATTCAGCTACTGGTAACAGAAGCACTAATACTCTATGTTTAAATGTGAGCTCTTCGTGCAGGCCTCCAATGTTCATGCTAAGCAGATTCCAAGCTACATAAACAGATTAGAGTGTAACAGATCAGTTCAGCTTACACGGAGAGGAAAATGGGATGGAACTGCTAAAAACACTGAGCTATGCATGTAAGTCCTTGACATACTGTATCTCATCAAGGGGATCAGTGGGAAAAGTAAATGGGGAAGAAGAGGAGCAAAGGCAGAGGGGATATAGAGGTAAGACAGGGACTGATCTCAATTCAGAAACTAGGCCATCACTTCCACTTGCTCTTTAGGGAATTTCATGACAGAGTTCATTTGAAATATCTTAGGCTTAATCAAAGCACCACATGACTGACAAACATATTTATACTCATTATATTCAATGTAAAAAAAAAAAACGTTTGAATGCAGTTTGAAACGTGCATTGAAATGTTTGAAAATAATAAGAGGAAGTGAGATGGTTTCCAAATTGTAATTGGGACTTTTTCAGCCTGAAGGCCATTTAGTCAGGGAGGGAGGGTGAAACTCACGCGGACGGCCCCAGGAGGAAAACTCTGACTGCCCTCCTCTGCTCGTCCGTGTGCTGGGGACAGCGCTGGGACCTGCCAGGACACAACGTGGCATTATGCACCACATCACACACACTGCCTAGGGACATAAACTTTGCCAGCAACCAACAGGACGCGACAGGGAGATCTCAGGTTAGATAGCGGTTAGGACCAGCCTTGGGTGCTGGCAGACGTCTAAGGAGTCCCATAATATGAACAACAGGCAGTGCTTTAAAACAACCTTGACCTGTCCAATTGAAAAAGAATGATCCTCCAGTCAGAATGGAATTGCATTGGTTTGGTCAAAAGGAAAAGTTAAGCCGAATGAATAATAGAACAGGTTAAATTGGCCTCAGGAACCTTCATATTCAAAAAATTTTATTAAAACTCATATTGAGTTGCCACGTGTTCCATAATATCAGTGTCCCAACATGGACACGATCATTTCCATTTACACAAATGAAAAAGATCATGTCATTACATGACACATGCAAAATCACACACAACCCTAGATCTTAGTAAACACATGTATACACACACACACACACACACTCTACACAATACTACCTCATATGTATCTAAGGTCCCCACCCTTTCCTCATGAAAAATATTTTGAAATATATTCTAAAGGGTTCACAAACTTTCAAGCACCACTGTAGAAACTCTGGAAATGATCTCTCTCTGTCTCTCATATATATATATATATATATATATATATATATATATCTCTGCATAAATATAACCTAAAACATCAGCAGATTTTCACACAAATCCTAAAATTATACAAAGAGAACCTAATTAAATAAACGAGACAAAAATATTGTTCCTTTGTCACTTATTTATTGAGGAAAATGATCCAAAATTATATATACGTGGGTGACAAAAGTGTAAGCTTAGCAGTCAATTTGAATGTGAATTTAGAGTATCAAATGTAATATACATTATGCCACAAAATATCTAAAGACTTTTCCCCAATTTTGTTTTTGCTGATTCCCACCCACTAGCTAACTCTCTCCAACGTCACCAACCATTAGAACTGCTGTTCACGTTGAGTCACAGGGCAGCACAACACACTAGCAGGAAAGCACGATTTACCCTTCTGCACATATATGAGCTCACAGAAGTCACAGAAGTGAATTTAAGACTCAGAATTTAGAGCCATAGTGTTTAATATTTTTACTGTTTCTATGTGAGTAGCTGCCTAAAGCATTTTGATGGTGGAATCGAGTTGATTCCCCCCCCATCAAGAACCGAACATGTCAACAAATCAGATTTTATTTATTTAAGTTTCAAAATGTAATGGATAATATTCATGTTACAGCTAAAGGGTCATGTTACTGATTGTATACACAGTCTATGAAGCCTTCCTCATATATAAAACTGCTGATTATCACTTAAATTCATTTACTCATTAATAAGTGTTTTGAGTATCTCTGGGAAAGAGGCATTTCTAGTGTCTTGCTCCCTATAATAAGTCTTATTACATCTAGACTTAAAACATGACTTTTAAAAAAATTAGAACTAGTTAGACTTGTTTTATTAGACTTGTTTTATTCAAACCTACACTGAATAGCCATCAAATCCTTTTCTCTGACTGATAAACGAAGTCTAAATCATTAGGACTTTATGACAGATATGTTTATTAGGACAGTTGTGTTAGGACAGAGTGCTTTCTTTGGCATTTTTGTCCAATTTGTTTGTGCCTGCGTGCGTGTGTGTGTGTGTGTAATCTCAGCACATGGCTCTTTAACTTAATGAAAGTTGTGTGTGAGGAGTGTCTCTCTTACCGCGTGCACATCTTTTTAGTGTGCTCTGATACGACCCCACATTGCTGAGAAGAGAAAAGCTCCTGTTAGCAACAGGCCTGTTAGCAAGAGCCTTTATTCAATTCAGAAAACTCAAACAAGCTTTGCAGAACATCTCTCAGTATGTAGCACATTGGCAGAGCTGCTGAAATTAGGCATACGTCCATAACAGCACAAAGGAGGAAAATAAAGTTTATGGAACTTTACATTACAAAACCATGAGCACTTCATATTTAACATCTTAGGATGAGAAATAAACAACCCGATTAAGGCACACTTTTTTTTCTGATAAATGAGCAGACAGAACAAGTTGATAGATAGGAAAAAATTACCGTAGTCAGGAGAAATCTGAGCTCTTCTGGCCCCAGAGTCTCATAACTGATCCCAGAACTGTAGTTGTACTATAGAGAAGAGGGCAGAAGTAGTCAAACCCACCCAGCAGTGCTTCAATAAAAATGAGGTAAGAACCACACAAACAAATACCTCGTATCCTTCAAATACCTTGTAAAGGTCCGGATTTACGCTACTGCTGAGTTCTCCTGTGGAGAAAATGATCCAGAAGTAATTTTTCCCCACAAGTTAAATGTTACAATAGTAAGTAAGGAATAACACATGACAGGGTGTGCTGTTTTAGGAAAATAAACATTAGCTATGATTTCATCCAAGGATTTTTTTTTATTGCATTGAAATGTTCACCGACAGAGCTAATGGAAATGCAAATTATCAATAAAATTTCACAAGTGTCGACATAATGTTTTTTCGTTTAACCTTAGCACATAAATTCTATGTCGGTACTTCCAGAGTTACTGTAATCTAATGATTTTTTCCTGATAACAGAACTGTAACGCATTATATTTTAAATGTATGACATTTGATTAGTTACTCATGTCAATAAAATTACGTAACTTGCATTACAAATTTATTGTTAAGAAAACAATATTAAGTAAAGTGCATTTTTTAAGATAAATCGTGTTTTCTGCGGATGCCAGGGGCGTGACCTGGCCTGGGCATTTGGGGCTCTAGCCCTGAATAATTCTCCACTTGGAGCGGTTTGTCACTACGAAACTGAACGTCAGTAAAAGAAGATGTTGGTGGTGTTTAAATTTTTAAAAAAATTTTGTATCTGCAGTGAACGGAGGAGAGACCGATCAGACAGGGTTTACAGGAAAATATGTGGACACACTCGTGTCTTATTGGCTGACAGTCTCTCAATTCTGCCAAACGCTAGCTCACAGTCAGTGTGAGGGAAAATGGATATACGTCAATTTTCTTTTTAAACAAGTAAAGGGGTTAAAACTGAAACAGTAATATCCTCTGATGCTGAGCAAGAAAACAAGGTGTGTAAATGTCTATATGAGTTCCAAGTTACGTGAACATGATATGATCAGAGCATAAGGAAAGATAATGTACTTTGCATGACACTGCAGCAGCTAAACCCATAACTTAATTTTTGCCTCCCCTTGGTTAGCAACACCAAACTAGCCTAGTTAGAAATGTTTTATATTTTATCGGTCTGGTAGTCCTACAAACAGTGACAACACCCGACTTTTTTTGTAGTGTATTTTTGTAGGTTTGATAGGTTTTGAAAGTAAAGTAATTAGTAATCTGATTACTAGGGCTGGGTATTGTGACCAATTTGGTCGATTCGATTCTTATTTATATGGTTTCAATTCCATGTGATTTCGATTCAATATCGATTAGTTATCAATATTTCATTTAAAATGTTAGTTTTGCAGACATGGAATCCATGTTTTAATGTAAATGCTGGTAACCGAAACCCTCATACTTAGCTTGTCTTGTGGAAGTTCCACAATGTTAAATATACAGTGTGTCATTCTTTAATAGGGCTGGGTAAAGATTATCGACTCTCCAATTTTAATCGATCTTCAATTTAACGAATCGATTCTTAATGCGCGTGCTTAAATTGAGAGGATGTGAATATTATCTGTACTTTACCTCTCGTCCTGAAGATCTCGCCATTTTTCATGTTTTGAATTTTGAAAATTGTTTTATTTCTTAAACATGTTTTAAATTTACAATGTTTTTTTTTTTTTTTACGGTAATGTGCATCGTGCAGTTTGTGCGTACCTTGTGTGCATTGTATGCACATATTTATGATTTCTTGTTACAATGTTATTCAAAGTAAAAATAAAAGGTAATTAAACATAATTGCATGGGCCCTACTGTTAAAGTAAATGTGTACTTCAGTAATAGTTACTTCCTGTTATCACTTGTTATATCAGCTATAATATAAAAAAAATATATAAGTGCAGGGGGGACAGCTTGTCATGTTCCTGAAGAACAGGAAAGTGTAAACTCCTGAGGAGTCTCCCATGGCAGAAAAATTACTCATGGTTACAAAGTGCTGACACTGGAGACTTCATTTAAATCAACAACTCCTTACAGAAAATGTCTCCATATCAACAATTATACATTTTTTCTTGGTTAAATATTAGCATTTTTAATCTGTTTATTATTATATGTCCACCATACAAGTCATTGTGAATGAGTTCCTATAGAAACAATAACGCATTACAATGAGCACAATAATATAAACCTGTGACTTGAATTACAGCTGGTACTACTGTCAGAGCTGCTGTTAGAAACAAATTCATCAACACCTTTTAACCAATCAGTATCAGGAACAGCACAGTGGTATAAGAATTTATAAAGCATATATCATGAAATATTTAAACTCACCATTTTTATGCTTCAGAGACTTGGACCTTCTTGGGGAATTTGGATTCTGTGGAGTCAGATGTAAGAGTTAAAAGATACAAAGTATCATTAGTGATCATTTGTACTGAAGCACATAAACAACCCCATACAAATGTGTGTAGAGTAACAAATTTCCCCTCGGAAATCAATAAAGTACAATTACGCATCTATCTATAATGAAACTCCTAGAAAATGGAGTTTGCATTAGTGGCTAATCTATACAATCTGACAAAACTGAATAGAACATTTCAGATTGTTTTAATACCTTGTCTGACTTTCTCTTCTTGGCTGCGAGGAAGAAAAGCAAAGACGTGCGTTAAAACCTGCACAAGTCATTTGATTGGGTTAGAGTTATAATGAAGACACTGTTGAAATAAGTGACCAAACAAGACAGCGCTCACGTTTCTTTTCTGAACCATATGACCAGTCGTTGTCATTGATGTCATCGTTGTCCTCTTGGTCACTTTCTGACTTGCTTGTGTTGTTGCTGCTGGCTATCCTAAAGACACACGGGGTGCAAAAAGAATCTAATTTGTGCTTTAAAGGCAAAATGTGCTGATTTTTATGTCTAAGCAAGGCTATGGAGATGGGCTGTGATTGGGCAATGATGAATAATTAAACAGTTGCTACTTTCACTAATGCTTATTATTTTATTGAAATAATTAGGTGAAAAATGTATGCAATTTTCCACAAATAAAAAATAGTCAAGAAGGATTTGATGTCTGATAGTTGCTTCTTTAATTCTGCACTGGAGCTACTAGGCTAAAGCAGCAGTAATGCAACTCTGAATTGTAATATACCTGCAAACAACATACTTAATTTACACAAAGATATACACAAAAGAAATCAGGATAGGAGCAAATATTTTTTCACAGCACTGTACATTTCATGTTAATGAAAAGATGTGTCATTTTGATTCATCACCAAATTGCTTTGCTAACATTGCTTTGCTAACATAAAATTCAGTTTTATATGTCTGTGACTAGGTCTCCTAAGGCAGTAGGAATAAAAAAAAAAATTTAATAAGTTATTACTTGGTATAATCTTAATTTGAAATGGTATACTCGTAACGTAAAAGCCTTGAACTAATTTAATTAGAAGTAGCAGTACATGAGTGAAGGTGTTGCTCAGCCATGCAAAATCTCTGAACTGATGTCTGCATTCTGAATGTCGAAGTGAGAACAGGTTTTTATTCACTCTTGCATCTGCTGCATACCTTGATCTTGATATTGACTGTAAACCAAATCTTTTGGGACAAATACGATTTGGCCTGAATGGAAGCGAATGTAAAATGAGCTGACCTGCGACTGGCGATGCGGCTGCTGTTGCGCCCCATTCCCAAACATTTCTCCAGGTGAGGGGCGAATCGCGAGGCTGCTATGCTCCTGTTGCAGTTGGGACACACACACTCCTTATTCTTCCACTGGTTGTACACCTGTCCGAATATGTCCAACCCTGGCTGGTCTACAATTTCTACAGGACAGAAGGACAGAAAAGAGAAATCCGTCTTTAAATAAAGACTTGTCATTGAACATGTATGGACTGGCCTGAAGTGCAGAGGCAAACATGTTGAAGTGGTCAGTTCTTTCTGAGCGATTAAAATTCTATTAAAGTTCTATTAAAGCGATTAAAGGATCAGCGATTAAAGTTCTGTCCTAATGACTAGAAGATGTGTGTGTTTAAATGTCAGAAATGCCATAGAACTGCTCCTAGAGCAGTTAACTTGAGGGTTAAGCAGTTAACTTAACCCTCAAATGGATTTTGTGTTATTTATATGCAGCTTTAGATAAAAATCTCTGCCAATTGAATAAATACAAATGTATACATTTTAAATGCTAACTCCATCACATAATATTTAGGTATTTCAATATGTCTAATGTTTCCATTCATTTTTCCCTATACACAAATTCAAAATGAATATAAACATGAATTAGTGAATATCTAATTATATTGTTTAGGCAGTGGACAATTAATGGCTGGGTAGCAAAGGTGTCACATTTGCTGGTGGTAGCTCAGTGGTCAAGACATCAAGCTTCGAGGTCGTGATGTCAAATCCCAGCACCACCAAGCTGCCACCACTGGGCCCTTGAGCAAGGCCGTCACCTGCTCAGTTGTATAAATGAGATAAATGTACGTTGCTCTGGATAAAGGTGTCTGCCAACTGCTATAAATGTAAATGTAATGGAACTGACTGCCCAGGGCCCCCAAGACGGAAGGTGCCCTCAAGGCCTGGATAAAAATGTATACGTTTTCAAGATACAGAGTTAGCTTATTTGAATAATGTGTCTAATATTTGGATAGTTGGATTCCATCCATCCATCTTCTGTACCAGGGGACTCGGGGCAAAAGGCGGGGACACCCTGGATGGGGTGCCAACCCATCGCAGGACACAATCACACACACATTCACACACTACAGACAAATTGGAAATGCCGCTCAGTGTTTGGGCTGGGGAGGAAACCGGAGTACCCAGAAGAAACCCCTGAAGCACGAGGAGAACATGCAAACTCTGCGCACACAGGGTGGAGGTGGGAATCAAACCCCCAACACCGGAGGTGCAAGGCAAACATGCTATTGAAGGGTTCAGCAGAATTTCTTCTCAGTTAAAGGGTTGCCTGGCTGCAAAGAGTTTGGGAATCCCTGCACAGGGCCCAGAAATGGTGGAACATGTCTAATGCGTAGGATGGCCACTTTTCCACTCACCAAAATCCTTCATGCTTTCTTGGTCCGTCTCATCCAGGAAAAAGTAGCCTTGCTTGACGGCGCGGTGCACTTCGAAGCATAGCCCCAAACATGCATCTTCCACCAAGTCTGAGTAGATGTCATGAGCCAAGGCCTAAAAAAACAAAAAAAAACAGAGACAGGAGTTCAGGTTGTGGTGGTCACTTACCTGGTTTACTTGATAATAATTGACTGATAAGGACATGTTTACCTCTAGCTTGGTGTTATCCAGGCCTGACAGCGACATATCATCCATTTTCATTTGCAACGGCTATTGTAGGGCGGCTGGCATAGTTAATGGGTTATTTAGCAGGTGGACGATCATGCTGTAAAGAAGAAAAAAAAAAAAGGGAAACAAGAAAAAAAGGTAACGGACATATTTTACAGACTCATAGGATAGGCTTCTCAGGTAAAATAGTTTATACAGCTGCAGAACCCTGCTGAAAACTGCAGCTTGGTTAGACCAGCTACCAAAACACAGGACAAACTGGTCTAACTGGTACACCATCTTAACCAGGTGTTAAGCTTTGGTAAAGAAATTACCACTACTAATGAAACATTGTAGACAAGTTACTTTTGTTATCAACTGGAAAACAATCACTTATTGCTCAATTTATAGCTACAAGTGATAAGGAAGCTAGAAAATAAATGACCAGGTGCAAAGATGGTCTACCAGTTTCACCTGTGTGGCCTGTGTTGTAGTGGCTGCTAGCTGGTCAGAATAAGCTGAATGTTTTCTCAGCAGAGAAGGTGAACACAATATTGAAAACAGAGAATATTAAACTTAAAACCTATAAAGTTTTTTTTGTCCATGTATTTCAATTAACTTCCTTGACTGTGGTAACCT
This sequence comes from Stegophilus panzeri, assembly GCA_024331685.1. Lineage (NCBI taxonomy): Eukaryota > Metazoa > Chordata > Actinopteri > Siluriformes > Trichomycteridae > Stegophilus > Stegophilus panzeri. The sequence goes on from JANDJT010000102.1 coordinate 6,936,839, forward strand.
GGAGGAAAAGAAGCGGTCCTCACTGGCTCCCTCAGCTAACCGGAAATGACTTTATTTATTTACATTAACATATTTGCTAACCGTTTCTTTATAAAACTAGGCAATTAATCAAGCTGCCAACAGGAAATACACCCACAACCAACGACATATAAGAAACTGCAGGCATTCCTAGCTCGCCAGATGTCAAATTTCATAACATTATTTCCCCCCAAACGATTATAAATAAATTAAATATATGTAGATATTGTTTGGCGAACAGCGTCGCATCTATCACACACACAGGTGAATTCAGACAGGAACTGCTAGCTGTTAGCATATTCAGTATACACAGTCAATGACGCAAACCGCGCAATTATGAGCTAAAAACCAATATCTCGGCAGTGTTACATTAATAACTAATATAGTAAATAACATTTATCTACAAAGAAGCAACAGTTACTGAGGCGCTAAACGCTATTTAGGTTACTTCCGAATATGCAACAAAATGACTATTAAACCTACCAACAATTCCAGCGTCCCAGTCCCGTCTAGCAAGTTTATACACCTCAGCGGACTACTCTTATAATGATAGTTATATCTAAAAATATACTTATAAAAGTACCTAATATATGGATGAAAAAGCCGTTGAATATTTAAATATGGAAAAATAATAAAGCGCAGCCATTTTTGACAGACTCAAGGCATTACTAATCACCTACCGATCAGCAACACACCGATTCCTCGATTACATTCAAGAGGAAAAAAAACACGGATAACAGGTTTTAAAATATTTTATAACCACAAGAAAAGAAAAAAAAAGAAAGGGGGCAAAAAAAAAAAAAAAAGAAAAAAAAAAAAAAAAGTGTCAAGCAGTTGCTAAAGACAGGTTTATTTCTTCAAATTGTATATTCCAGGAATATAACACCTCTGACTATAGAAAACATCCAAATGTTCCAAATTAGCAGTACAAATGTCTTTTTTTTCTTCTTCTTCTTCTTCTTCTTTTTTTTGCCATTTCTACAAATAAACAAATATCCGCAGGGTATAAAAACGAAAACATAAATTTAAAAATTTTCCCTCCTCAGAGCAAATGACAAACTAATCCAAACCAGTGGCTGCTGAAAGCACTGCCTAGGGAAGCCTGGCCAAGTGAAAATACAAATTAAACCATGTTCACGCAATACAAATTGAAGAGGAAAAAAAAAAAGGGTCATATTTACAATTACCATACAACAGCAGTGGACCAGTCTGTACAATCTGTACTGATCTAATCACTTCTAGTCCTATTCCCGAATCTATAATAGGTTCCACAGCTGCTATGCTCCTCAACAAACATTATAAATAAGCAGTTCATTCAGTGAGCTATGAGACACACACTACATCATGTCTTGTTCATTCAAAGAGGAACCGACATAACATCTCTGGGTCTCCTAATGCCGTGTAAGGGCATAAAACACAGCGACAGACACCAGTGATCCAAGTGGTGTGCACACACAGCTCAAAATTCTTTAAAAAAAAAAATTATGCAATGAGGGTTTTTTTTTTTTTTTTTTTTCCCTTTTTCAACACACAGGGCACAGATGAGAGGGGAAAAAAACAGCTACCCCAAACTGTTCATATATACATAACAAAGTACCTCTCATCTGTTAAATAAAACATTTGTTTACAATCCTTGAGCTGGTGTGTATCAGAATGCATCAGTGACTATAAAAATACAGAGGGGTTAAAGGGAATGGGACAACAGGAACACAGGACAGTCAGCTGATGAGGCTGTTCGGGATAAGTGCAAGGAAAAAATTCATACATACTAAACGTTTAAAATAAACCAATATTTAAAACAAACCATTTGTTTTAAGAAAAAAAAAACAACAACAAAAAAAACAAACATACATGTGTAGCCCTGCAAAGCAACATTAAAATAAAATTTTTAAAAAAGCTAATAAGGAAAACTGAAGTTGGACTGAACAAACCAACACCGATTATAATCCTAACTAATAAACTGTTACACACAGGGTTTTGGGGAGGAGATTCCTCTCAAAACTGTACCACATCTGGGCAAAATATACTTTCAGCTATTTTTATTATAAAGACTCTGATGTCAAAATGTCTTTAAATTTAAAGCAATCATTTGAAAATTGTTAAAATCCAACACAAAATGAGGAATCTCTGCCAATTATACAAAGGAGAGAAAAAAAAAGCAAACATGGATGGAGCAGCTCCAAGCTCCAACACCTAACAAGCACAGGAGATGGTGGCTTATTTACATGCAATCCACAAGGACTGACACTCAAAAAAACAAAAACAAAAAAAAAACTTCATTGTTCCTGAAGTTACCACATCATCATGAACCAAAAAGCAAACTTACACCACTATAGCAGGACAGGGTGAAAAGGGGGGCGGAGAATAGGAAAAGTGATGTAGATTAGGATAGAGAAGAGGAGAGAGGTGAATCATTTGGTTCGCTTCACCTCCTCAAAGAAACCCACCGAGCTACAAGATTCTTTGGCTCACGGGTCCTTATTTCCCCTAAAAAGTCTGGAAAAGAACCCAAACCCTTTGTTCACTCAACAACCCTTCCAAACAATGCCACGAAGTGCAATGGTAAGAAAAACATTTTAAATCCCCATAGATCTTAAAACATTAATCACTCATTTAACCTCTGCTACAGTTACAGATGTGTGTTACCCATGGGGAATTTAGGAATCCTCTCAGACCTCAATAAACTCATCAGGAAAGTTCAGCCAGGCCTGATTGGGGGGTGTGTGTGTAAGGCTAAAGCAAAGGAAGGTGTGCGAGAGATGCAAATGGATGTGGTGGTGCAATGGAAAGCGCTCCCCCCGGTGGCTGGAGGATTGCACTGCAGGCCCAAGGCTCTGCCTCATGGCTCAGTTCACAGGGTCTGTGGCAGTCTGTGGGCTTGCACTGCTCCAGCTACCCCTCACTCAGAGTCAGAGTCAGAGGAAACCTCTGAGCTGGACGCACTGCTGCTGCTCTCAGATTTATTCTCCTTATCCTCTGCCTCTTCGTCCTCTTCATCCTCATCCTCATTCTGAAAAACAAAAACAAATAAATAATCATTAAACTTACACATTAAAGTAGACGCAATATAAAAGCACAGATATGGCTATTAAAAATGTGACAAATTATTGATTAAATGTGATTTAAATTAATGTTGCTAATGTAATTGTTGAAATATGTTCAGATTAGCAGGTTTATTTATTTATTTTTTAAACTTTATTAATTCATGTTCCTGGTGATATTGTGTATAATTTATTAGAATCATGTAAGACAACTCTTATTTTTTTCCATAATCTTCTATTAAAATAGATGCAGATCTTAACATCTGATTCTAATGTCACTTCACACTCACAGGTGGAGAAAAATTAACCAATATATCATTATCATGTATTATATCATATCATACGAGCCATCTCAAAGAAAATAACCTGAGCTTTTGGACTTCTAATTCATAATTAGAACTACTAATTCATAATTCTAGTGCTCTCACATCATCATCATCTTCGTCATCATCCCCTTCTTCACTCTCCTCTGCGCTTGATGATCCCTCCTCAGACTCCTTCTCCTCCTCTTCATCATCATCATCTTCTTCTTCTTCATCCTATACAAGATATATACATAGTAAACATGACAACTGATGCATCATGGGTACTGCATCATCCTACAAAGAACTTGACAAATGAACATGTTGATACTTACCGAGATCTTGGGCTTGGGTTTCTGTTTAGCACTGGTACCACCTGGTTTACTTGGGTTTCTCCTTTTCTGAAAGGAAAAAGAGAGAGAAAAAAAGATAAAGTAGAATGTTAAAGCCAGTAACATGCAAACAAATGTGTCTGGAAAAAACAAATACACCAAAATGGCAGATCACTGCTAACTTACCAAGGAATTGTATTCCTTATATGTAGCTCTCTCTTGAGATGTTAAGCTCTGTAAAAGAAATTATTTCATCATTCAGTGCAAAATACATAAAAATTAATGATCTCCAATAAGTCTGACTGCTAAATCGATTTCTTTTAACCCGGCCCCTTAAAGTTCTGATCATTCATGTTCCAACACCTAGCACACACGTTAATATTTAAATTAGGTATGTAATATTTGGCAAAGGTGGCTTGAAGTAAATGCAGCCCCTGCCTTTGTCCCTGCAAAGGCACCAGTCCAAATCACATGCTAAGCTAGAACACCTGAATGCTCCTGAAAGATGAGATTTATAATCTAAGAGGCAACAGGATTGACAGGCAAGCAGAGTCGCTTCCTTTTCCTGGTTTGTTAGATGTGGACGGTTCACATCTTTGTTTTTCTCTCTCATTTACAGGAGGCGCAACAGGGGCAGAAGTAGATTATTTTATTTACAGCTGCTGGAATTTTTGTATGCCAAAGGTTAATGTGTATTTAATAATCTTGGTAATTACCAACCCCACTATTAAAACTGAAAACACAGTTAATGGGAGTAGTAAAGTACCGAAAGCCACTGCTCAAGCTGCACTTTGTATTGCTTCTGTTTCTCCTCTGCAATTTTCTTGTAGCGGTCTTTCTCCTTCTGCGGGAGGCTCTGCCAGCGGCTGCCGATTTCAGTCATGCGCTCTTTCATTGGCAGGTGGTTCAGCTCCCCATTAGACAGCATTTCCTGAGAAAACTTCTGATAGCCATTTCTGAGAGCAGAAGTCAAAGACAACATTAAGAGCAGGGGTCAGTCTAGTCATCCAGCTCATATTCAGCTTGGTCACCCATCAGTCACCGAGAGTTGATGAGTGTACACAAACCTCAGAACACACTTTGAACTGTAGGCGGTTTAACAGATGCACATAAAAACTTACGATGGTGGCTTTTTGGGCTCTCCTTCAAATTTCATCTTCTTCCCTGCGGCAACCATCCCAGCAGGAGAGCGCATCTCACTCAGCTCTCTCTGACCAGAAAAAGACAGGAAACTACAATGTATTCCGTATAAAGGAAAAGGTATGTCATGTGAGTTAACACAAGTAGCTAACTTGTGTCAAAAGAACAGTCCAATAGGATGAGTAATAAGGAACATTTCTATTAGACCTTTTTCCTAGTTTAAGATGTTTTGCTCACTAGATATATTATTTCAGAAAGGATGATTGTGTTAAAGCTAGTCAAAAGTAAAGTAGCCTTTTATTGTATGTAGATTGGAGAAAACGTGTTAGGCAGATGATAACCTTTAACCAAGCCTTGCTCACCTCATATCTCTTCTGGTCCTCTGCAGCCTTTTTGATCCACATGATTTTCTCCTTCTTCTCCATGGTGTTCCATGCAGCCTCCATGGCTTTTTGTGCCTTTGGCCGGTCATTCTGACACAAAAAAAAAAAAATAAAATCGAGGGACAGTGAGGTTTTTAAGATGCATCTGTGCCATATTAATTATACATCTAGTTGTACAAAACTTTTACATAGTTCTCCTACCTTAAATCTGGCCAAGTAATCACCGATGACGCTGTGCTGCCAAATTTCCTGCGCGGTCTTGGGTGGGTCTGGCAGCTTGCTTTGCTCCTCTTTCCCTCGCTTCTCTGACTCTGCTTTCAGCACTGCCTCCAAGTTCTTGTATTTTTCCTGTAAGATGGTGGCATTTTCAATGGCCATGGGTGAAAGCCTCTACTGCCATGCTGTTTCATATACTGAGTATACTTGATTTAAAGGTTGATAACTAAGTGCACAAATTGTACAAGCACATTGTGTGTGTGTGTGTGTGTGTATATACACACACATACATATACACACATTTTATATTACATATATTTTTTTTTTATTTTTATTTTTTTATATTAATCAAGCATCCTCAAGACTAAAAGCATGGCTGCACAAGCTTTTGCCCACAGGCACCATTCATTAAAATTCACTGCTGCAGGTACCAGCAAGCAAGACTGCTGGTCTTCTTTACCTTCTTCTTGTCTGAGAGGTCATTCCACATGCGGGCCAGAAGTCTGGTGAGTTCACTATCAGACAAGTCAGGCCTCTCCTTCTGAAGCTTCTGCCTCTTTTCCTCAGCAAAAATGAACATGGCAGAGATCGGTCGCTTTGGCTTAACAGGACTACTCTGTATATGTAAGGGAAAATGCAAGAAGACTAAGACAAAACTAGGGCAACTAACGATTATTTTCCATAACTGGTTAATCTGCCGAGTATTTATTTAGTTATATTTCTTCGATTATTCGAGGTGGGGTGGGGGTGATTAAACTGAGTTACAAATATAAACTGCAGACTAGAACATTACATTAATATACATAAGTATTTATGCATTATTTTTTATGAATGAACAAAAAACAAAACCCTGACAATTGAACTACAGTCCTAAATTAAAAATAAATTAAAAAATCTCTCACTTTCACTACACCTCACAGACACAACCCGGTTTCACTGCACCACACCTTACTCACTCTCTTTAGGCATACTGCATCACTTATGTTAACTTTTATTGTACCGTTTTAAATTGGCATCACAGATGCTTACTCCCACTCCAACTATTTATTGCTTTACTGGTCTACATTGCGAGTGAGGAGTGACGCGACCTCGTTACTAATAGATCGCTCCCATTATAATAAACGGCAGATTTTACACTGCAAGTGGACAAACATAGCATATATGACAATAAACTTGAATTAAACTAAACCGCTTAAGCAACCCGTACCAGTTTCCCCAAGCTCTTGCACACAGTGGAGCATTTTGGATATAAACATAAGTTTGTGCTTGTCTGTCGTGTTTCCATGCTACACAAGTTTGCAGGTTACAATCTTCTTTGAGGCGTTTAATATAAAATGCTCCCATGCCTTATAGGACTTGGAGGTCACATACTTTTTACCCGCTGTGACTTGATGATTACGCCTCCGTCTGACGGTGACAGGTCATGTTGGGAATAAAAGTAAACTGAAGAAATTCATTTTCGTTGACTCTGGGTATTAGGCGAAAGCTAGCGGCATCGCATTACGTGCGAAACAGCTTATACATCCGGTTAGTAAAAACAAACAAACAAAACGCTAGTGTTCCATTTGAGACGATATTTCCCTTCAAAAATTCATACACTAGACGTTAGAGTACACAATACATAGTGTAAGTGTATAGTACGTTATTTTGGGACACAACTTTGGTCTGTACGCTCCGATTTTCGGAACAGAAGTAACGCAGAAAAACGCACTCTGCGCCACACGCAGACCAACTAATCGATAACGAGGTTCATTGTCAATGATTTTCATAATCGATTAGTTGTTGCAGCTCTACACAAAACCACAAAGAATTTATAAAAAAAAAAAAAAATTAAAAAATAAAAAAAGAAGGAAAGAAAAAAAAAAAAAGAAAGAAGAAGATGGAATTGGATATGGAAGGCTGGACAAAAAGAGACTGATGTGGAAATATGGATGTATGGACAATAATGGCAAGTACACTGACCTTTGCTTTAGAGTTCTTTTTGGGACTGGGGCTAGCAGCGCCTGGGAACTTTTTAAATCCCACCATCTTTTGCTCTGCCAAGATTCTCTGCTGTTCTTCCTCTGAAATGCTCTGCAGAACAGAGCGAACATTAAAACACACAAATTTTCCAAAATTGTAAAAAAACAAAAAAACAACAAACAAACAAACAAACAAAACCCTGTGGCTGCTTTAATATACATCCACTTACACACAGGAATCGGTTCATCTCAACTTCATATTCTTTCTTTTTCTGAAATAAAAAAGGAAAAGGTCAGGAAAGATGAAACTCACACTTTGCTCTAGTGTGTACGCATTCTTACTACGTGTGCACTGTATTCTGTGAGTTGTTCTCTGACCTGCTCGCAGCGTTTCTGATAGGCATCTTTCTCGCCCTGTTTGAGCAGTTTCCAGCGCTGGCTGCACATGACCATGCGCTCAGTGCTTGGAACATCTTTCATGCCAGACATAAGCTCAGCACAGAACATCGAGTAACCGTTCCTAGAGAGACAGCATGAGAGATCATGGCAGATTCCCAAAACATGTGACAGAAGAAACGGTCTACCTTCAACAAAGATAACGAATGTAACCTTTAAAAACGATCAACACACCCCACAATAACACTGCAAGCTTGCAATCTCCCAAGCTAAATGACAAAACAATTGAAAAAGATCTGCAGCAGCCCATGTGTGACAATAATGATCACTCATTCTCAACAGCATTTGGTTTACTTACGATGGTGGTTTGCCTGGTCGCCCATCAAACTTGTCCTTCAGCTGTCTTTCTGCTTTAGTCAAAGTGGTCTTCACAATATTGCTCTCAGTCAGGTTCAACTGCGGGTGTTGTTGAATGAACTCCCGCATTGTCTCCTATACAAATGTCAGGGTTCACGGGTTAGAATCCTTCAAAAACTTAGGTGAAGTGTCACTTCTGTTCATTATTGATGTTCTATGTCATTTAGCGCAAGTTTAAAAAAAAAAAAAAAAAAAAAGTAATTACAAATCTTTGTACATAAACAAGACAATACACGTTGCTAGTTAAATATTATCAGTATTTAAAGCATTCAGGACAGAAAGCACCTGCCCATCTGAATTAATTCAAATAGTAAGGAGATACTCAAGCTGCTCGCACCTCATACTGCTTATGCTGCTCTAGAGATTTGGTGATCCACTTCAGTCTCTTTTTATCTGGAAGCTGTGTCCACTTCTTCCCCAGACTTTCTTTAATGTCTTTGGTGGTGGCCTGGACATTAAAAAACGCATTAATGCAACGACTGGTGGCTGTTTGGGTTAATTAGCAGAACTGTTAATATGGTGTAGAAGATGAGTCAATGGGAATTACCCCAGGGTGAATTTTGAGGTGAGCTTTTTTCTCATGGTTGTACCACAGCTGCTGTGGTGTCATAGGTTTCTCTGGTACATTGGATGCTTTTTTGCTTGTGTTCTCGATCAGGTCTGGATGGTCCTCCCTAAATCCATACAAAACCCCTTAAAACGTTAAAAATTGAAGAACACGACCCAGACACAGGATGACAGCATAAGGAAATTAAAATGTCATGCACATTGCTAAAAAAAATTTTTTTTTGTTGTTTATTTTTACTGATGAGACACTTGTACTTACTTGAACTTTAACATGTTAAGCTCAAAAGTTTCCTTTTCTTTGAGAAAATCATGCACATATTTCTCCTGCAGAGAAAAAAGAAGCAAAATTCATCTTGGCAATTCAGTCAGTGTCTCTCACAAACTATTAGTATTAAAACTGTATTCTAGAAATGGATGCCTAATAAATCTCCATCAGGCATCAATGCATGTCATCATGTCCTTGTACCTTTTTACGTTCAGGCAGTTCCTTGTACTTTTTGGAAAGGATCTTTGTCAGGTCCAGATTGCTCATCTCTGGGTGAAGTTTAGCATACTTTGCTCTCTTTTCCATGAAAAAGCGGAAGTACGGTGTCAATGGCTTCTTGGGGAAGTCTGGGTGTTTCTGAAAGGACAAAACAAGGAACGAGTCATGTTAAATAGGTCTTGTGAAAAACTAACGTGCTAAAAAGTGGTTAAAAACGTGCCATGTAAAGTTAGCACCGTAAAAAGGAGATGTTTTCTAACAACCAAGTGTCCAGTGTACAAAACTGAAGGAAAATGGAGACGTTAAATGTACATAAATATTCAAACAAATACATATGGCATTAAAAATACCCATGTATTCCGTTGAAGCATAGTATAATGTTGCTCAAACCTTGGCGAATTATGTAGAAGAAAGGAAACATCTAATTACCTTCAGTTTTTTGCCTTTGTAAGGATTCTTGATGTATTCTTGAGCATCCACAATTAACTCTGTCAGTGTGCGAAATTTACGGATCTGAAAGAGAAGCAGAGACTCAAAGTTGTAACTTCAGTCCAAAATACAACTCGATACTTAAGTGCTTGGAACGTTAGCAAGTCAATAAAAACTAGAGATGCACCGATACTAAATTTCTCAGCCGATACTGACAGTTCTGCCTTTTATGCCTTCTTTTAAATTAATAATAATTACTTCCACAATTCTGAAAGAAATGCAAATAAAAACTTTATTCTCTCCATTTCAACAAGTTGTTTCACAGCAACTGGTCTCATAAACAGAAAACAC
>JANDJT010000102.1:6947023-6971536 GCA_024331685.1 Stegophilus panzeri
CTACTTCGTCACTGAACATCAAACTGGTAATATATAATATCAACTTTTTTATATATTAACATTAACTGGATATGAAATACACTACTCTACCAATATATTTTATTATTCTGTGCAATACATACTTTGTCAATCCATCTTCATTTAAATCTTTCAACGTACTGTACTGGCCCTTTAATTCAGCGCGAACAGCGCAGCAATTAAAATTATTATTTTTTTTATTAAACTCGACGCCAAAACTCCTGCTTCACTGTAGTTGTGTCATCATTCCACACAAGAGACATCTTTACACACAGCACGAAATCGATGTGTTTACCCGCCCTCTTTTGATTGACAGGATATAATCGGCCCTGATCATCGGATGCTTTTAAACTATCGGCCGTCTGGAAAAATTTCTTTATCAGCCAATACATAGGTGCATCTCGAATAAAAACCATTAGGAGTTTAGGACTAGCATTATAACTTCTTATCCATACACAACTTGAACAAGTTACAAGAAGATCTAACCTAAAACGTAGCTACATATCTTTCAGTAATGACTATTACAGTTGCAATCAAAATGATTCAACCCCCATTGCAAATCAGGTCATTGCATTTTCAGTTGAATTTAGGGAAACCACCTGAAGCATTCATTGTGTTGAACTATTTCTTTTGCTTGATTTGTTCTTTGCAGACAGCTGAAAGTCTGTAAATTTTGACAATAAACCTGATTTGCAATGGGGGTTGAATCATTTTGATTGCAACTGTATGTAGATTTTTACACCATGTTAGCCAGTGAAAGTAATTTTGTCATGACCCTCACCTCTCTTGATACCTCAAGCCATTTCTGTTTGCACATCTCAGCCGAGTACGTGTTAAAAGCAACCTTCCCCCAGTCTAGATGAGCTTCAGTCGTCTTGTACTTGGTGAGATCTTTCTCTGGCAGATTGACTTTCATGGCGTCCAGGAGCTTCAACAAATCATCCTGGGCCCAAACTATAACTGTGGAGATTTAAGGTTGGAATTACATGGGAATTTACTATTTGCACATGTAAAGTCATAAAATGACTGCACATTCTGTGTGCATACAAACTAAAAACCAGTAAACTGGAAACAATATCCTACCTGGCTCTTTACTGGTGGAATCCATGGCTCCATTCATTCTCGAATATCACTTCTAGAGACACAAAAACGTGAATGATGAAAAATAATGTACACTTTACATAAGTTTTGTAATTTTTTAAAAATCTTTTTCATAAACACCCTTTATCTACTGTAAAACATGAATATGCAATTCATGAATTGCATTTTTAAAACACTTTTAATGCACTGGTTGGAAATTTGGGAAACAAACCTTTATCAAGGGCACGTAGATATCATAGAAATCAACCAAACACAGAACTAAATGATCAGATAACTATGTAAATAACCAGCTTAAAACTTTTTCGTGTATTGCATATTCCATTCATTTTATCTTTTTTTTTTTATTAAAATAAACCCCCATAACCTTTTCTGCAGCACTACAATTCTGTCTTTTGGCTACATTAGTTGGACTTGACTCAGTTTAACGGCTCACAATGTTGCCCGCTACCCAAAATACACCGTGCTTGGTTTCCTTTGCGCAACTGGTTTGAATCAGGGTTAAATCCCTTCGTCAGTGAACGGCATTAAAAGGTCTCTTGAGCCTGGAACCGGGTCGAGACCACTCAGCCGGTCAGCCGTTTTGGTCCACACCAGCAGTGTCCTCACCTGCCAGAATGGGGGGGGGGGGGGGGGGGAGCACCAGGGTTCGAGTCAAACTAACTTAAAAACTACATATGTAGAAAGCACAAGTGATACCAGTAATCATTAAGTTGCTAGTTTAAATTGGACCCTTGAGAAAGACCCTTTATATTCTCAATTATTATTATTTTTTAATTGTATACAAAATGTATTTTGGTAAATGTTGGAGATATAGTTCAAAAGATCATTATATATATATATATATATATATACACCTTAAAAAAAGATTACAAAAATGAACTGCCATGGTGTAAGGAATAATAAAAAAAAATAATTTAATTATACTTGGACTTACTTTCTAATAATATATATTTTTTTCCAATGTTTTCTAATGCAGATGACGCAGTTGCGGAATCCATGATAAAAACCCTAAAGGAATGAGTGCTTACTCTATGGAGAGGAATTAAAACCCAGCCCAACACATAATAGTTGTTCATTACACCGCCCCTAACCGTTTGCGCTGCATCGGGAAACAGAGCCCATTGCCTGTGACGGCTTCAAATCTCAAATAACTCTGCACTCGATACGAAACACAGACGGCCAAATCCGTCTAATCTTCCATTTTGTGTCCCCGCGCTAAGACTTTTGGAAGACTGCGAGTCCGCGGACATTTTGCGTCGACCGCTTCGCCTACCGGTCGTTCTCTCGCCGCGGAATGGCGCTTTTCGGAGCGGATGCTGGGAGGTAACGTTACGGCGGAAGGAGGAAGGACGGGCAGCTGGAGGCGACCAGCTGATCACGGAATGGATCCGCTTTCTTTCGCTCTCGGTCGAGGCGGGAACGGAGGCCAGTTAGGAGACATGACTATAACATGCACAGACTCGAGTCCGCCTCAGTGCTAACGGGGCGCGCGGAGCTCCGCTTCCGCCATGGAGGGGGTTTCTGAGTCGCGCGCTACTCTTACACGACCAGTTTTTGTTTGACTGAGGGGGGAAATATATATACATATATTAAGTAATTCAGTATATATGTGCGATGAAGTTATCGACTCGTCATTTTCTGAACCATGAGTCGATGTTTGAAAACACCACGCTGTGGGTTTTGTTTGTGGAAAGGTTGATTTAGCCACAAAATGACTCGACAGTTTTCCAGGGCGAGGCGCGGCCATTACTGAAGCTGTAGCGGTAATGGCGACGCCTGAACCGACCCGAGCTCTAAACAGACACGAAGCAAAGCCTAAATCAACCAAAATATGATAAATCAAGCAAATATCTTGCTAAACCTACAGATTTTTGTTGACAGAAGTGGGAAATTCGCATTAATTTCACTTGTTTAAACGTTTTATTAACTAGCATCAACGCTTCTTTTGACACTAAATTTAAGCTCCAACCGAAACAGATGGTGAAGTGAAAATAAATAAATAAATAAATAAATAAGTTGCCTACAGCCAAATACATTGTGTTAATATTAACCTAATCAAATTTAAATAAGTTGTAACTGGTTTATAAGAGATAAATTCTATATTTAATAACGTATAAATTGGCAAACAAGCTAGCATTCGTCGAGTGCTAAGCGACCTATCACTGACCTACACGAGCTAGGCGGCTAGGACTAGCTAGCTAGCTTCGGGTCCCAGCTACCGAAATGAGAGCGGAGCCGTAATTCATCAAAACACAACGCAAATACACCACTGTGTTGAGCAAACGTACCGTTAATATTCTAGGAATCCCTTTTTACGAAACAACCTTACCGTAAAACTCGTCCGTTACCGGGACATTGAGTTGCCGTCGAGATTACTGGGGTGAACGCGAGGTGTTGGTCGCCGTATGGCGGAGATTGGGAGCTGGTCCTTTAATGGCTTGCAGGACAAGAATAAAGGAAAAAAAATAAATTTCATTAAGCTCGAAGCGCGATGTCTGAGTTTCAGCAGTGTCTGGTTTAAAAACCCGTACTAAACGCTTTATTTAAAGAGCTCGACGCACACATTTTACGCGCAACATAAAAGGAAAAAATAGACGAACAGCCGAGACAGAGAGCAGCTCGCTGGCGTGACGACTGTTCTAGAGCCGCCATGCTTCTTCCACCTCGCGGTGCTCTGAATCAGCCGCTCTGGCGAGGGGGAGAAAACTCGTTGAAAACGTTAAGCCGTGGTTTAGGAACTTACCCGGTTTATTACTGAAACACCAGCAGTCGGTAGACGGAGTAGGCGAATGATCACGAGCTCGGATTTCTCGGTTGTGAGAAGTCGCGCGAGCGAGAGAGGACGAGCCCGTGCGGTGAGGTATTTAACCGAAGCTCCCTGATGGCTAACCGGAGGCGGCCGGTTCTGCTCGCATACAGACAAGCCTCATGGAGTCCTCACTCAGCGTGAAGATAAACAACGGACGCGTCGAGTTCAATCGCATTTATCACTATTTTGTTAATCGTTTTATTATCAGATCATACAAATAAAAACACAATTTCTGTAAAACTGATGAAGTGAATTGAGTGTGTGTATATATATTTTTTGCTGTTGAAGTCTCGCGGACGGGAAATTCGGGTAAGGCGACCTCGGAATGTCCACCCTGCACCAGGCAAAACAATGTGTTTAAAAAGCAAAATAAATGAAATGTTTAGTCTAATATACAAGTGAAAAAGCAAACAAACATATTTTAAATATAAACGGTGCTGTAGTTTACCTCAGGCGATCAGTTTTTAACCGAGCGATTGTTGTTGAGAAGAAGAAGAAGAAGAAGAAACAGGCGGCGGCGAGTTCGACCTGTCGCAGCGCGCGCGTGGTTGGAAACTGCTTGTGTGGAACGAGGGGAGGGTTGAACGTTGGCCAGCCGCGCGCCGCCGGTCCAGGGCACGAGGCTCCTCCAGTCCCCGCAGAGCCGCGAGACTTTTTTTCCCCCCCCGCCTCCATCTCTCTCGCTCTCGCGCGCGCTCTCTCTCTCTTCCATATATCTCCCCCTTTTCCAGTCAGCGCGCGCGCTCCGGACCTCTCGTTCGTTCCGACCATTTCTCTTTTCCAAGAGAGAGAGAGACATCCCGCATTTTCGATCTGTCTGCTCCTTCCTTCCCTTCCTTTCACGCAAGCTCGAGCGCCGAGACCATTTTCGCTCCTCCGGTTGCACGAGACGACTGATGATCGCGCCTTCGATTCGAAACGGAGAGTAATAAAGCAAATAAAAACGAAATGTCCGCAACTCGTGCATGTTTTTAAAAACTGATTTCTTCATCAACTTGCAATGCATTTATAATAATCTCATTAATAAATAAATACAGTCGATTTTTATGAGGTTTCTGTGTGATCCTTATGAAAAGGAGGGGATGTTCCTACACCAAAAAGCCTTCAACAGTAGTGCACTTTTATATATAGTTCATGTCTTGCCTTCATTTTAACAGACTGTTTGACAGCTACATCTTTCTCTCAGCCTGTAAAATATCATTCATCTCCACCTTGCGTGTCTGTGGGCGTCACGCACGCTGACCAATCAGTGCTCTCAGATTTGGTGAAAACAAATGATTTGCCAATCAGCACACAGCTTCATTACAACATCAGTGTTAAATACACACAAGCATTGCTGCAGCACCACATCTCTTTTGTTACAACGTACAGTCAGTTTATACAGTTCTAATTCCTGTATGACTTAACATTAAATTTAATTTCCACAATGGAGAGCAAAGGTGTGCATGCAAATGAAAAAGACCAACCAGACATTTAGTGTAGGTTTCACAAATGTCCCTTTATTAACATGACAAAAACGGTCAAATAGTCAAAATAACATTATTTAAATGTTTGCATATCTTTCTTATTCTCTAGTAGCTTGTATATCCATCATTTGACTTTATAACTGACTCTAATAGCTCTTTCATATCTTCTGAACAGCTTCCCCATCCATATATATAAAAACATGAGGGTACAAAAAAAACATGAGAGTACAAACTTTTACACTTATCTCCATCTATGGTCAGTTGTAATTGTATTCACCTTGACATGAATCTTTATATTTCTATATCAAATCCACTTTATTTTGATTTTCATGGAGTTATTTAGTTTAAATTATATGCACATATATAAATAATATAATCAACAGATAATTGAATGTTAGTAGTAGGCTCAGTAGTAGATTTAGTAACAATACCTAGTCTTGAATCTAGAGACATCAGCATGTTTTAGGAAAGTGCATCATACTTAGATCTAATATTAATTCATTTTAATAAACATCACATTATTTGCACTATTTTAGCTTGTTTTAATGACAGATTATTAATTTTAGCTCACTTAGTTCTTTACTAAATTGACATTTGTGCTTTAGTTTTTTTCCCCTAATATTTGTCTAAAAATTACCATAATATCTCATTTTGCTGTAATATCTTGGCTAATGAAAGATAATATCTGCGAATTAAATACTTTCTCCAGGTCTGTATATATAAAATGCAAAATTGTCAAAAAGATTATTGTAGTAATATAATTTTAATAGTTACATGAATTGCAACACAGGATTAAATATCAAAAAAGTATCACAATAAAACTGAATGTACATTCATCACTATTCAAACCCACTCAAAATTCTAAAATATCCCTGATCTCATAAACAACGACAACAATCATTCAGCAACTCCTAGACTGGAACAAGAAATTTACAGATTTGATATTTGAAATAATATCAGTCAAAGAGAGAGAGAGAGAGAGAGAGAGAGAGAGAGAGAGAGAGAGAGAGAGAGATAGTTATTGTAGCTACTGTCAATGTAGAAACACATTATAGGCAAAATACTGTATTTAATCTCAAACACTGGCTGCGTAGAACAAAGCTTTTCCATAGATCTTAAAAAAGAAGTTATTAAACACTATTAGCTAATAGCTTTCATATATAATAAAACAATATAACTTCAAACAATCCAAAAAGTAAAGCAAAAAAAAGTCTTCAGTCTTAGAAAAAAAAAAAAAACATGGTATCTACTCAATAGTGGGAAATGATTAAAATGTGAATGCAAACCAGAACAAGACTGATAAAGCTTGACTATGTAATGGTTTTAACACTATGGCTCCTGTTCCTGTGGTTCCATGGTTTAATTAAGGTACTGGACAGAGTTTAAGGCATGATGCCTAAGCTCACAGATTCAATGAAATGTCATTTATGAGAAGGGACACTCGTCATACACATCCACCCCCTGCTCCTCCTCAAATGTCACCTTGGCATCATCTGAATCCAACTACGAAAGGAAAAAACACCATATTTGCAGTCACAAAACAGATAAGCACACCAGACAGAGAGCTGTATATGTAGACAATACTATGACTCTTATAAATACAGTACACTTAGAACAAAATGAAGGAAATTATAAATCAAGTAGAAGTAGAAAACTAAAATAGAAAAACTAAATTACATTCATTCAAATGGATCTTTCTTCCTGTATCTTAATTTTTGAATATGATAAATATACACTAATAACTTGTCTAGAACTATGCCTCTCCTCCATACGGGATTGTTGCGGCCAAAAATGCTTGAATGATTGAAATTGTTTTGCACGCTCTTTCGCAGTGATGTTTGTTGGTAAATAAGAACTTTTAGCTGTACTCCTGTTCAATGCAAGTTAATTGAAGAGGACTTTGGCTGAATGCATGTTGTGATGATGTCATATGACACATCTTGGCTCAAATCTGTGGAAAATCTGCGTTCATTTAAAAAAAAAAAAAAAAAGCAAGCTTCTCTGAATATTGCGGAGTTTGTTTTAATTTGCATTAATTAATTTCTGCTATTGCAAAATCATGAAATCCTGGAGGGACTGATAAAAGTCTACAATCTCTTCCACATTCAACATGAATTGTAATATACAGCAGAGTAACATTTCCTCTGCTCAATGTTCCATTGGGGAATACAAACTTTGCACTTAAAAGTATGTAAAGTGTAGATGTTAATGTCTTTCTGTCAGTCTTAATGACATGCACATGACAGTAAGCCACTTACGCATTTCATCTCTTTTCTAGTAAAGAGGCGTCCAGTTATGAGGATACGCAGAGGGACGGTAAGAATGAGGACAAATGGCAGGGCCAGCGAAGCGCTGCTGGATTTCACTGCCCACAGGATACCCAAACTCACCAGCTGGATAAGGGTGAAGAGGTGCATTCGCCAGGTTTTTACCTGAACAGTAAACAACAAGGAGAGAAACAATTTAGAAAAATATTAAATAAGTGAAAGGCTTGTTGTACTATCTTGAAATAATATGCCAAACAGTGGAATGCATTATAATAACAATGAGCATTTGGTTTCCACAGAAAATTCCTTTCTAGTCTAAGCCTAGAGTTAATCTTTGACCAGAAAATGATACAACATCTTAAATAAAACTTGAACACGTTGTCTGGGAAAGTAAACATAGATACCTCATGGCAAATGCGTTGATAAGATGATGTAATACTTTTGCACTATTGTCAAGTATTCAGCATAACATAACATTGTAATATTATTTACAATTATTTTCAGGCACAAATAATACAAAATAAAAGCATAAAGATGTTATCATACTTGAGTGGCGTAGGGATTAGAAGGGTGGTACTTTTTGGGCACGAAAAACAGCTGTACACGATCCCACATCTGAACACCACTTAGAGAGGTAACTCCCATGTAGAGAAAGATGCCGAACAGAGCTGGCATGGGAATCAACTCCAGGATGTTCTTCATAAAGATTGATACACCTGGCAGAAAAAGACAGACACAGACCATTGTTTCAGAACAAGTATGAGCACATGGTTTTTCTGTACTTGTCAGTACCAAAAGCGAAAATGAAATGAGTAACATACAGTGCTGTGAAAAAGTATTTGCACCTATCCTGATTTCTTCTGTGTATATCACATACTATGTTGTTTCAGGAATTAAAACAAAATCTAAGATAAAACAAAGGCAACACTTTTAAATGCTAATGTTATTTATTGAAGCCAAAATAATTATCCAATACCAACTGAGCGTGTGTGAAAATGTATTTGCCCCTGTAGTTACTAATTCCTACAAATCTAGGAAACTGCATGCATTATAGGGTTCAGCTGGACTGGACACATCTAGGCCTGATTACTGCAAAACCTGTTCAAGCAAATTGACACTTAAATATAACTCAAAGCATAAAGTTGGTTAAAAAGTCTTACCAGTAACACACTATGCCAAAGTTGAATAAAATTCCAGAAATGATGAGGAAGAAGGTGACTGAAATACATCAGTCTAGGAAGGGTTACAAAGCTATTTCAAAGGCTCTGGGACACCAAAGAACCACAGTGAGAGCCATTATCTTCAAATGGAAAAACTCTGCACAGTACTGAACCTTCCCAGAAGTGGCCGACCATCCAAAATTCCTCCAAGAGCACAGCAACTACTCATCCAGCAAGTCACAAAAGAGCCAAGGATAACATCAAAGGACCTCCAGGCCTAACTTGCATCCATAAAGGTCACTGTTCATGACTCCACTATCAGAAAGACACTGGGCAAAAATGGCATCCATGGAAGTGTGGAGAGGTGAAAACCACTGCTAACCCAGAAGAACATTAAGGCTCGTCTGAATTTTGCCAAAACACACCTTGATGATCCTCAAACCTTTTAGGAGAATGTTCTGTGGATTGATGAGTCAAAAGTGGAACTGTTTCAAAGTCTGTAAAGTCTTCAGTCTTAAGTTGAAACTCAAGTGCAACTGAATTATGCAGCAAGAGAATGACCCAAAGCATAAGAGTAAGTCCACCTCTGAATGACTCAAAAAAAGCAAAATAAAAGTTTTAGAGTGGCCTAGTCAAAGTCCTGACTCGAACCAATTAAGATGCTGTTGCAGTCATCTTAAATGGCAGTTCATGCTTGAAAACCCTCCAATGTGGCTGAACTAAAGCAGTTCTGTCAAGAAGAGTGGGCCCTGTGAAAGACTGATCTCCAGTTATCGGAAGCGTTTGGTTGCAGTTATTGCTGCTAAAGGTGGCACAATCAGATTTTAAGTTTAAGGGGGCAATTAGTTTTTCACATGGGTGATAGGTGTTGGATAACTTTTTTTTTTGGTTCAGTGAAAAAAATTGTATTGTGTGTTTACTCAGGTTGCCTTTGTTTTATGTTGTATTTCATTTGAAGATCTAAAAGTATTTAGCATGAGATATACACAAAAACAGAAGAAATCAGGATGGGGCAAATACCTTTTCACGGCACTCTTCATAGTTTTAAGCAATTGGAAACATGGAACATTTTATTTAGCTCTGTTTATGTTGTGCTGCTAGCAATGAACTCCATTCATCCATCCATTTTCTGTATTGCTTTTCCTACACAGGGAGCCTGGAACCTATCCCAGGGGACTTAGGGCACAAGGAAGGGGACACCCTGGACAGTGTGCCAACCCATCACAGGGCACAGTCGCGCACACATTCACACCCATTCACACACTACAGACAATTTGGAAATGCCAATCAGCCTACAGCGCATGTCTTTGAACTGGGGGAGGAAACCGGAGTACCCAGAGGAAACCCCCAAAGCACAAGGAGAACATGCAAACTATGCGCACACAGTGCAGAGCTGGAAAGTGAACCCTCAACCCTGTAGGTGAACCCTCAACCCTGGAGGTGCGAGGCAAACGTGCTAACCACTAAGCCACCATGCCCCTCAGCAATGAACTCCTCCTGCTGAATTTTTTTAAGGATGTTTAAACAGTGTTGCAAAAACGTTTACATTAAAAATTAAAGTATGATGAAATTACTGCACCATGACTCTCAAGCAAAGTGTAGACACTGGTGAGCAAAGGGAAAGGAAGCTTCTCTGTGTCAATGCTCAGTGCTCGCAGAACTGAAGTGCTGGCCCATATAAATCATCGTATGTACATTTTTTTTCTCTGCATGCTCACTTCACTGCTTACTTCATGCAAGTACAGTTGTGTGCTCGCAATACCCAGCACACTTTGCACTTGTTATTAATGACCACGGTTGCTGATAATGCTCTGTGCGCTCAGATTTGTTGCTCTTGCACTCTGTATTAAAGATACAGTTTAAATGACAAGATGCTAGATCATTTTATTAGATACTCTAAGAAGATGCTGTAGTATATCTTCTTGGTATTTCTACAGAGCACAGTTTGCAGTCTGCTTTGCTTTGATTGCTATCATTAACAGAGGTGTATCGTTGTCCAGACTGCTGTCATTTAATGTTGTCTGTTCATTAGTGTAACAACATACACTAGGCTTACTTCACATAATATCATATGGATGTATTGAATCCAAATGGATTAGATGTTGATATCAGAACATTTTGTGAGTATGAGTAAATGAGCATGATATTAGCACCAATAGTATTAAACTTAGCCCACAGATTTTATGTAGAAGAAAAATGTATAATGTATTTAGGAATAAAAAAAAAAAAAACCCACAGTGCAGCATCAATCCAATACTCACCTACTAAAACAGCCACAATAATTCCACTAATCCTCTGCTCCAGCACCTTACTGATCTCTGGTTTAGGGCCTTTGGACATGACGGTGAGGGCATTGGCATGGGTGACAGATCGCACCGTTGCAGCACTAAGCCAGGGTAAACCAAAAAGGGAAGCAATTCCACCCATCACCACAATGAGGAGCAAATCCAAATGGAAACCAGAGCCCTTCACCATCTTCCTCTCTGGTTTACTTACAATCAGCCTGCAAAGTTGGGAAGAAACATTCAGTTCCAATATATTATGTTGCAGAGCAACTTAACAAGTACAACATGGTGAAGATAGACTTTGATGCTATTATCCATGTGAACTGTAGTGCACAAACACCACTGTACATAAAACGACACTTTTTGTTCACTTGTTGATCATGATTAAGGTCCATGCAATGTTTTATCCCATGAGTTGATCTTGTTACCAATTAGCATTGAGTTGGAGGAGAGAAGCATATTTTATATATATATATTATTTTTTTTCCTGCTACCTTAAATGTTTTCTTTAAAAAAAAAAATAGTTTCAATTGCCATTGAACATTTCCCATGCACTAGCTAATTCTATTCTGTTGCATCAACATCAGTTAGGAAACAAAGTTTCAATGCATATTTTGAGACATATTCAGCACTTGGAGGTAAGAGGTAACTTCCGTTTATCATGTACATGATTCCAACTCTGCCCTCTGTCACTTGATTCAACTAAACATCTAATTAACAAGACTAAATGAATTGGAAATGGATAAAAGACACCAGTATGTGCAGGGTGGGGGCGCTCCAGATTGATTCATTGTTACTGGGCGTTACTCCAGCGGTAATCAAGAGTGGAAAGAGAGAGAGAGACTAATGTCATCCTTCCCATCCAGAGAAGAGGGCTGATTATGTTATAGTGAACTTTTAGCCACAGATGGCTGTGTTGAATGTTTTTCTGCCACTCGAGAACTACTAAATATTTTCTATACAAGAAGCTACTCACGTCGTGATCTGGGACTCGAGGAAGATGAGAATGAAAACCAGTAAAGCAGGAATGGCACTGGCAAATATTAGCCAAATGGGGAAATCTTCCTTTAATCCCATTGGATTGATAAACCAGTCTCTGGCATCAGGGTTGGTCACACTCAGACCATCCGGGACCTTCAGTTTCTAAAGGTGGTTGAAAGAAAATAAACATAAATATTACAAGAGATATAACCACACTGATGCAATTGTTTATCATTTTATTTTGATTAAAATAAATAAATGAAAATTCCTCATAGTTCAATAATGTAGATGTGTAATGATTATTTATTGTACTTGCAAAAAAGTCATATGCAATATGTAATTCTGTACTGTGCAAAAGTCTTAGGGGCATGTAAAGACAATTGAAACTCAACACCAAAGGCATCAACAGGGTCACCAGCAAGTCTAGTCCTTTCAGACATTTCAGACACCTTGTGGTGACCCTGACCCTGTTTGGATCAATTCCAAAATGTAATCAGTTCCTCTGCTGGTTACGATAATAATATAATTTCACTGACAGACGCATGATAGATGGACACACAGACAAACCTGAATACCTAATGCATTGAAATACAATGCAATTTATTTTTAAATATTCCAAATAAATCTATATATACACACGTGCATCTCAAAAAATTATAATGTCGTGGGAAAAGTTCATTTGTTCCCCCGTAATTTAATTCAAAAAGTGAATTATATATAATATAATTCATATATTCTACATTTAATACAAATAAAGTGAAATATTTCAAGCCTTGATGATTACGGCTTAGAGCTCATGGAAATGAGATACTGGAAAAATCCAGTATCTCAAAAATATTAGAATAACGAATTTATAATACAACAATGTCGACCTGAGAAGAGCTCAAAGCAATCTGGGCTATCTATCAAAGCATCTATCTGTCAAAGCAACCTGGGCTTCCATAACACCTCAGCAGTGCCACAGGCTGATTGCCTCCATGCCACGCAGCACTGATGCAGTAATTCGTGCAAAAGGAGCACTGACCAAGTACTGAGTGCGTAAATTAACATACTTTTCAATTGTATTATAAATTCTTTATTCTAATATTTTGAGATATTGAATGTTTGATTTCCATGAGCTGTAAGCCGTAATCATCAAGATTAAAACAAAAAAGGCTTGAACTATTTCACTTTGTGCATAATGAATCTAGAATATATAAACGTTACACTTTTTGAATAAAATTATAGAGAAAAAAAACTTTTCTTTACCTTATTTACCATTAATTAGTCTGAACATGTCATGTTTATTCCTGAAACTATCCACTATCGCAGTGGGAATATTTAGAATATACTATACAGTATATAAACATACATTTCCTGGTTTACATTAATAATCTCTAAGAACTATAGTTTTCCTTACTTGTGTGTAAGCTTCCTTAATACTGAAGTCTACCGCAACCATGACTAAGAGGGCAATGGGCACACCGAAATCTCCAATCATGCGGCGAATCTGGGGAAAGGCAGTGATTCAGTGAAACAGGAATGATAAATTTATTAGCATTCTCTGACCAACACAAACACAACATCTGTAGAAGGTCTGTCTTGAAGTTACACAGGACGAAGGTATGTGTACTCACTACATTAACTTAAAATGAGTGTAAATTGAGTAAAAACCTACAAATGGAAAATTTGGACATTAAACAAAGTTTTTTTCACTGTAATGATCACTGTAATGATTTTACATATGGCACCACGTACAGGGCCTGGGAGGAAGATGCTGTTCTTGAATTGACGGAGGAAGTAGGCAATGAAGAAGCAACCCAACATCAAGCACATAGAGAGCAGGGCAGTGTTGGGGCATCCATTGCCCTCATGGCATTTTGTGCTGTTGGAAACCGTAGTGGCATTCGTGTGGTTGCTTGAAAGGATTGGTTTTGTGTAGTCCATCATCAGAGGGTGATTACAGAAAATCTACACAGAGGAATAGGATAAAACTGAAGAGTAGAGCTGACAACTGATAGTCAATGAAAAAAATGTTCAATCTAAACAGAGTGAAAATGGATGACATACTAATTGTTGGCTGTGAGCTACCATTCACTATTAGTATTGTAAATTGGTTTAAATATGTAAGGTTTGAAAGGTGTTGAAGCATTTCTATTAAAGTATATTAAAGTCTATTAAAGTTCTATTAAAAAATCTGTTGACTATATAAATATATCAGCAGATGTTGGCAGAAGTTAGTTGAAGCTTTTAAACTTTTGCAAAAGTTTTTGCAATTATAGCCCCCTCCCTTTAATGTGCTAGTGCTCATGCCAACAACACAAATAAATAGTATTCAGTGTGTACATGAAGGATGAGTTTAAGTTACAAACAGGTTAATATGTCATTTTTTGCAGTGAAGGCATGTACACACCTAATTTTTCAAGATTTCTGAATAGGGTTGAATAAGGGTTCTTAAAGGTTTTGGCTGCCTAAATAGGTCATGACTAGAACTCTCTCTCATAGGGTTATACATAGAATATTTAAAGATTAAAGAATACTTAAAGTTTCTAGATTTAGTCCTTTTTTCTAACAGTATATTGACTCCTCTATGTCCTGATTGGTTGGATGTTGGTGGTCCACATGTTTTTCTCCTATTTACAGAACTTGACGCACCATGCAGACATTGCAGGTCTTTTATCAAAGCAAAAATATTTTTAAAAAAGTGTTCTGAATTAAAAATCACAGAACACCCTTTAATCTTTGTTTACCTTGTAAAGCTTGTCAAAAGTTTCATAGATGAAAATGATGGAGATGAGGATGGAGAAGATCTCTTGGGTAAAACGAGAGATGAAGCGGACGAGGAAACTAGCTTCTGCTGCTACCACAATCAACACAATGATGATCAGCCACATTCCAACCCATACACGACCCACAATGTAGTCGAACTCATACGATTTCGAGAACTGACAGATGGACAGACACAAACAGAACAACATTTTATGACTTCATTTCATCTTGTTTAGGAATCACATACAGAGATTATCTAGGCAGACCTATAAAAAAATGTCACCCTTTCACATCATGAAAATAAGTAGACCACTTGTACACTTTTAAGGGTTCCCCCAGATAGAAAAACAGTGGAAAGATTTACAGTTCTGTATTGAAACTTTTTCCTAGGAATATCACTATATATATTGTCAACTTACATACTCTATGTGCTATCACAGACATGTGATACATGTATACACAGTAATATATTTAACTGTAAAAATCTTCATTTGTCTTTTGCAAGTGAAATATATATATATATATATATATATCGTATTCCACAATAAATGACACAATAAGTAAGTTTTATATCTCACTCAATCTGTAACTATATTAAAGTTGATAAACTGGTAGGCCTACAGAAAAGAACGCCTGTTCAAACACCAGCAGTGGCCCACTGAAGCCGATGACCAGCACAGGTTGGGCGGCGAGAAGGCAGAAAATGATTCCCTGTATACTAGTGGAGATCATCAGCTCTGACACTCCCATCCATCTATCTGTCTTATCCGCTAAGAACAGCAGAGAGAAAGTGAGAAGTGAGAAGCAGTCGTGAATTAAGGTACATATCCAGAATAAACAAGGCTTACAAGGATAGGATACTCACACAAAAGTCCTCCAAAGGTGATAGCAGGAGAAAGGGCAGCAAAATAGATAAAAATTATGGCAGAAAACACCTGAAGATTTAAACTATCGGTAAAGTCACTCAGGTAATGTTGGTAACGGCGCTTGATGTCCTTGACCATTCCACCAAATGGATATCCAGTTCGAGCCAATGGATCATCATGTGGCTGCTCAGGCTCTGCTAATGTACATAAAGGAAGACTTTTTTTTTTTAATTAAAGTGATAAACAAACATAATACTAAACTTCCATAAGAAAATGCTATTTTTTTTATCTTGACATTGAATCAGCTCCATTTTTCTATAGCTTCCAACAAATTACTCTAAAAGAAACTGCAAAATTGATCTCAGATCAGCCCAATAGATAATTGTCTATCAAAGTTCCTAAGACCTAACCTTTAGGTTTAACAAATTGGATTCGGGTGTCAGCAGGGCGGAGTCGTTCACGTAACATCTTCTTTTGGAAGCGGATGATTGGCTGGAGCATGGTCTCGCGCTGGATCTCAGTGGGCGGGATCACAATGCTGCAGTCCATGAAGTCAGCAATGGCATTGGTCAGCTCTTTTTCACTATCGGCAAGATAGGCCTCCAAGCTGAAGACCTTTTGGTGAGAGCCAGATGGGGAGAAGAGAGGATAGACCAAGTAAAACTCATACTCATACATGAAGAGATTGGAACTTGGTCATGGCCGTAGGTTTTCCTAATTGTTGCTCAATTCTATATTTTGGCCCATCTTTTAAAACCATCTTTTTTGTTCTTTGTTTGATTTAATACTTACAATGCATAATAACCTGAGATGAAACCTATGTTTTGACCAGGCCAAGGAGAACTTCCTAATAGTGTGTTTGCTTCACGCTTACATTACTTAGTGTTTAATAATGTTTCTTAACCACTTCCTCTCTTACCCAGTCAGCCAGGAGTGTACCCATGGCTCGTCCGCTCTCGTGGAAATCTATGCCACTCTCAATTGGGCCTACCAGGGCAAATATAAAACGCACAGGCACAGAAGCCTCTATAATCCCGTCCATCACCACAGAATCTTGCAGTCGCACAAATGCCACGACCGGCTTCTGCAGAAAGTCCACCGCACCTATACACAGTCATAAAGTAAGAGATATTCTACATGCAAAGATGTTTTGGATAGTTGTCCAGTGTTTGTGTTTATTAAAAATGTGTAGTAAATTATCCTTCGTCCTCACCTGATAGCACAATGGATGCCTCTATATTATCAGATGTGTCTCTCTGATTGAAAAGAATTGAGAGCAGAATCAGTGAAAGAGACTGATAAGTTATTACAAGAAAAAAAAAATATATATATATGAGAGATAGATAGATAGATAGATAGTGACCTCCACTAATATTGGCAGTCTTGGTAAATTCCTGGTAAATATGAGCAAAGTAAGCTGTGAAAAATTGTCTTTCTTATTTATCTTTTTGATCTTTTGTTTAAAAAAATTCAATAAGTCCAGTATTTAGGTGTATGTATAAAATTGAATAAGTCCAGTATTTAGGTGTATGTATAAAATTGAATAAGTCCAGTATTTAGGTGTATGTATGCATGGGATAGGTCTAATAACAGTTAGACAATTGGTTAGCAAATACCTGTTTGGTGACAGAGAAGGTCTGCATTTCAATGCCTGCTGAGGTAACCTGTATGGCATCTGTCTGACTGTGAACCACCAACAAAGTAAAAGTAAGTTAGTTCTCGTGGGTGTGACCACCTCCCCAATGGAAGTGAGTTAAACTAATGTCAAGAAGTCTTTGGCCCATGGTCCAGACAAGCTCTCATTACACATTGGACTAACAACACTAACATCTTGTGGGTTCATGAACATATATATGTGTTTTACCTGCGCTTCTCTAACAATGCCTTCAGCAAAGCCTCCTGATCTGAGGCCTGAATCTCATTCTTTTCAAGAAGTTCATCTACTATCTTCTCAGCAATGATTGTGAAGTCATTTTCCACCAGGTCCAATAGTACTGCCGCTGCAGACATCCAAGCCAAACAAGGTGTTATTTAAATTCACAATGGGAACAATTATATAACTGTGGGTTTATTTTACATTCTGCAAGAGAACGGGTTCTACAAAAAGATCTAACAGTGGATATTACTAATTTGGTCTGATGGAGACAGTTTTACACTCTTAAAAAAATATTTTACAAGCTTCTCAAATGTTCCAGAAACCAAATAGTAACATTTGTAAAACTCATATGTTCTTCATAGTTGCCAAATGAGTTCTTTTTTTTTGGATATTTCAAAATATCATGGCTTTAGGCAAAACCCACACACAAAGTAGGAAAATATAAATAGTAGTATTTCCTGTGTCATTCTATTTATCATACAAATTTCCTCCTAAATATTCTCGAATCTCACCTTTGCTCATAACCTTACGGAGCTGAATAAGGCTTCTGAAGGTGAGGCAGGAAATGTGTGAGGACCCCCATGTCCCAGTGGTTGGATTGAATGTTTCCTCATACCCCACCCAGCGACCAGTCTCCTGCCATTTTCCATCCAACAGCTCGTTCACCTCCACATATGACTGATACACACAGACACTAAGTCACATGACGGAACTCAATCAAAAGTGTGGAGCATGTGTGGTTGTGGGGTTTGAGTGGAATGAGTTGATGTGTACTGAGAATGTGTTTACCTGAGCATCACCTCTGGTTGTGGCATTGGTGTTGGTGTTCCAGGCCGCTGTATCACAAGACACATGAGATAACATCGTGACATAATGTTAAGACATATAGTATGATGAGGTGGATGTTATTGCGAGATAATGATTAAGACATTGTCAGTAATTTGAATGGCTTTATTGTGTGGTGGGAATTTCATGTATTAGAATGAAATGATTTTCAATATATTCAAGATTATACATTGGTTACCTACAAGGTTACACCTATGCTTACATATAAGCCAAAATCTACTATGTTATGAGCTGCATAATATGCTGTAATATTTCCTGCCTCTACACTGTAGATAGCCAACCTAAGTGCATTGCATAAGTATTCACTCTTACTTGAACTTTGAAGTGTTATGAAATGAATTAGAAATGAAATGGACTTAACTTGGATTATATGTGACTGTACAAATAATAGCCCCTAATACTGAAGTTAGGTAAAAAAATCAATACAGTTTGCAAAAATATTTACTAATAAAAAATATTGAAAATATTGTAAATATTGTGATTGCATAAGTATTCACCCCTGCTGTTTTTTTTGAAATCCCCAAATTAATTCTGTTGCAAACGCTGATTGATAGAACATCATCCCAGAACTTGTTTTGATAGCTCTTTGGTCTTCATAAAGCTATTGTTTAGGTATGATCTCTAACAATCTCCCAGGCCTTCAAGAAAAGATGTATTTGTTTTGAGATAATGTGACACTCTACTGTATCTGCACACAACTTGACTCCATTCAATTCAGTTAAACAACTTCTATTGGTAACTGCACCAGGACAAATTTAGGGATTTCACAGCAATAGGGGTGAATATTTATACAGTCACAATTTTTTTATTTTATTTATTTATTTATTTATTTATTTATTTTTTACATGTTTTTATTTGTAATTAATTTAGCAAAATGTATTAATCCCCCCAGCCACCCCACATCAATATTATGGTCTGTTTTCTGTGGATTCATGGCCTATAATCCCAAACAAGTCTGTTTCAGTTTCAGGTTTCAGACAAAACTACACACTACAAAATATGGAAAGGTTTAAGGAAGGTGTGTAATTATGCAAGCCACTGGATACTTGTAGTAAGCACAGAACTTGTGTGTGTGTGTCAAGTTTATATGTTGTAGTTACCATCTGGGTGTGTGCTGATGATGTAGCTCTCAGGAGGTTGCCCCTCCTGCTGCTCTTGTCTCTTCCTCTCCAAGTCATAACTCCCTGTATGTTCAGGAAGAGTCCTACAGGGGGCGACAGAGAGCCCAGACTGAAAAATGACACTCGGGACTGAGTCCCACTGCACAACACTTCGAGATTCACTCTTTGGTCTCACCAGAGCTTACGTATGATAGGCCAGGCTGCGCTCTGTCCTCTTTTTATCATCCTAAAACATGAACAGTATTGTTTACTCTATAATCAGGGAGTTTAGGGCCATGCTAGACCAGAGTTTTAGAGTAGAATTTTCTTTTATTTAAATTTTTTTTTTTTTTTTTTTTTTTTTTTTTTTTTTTTTACACATCCTGGTGCAACCACACATTAATGTATAGCAGGGCACATGCAATTTGGTTCTAGGAGATAAGAAGAACGAGCCACTCAAGGTACTGAGGCCTCTTTTATCAGAAGGCAGTTCTATTTCTCACCAGCAGAGGGCGCAGGTTTATTGAACATTTCTGCCGCATGAGCATGTGCTGTATGCTCAGATGGTGGTTGTCAGACTTTGGCAGTTAATGATTAATGGAACATCGCGATAAATCAAATATTATTATTACTAATGGGATGGGATTTAAAGATGCCTTCATTTAATGAAATTACATTAATTCAATTTGTGGAGTTAGACATTTCCAAGAAACAGCTTCATGGGTTTGATATTTGAAAATGGAGGTTGTGTGATATTAAAAAACAAAACAAAACACAGTAATAGTTATAGATATAATAAGAGAAATAGCAATAGGAATTTCAATGTTTTTGCTTGCATAAGATTATTCATTCATAGTTTTGTCATGGTTACTGCCTGTTCCTTTGTTGGGAAAAGTCACATGATTAATAATATCCCAATATGACTTCCAGTACTTTTATTTAATCAATGTTTCTTAACTAAAATAAGTGAATGCATGATTAAGCAAACAAACAAATACTGTATAATTCATTTTGAAATAAATCGCAACATTTACTGCAATATTTGTTTTATTTATTTTCAAACACACACACACACACACACACACACACACACACACACACACACGCACAAATTATAGAGGGACGTCTGTGTGTGTGTGTGTGTGTGTGTGTCTGTGCGATGTGTGTCCATGGGTGTACATGTGTGTGATACCTACATGTTGAGTGGTGAGGCTGGAGGTGAATCAGCGTCCTCATAGGACATGTCATTGTCCTGAGAAGACAGAAGAGAGACAGGGTGTATGTGTTATGACAGTTAGAACCAAACATTTATTAGTGTATATAGTAGTGCATTAGGTATTGATGCTTTGCTCACCCCTGCAAAATTTAGAACAGCTTCCATCAGTAGGGTCTGTGCTCTGCCTTCTGTATATTTTTTCCCCCAAACTCAGAAAACGTTACACAGAACCTATTCATATACACATAAACACACAAAATATGAGCAATAGTAATATCCAGTTCCCAAACAAATGCTGTTTCAATAATATACTGGCGTGGTCTATGTAATATCAATCTAGCCCAATTTATTATTTTGCATTGCATCTCCACATTAGATAAATACAAACACTACACTATAAGATATGCCATTTGTGTGTTATTTGACACATTATGGAACAAGTCTAAGAATATTGTTTCACAGACTTGTCAGTTCTATATAGGCGAAGCACATTTTCTTATCAGTTTTCTGTAAAATGTCCCCGCCTTTGTCTCTGTCTCTCTGTCATGCCTGCTTGTGCAGGCTCTCCTGCATGTACTCTCATACAAGTGGGTTATTTGTTAGACCATGTTTCCTCAGTTACACAGGATCCATTGCCCTGCCCTGCCCTGCCGCTAACACATCTGAACTAGACTAAAAAGGGCTTGACAATGTGGAGTATCAGGTGTGTTAGAATGCTAAAACTTGACCCTGTAGAAAAAGTAGTGAATCATCAGGACCGAAGCTGAGAAGTCCTGGGTTAGACAAGTGTTTCTGCTGAGATGGGATCTTACAGGGAATGTGCTCTTGTCTGATAAGCCCTGCTATGAGTAGTCACCAGTCATCAACGTGCACACAATTTGCCTAAAAATCTACTCACTATAGCAGAACTTAATGGGCCACATTACACTTAGTCCAAAAAAACAATTCCTCTCATTTATAGGCATTTAAAACAAATTCAATACAATACAATTATATTACAATTGTATACAATAGACTAGAATACAATTTAAATCTAAAGAATATTTTAGAATGAATTGTAAATCCGTATTTTTTTATTATATTACAGTCGTTTTTTTTTCTTTCTAATGATTATTGTTTATTGCTATATGTTGTACCCTAGCAGCAGAGACTAGCTCTTTATTTATTTATTTTTTTAATGTCAATTATGATTTCTAAATTTAGTTGATGCTAAATTCAGATTAGTACTGGCTGGACTTGACTGGCTCTGTACTGGCCGGTCCTGGCCTGTGGGCTGTGTATTTGACACCTCTGCGCTAAACTGCACTACATCTTTTTACTGCATTGGTACTCTCAAAGTTACATTGTACCAGTATTATATATTTGTATTGTACATTAGACACATTTAATATACAACCAGTTTCCATAAGGTCTAATTATGTACTTTAAATGAGTGTACCACCCTTGTGATCCTTTTTCATAAGAGAGCATTTGAGCAAAACTTTAGAAAAAGAAAAAAAAATGATTCTACTAGAACTCAATCACAAAGTATGGCATTTTACTGAGTTGTCTGAGGGTGTCTTCTGTGTTAGTGTTAGTCATTGCTCAGGCCACCATTACGTTACCCACACTCCTCACTTCATAAGCCTATGGTAGCCTACAGTTAAATTGTACAGTTAAAATCATCTAGAGTGATTAGTACACAATATGTTTATTATATTGAAATAGTTATCATAGTATCATAGTAATCACAGCTCTTGCTGTGTTACATGTCTTTTATTTCCCTTCGTTTTAATTTACAGTTCCTTAGTAGCCATGTTGGTTCAATCCATTATTTTTTATAAGTCCCTCCCCTTCTGTGGTGCATAATGGGACAGTTTAGCACAAAATTGTCTATTGCTAATTGATTCATTTGTTCGACAAATATTGCGCATATTTTTACTGTACTATGATTGAGCATATTTCATTATAGTTTACATTACATAACAGAAGCTACAAGCAGTCAACTGCTCGCCAGCTTCTCTCTTTTCACAGTAAAAAAAAAATCAGCTTATTATGTGAAACCGGAAAGTCCTCTGTCCTGAAGAGTCTGCTATGTTGGAAAACTTACTGACTGTTACATAGCGCTAACACTGAAGACTCCTCCCATAAATGTTAAGTAAACATATCCTTACAAACAACTTCACCATATCAAAGATGACACGTTTTTCTTTGTTAAACAAGAACACATTTTTAAATTCATAATTCATATTATTTGGAGCATATTATTATTATTATTATTATTATTATTATTATTATTATTATTAGTCTCATCCTATTTAGAATGTCTGCCATTCAAGTTCTTATATCTGTCTTATTATTATCTAAATGATCAGACATATCAGAATGAGTGCATTAATATAACCCTGTGATTTGTAGTGCAGCTGACACTACATCTGAGCTGCTGTTACAGAAAAACGAACACTTTCTAAACCAACCAGAACTCAACAGCACTGTGGTATAATGTAATTTAATATATCATAACCTATTTTCTTTTTTTGTACATTTAGTAGCTACTTTAGAGCTTACATAATGAGGGTTGAAATTGTGAGCAGAATAGCACAGCAAAATAAAATTTGGGTCTTGTCGCATATTACTTGTGATGCTGCAAGTTTAGAGCGAGAGGCACAATTGTGTTTCACTTAAAGCAGCAGAATGGCCTGTGTCAGCCTTGTCTGTAGGACAAACCTTCATAGATATGGGAATTATCAAACACATGCCAGAATGTTGCACACCCATGCACACCCAAAATGGTAAAACTGGCATCCAGTGCAAATGTTAACGTCTCTTAATTTGAAAGAGACTCTGCATCAGTTTAATGTTGAATTAATACACCTAGTTAATTATTTAATAAAGAAATACTAATGCACTTTAAAATAGATTTTTTTTTTCTATTTATTTTCTTTTAAGTTGAGGTTTGCTGGTATTTTTGGTTTGAGTACAAATGTTCAGGATTAAATTGATATTTAGCTCAAATAATCAAATCTAGCACAAATGACTTGTCTGGCCATGGCAAATAAAATTCATGTTAAATGCATGTGTCTATGATGCACTCTTAAACAAGAAACAAGCTCCTCAGGGGTTATTTGAATAGTGAAGGGTTCTGAGCTTCCTAAATTGGTTCTACTCTGAAATGAAGCCCTGTTCTACATAGAATTTTTAAGCGTTTCTCCAAATGGAAGAACCCTTTAATGTGGTAGAAAGAATTTTTTATTGTAAGACTGCAATAATTTTAACATTATTTCTGTCCCTTTTTTTTTTTTTTTTTTTTTTTTTAATCTCGTGGCCTGATCCAATGCAAAATTTGTATGAATTCTGTACGGGTTTTTAATAGAAATAAAATACATTTATTAATAAATAAACAAAGTTGTTGTTTTACATGTTGGTTTGTGCAAATTCTTACTGTGTTCGATGCTGACCTGTAAATTTTTAATGCATGACATTTTCAAGACATTAATGTACACAAATTTCACATTCATAGCAATAGATGAAGTTAACATGTCGTATATA
Source organism: Stegophilus panzeri (assembly GCA_024331685.1). Lineage (NCBI taxonomy): Eukaryota > Metazoa > Chordata > Actinopteri > Siluriformes > Trichomycteridae > Stegophilus > Stegophilus panzeri. The sequence continues at coordinate 6,971,291 of JANDJT010000102.1, forward strand.
GAGGGACACACCCTTACCTGGATCCAGGTGTTTCTGGAGGTTCTTTAAGTCTTGGAGTGTAGAGATCCGCAGCTGTGCTGTGAAACCCGGTGTCTTCCAGGACGGGAGTAACCACACAGGGGGTGTACGAAAGATAGACAGATCAAAAAAATAGAGTGATGGTACAAAGGGAAACACCCATTCTGACGCCATAGCAGAGTCACGTAAAGAGGGATGAAGCACAAACTGACGTCTTGCCACCCCCCT
>JANDJT010000102.1:6974674-6984771 GCA_024331685.1 Stegophilus panzeri
CACACACACCAATGGTAGCAGAGCTGCCATGCAAGGTGCTAACTTGCCATCAAGAGCAACTTGGGGTTCAGTGTCTTGCCCAAGGACACTTTGGTATGTGGTGTCATGTGGACCAGGAATTGAACTGCCAACCCTACGATTAGTGGACAACCGGCTCTACCACCTGAGCCACAGCCGCTTTTATTCATTCATTCATCTTCAGTTACTGCTTTATCCTGGTCACAATGAATCCTGAGCTTATTACAGAAACATTGGGCATGAGGTAGGGACACAACCTGACTGGAATGCTAGTCACACCTAAGGGAAATTCAGCATAGCCATTCCACCTGCTGACATGCTCACATGCTCACGTGAGGAACACCACACAGATACAGTACAAGGAGAACATACACAGAAACATCTACATAGACAGTAACCTGAGCTCAGGCTCAAACTGGAGACCCTGGAGTTGTGAGTTGGCAACTCTACCCACTGTGACACCATGCCACCCTTTGAGCATGTTATTAACAGTTGATTTTAGCTTTACTTTTACAAATTTGGACAACACTTTTATCCAAATTGTTGAACCAAAACATAAAGCAACACTTGCTCAAGGGCCCAACAATGCCTTATTGACAGTCCTGGGATTTGAGCTCACAGCTTTCCAGTCACAAGAATTGGTATAAAACTCATCAATACTTGACAAATATTACTATAACAGTTGCGTTTGTGTAGACATGATAGATGTACTCCATTCATGATGCATCTTTATTCTGTTCTTGTGGTGTATTGTGAAGGAGCCAGTTTTCTGATGCTGAGTCACGAGCACCAGTCTTTAATTAGTCCCTACTCAATTACCATTGCATGATGCAAGTAAAATAGCATTAATTATGACCTCTGAGGTTTAGGGAGGTGAAGACTGTATTTCTCACAGACAAGAGTGAGGTGAGAGTTGCCCTTCATTCTTCAGCTGCTTTGCAGAGCCAGGTAGATGAAAGGAGAGGGTGAGATAAAGACAGAATGATGAGAGAAAGACAGCTGCTTGGGTTTTTGATCAATTAGCACCTGGGTATTAAAGGTGCACTCAGTGTTGTTTTAAGTCAGAATCCTTCTTGTGGTATTTAGTGAAGTTCTCTCCACAAAACAGCAGATGTCAATAAACTATCTGGACAGTGGTAGCTTAGTGGGTAGGATGTTGGACTCGTGATTGGAAAGTCAAGAGTTCAAATCCCAGCACTGCGAAGCTGCCACTGATGGGCCCTTAACCCTTAACTGCTCAGTTGTATAAATGAGATGTATAAATATAAGTTACCATGGATAAGGATGTCTGCCAAATGCCATAAATGAGGGAAATATCAGCTGTGGTACCACATAGAAATAACAAATAATGTTATTATTTGTATTTAAATCCATCCAAATAGAGCATGGAGACATCTCTACTTACTTGTCAATCATGTTGCCTGTCAACTGTACTTCTGTACTCTACGTCAACTGTACCAGGGCAACTCACGTGCATGCATTTTGTTGTTTTGGCTCTTAAAACACTCTGAAAGAAGGGGTTGTATTTATTTGGACGTACATTGCCTAACTCTAGTTAGGCATAACTTAATTTAAGATTAAATTATGCCCATCCATCCATTTTACAATACAAACTCCAACTTTAGCCTACGGTTGACTAAACCATCCATCCATTTTCTGTACCGCTTATCCTACACAGGGTCAGAGGGAAGCTGGAGCCTATCCCAGGGGACACTCTGGACGGGGTGCCAACCCATTGCAGGGCACAGTCGCGCACACATTCCACACACTATGGACAATTTGGTTTAAAAATACTCCAGTGTAGCGTTGGCTGTGTTTAGGGTCATTGAACTGCTTGAATTAGCTCAATCTCTGCCCCCATTCTCTTGAAAAATCACTCTTTCATTCAATTGAATTGTGACTGGTGTCTCAGTTCCTGGCAATAAGATGAATTTTAGCAACTGTGCTGCTCAACTCTCTCTTTCTTGTGGCTTTTGCTTCTCCCCACTTTGTCCTTGCTGTCGCTCACTGAAACACAGAACAGCCAAATTCTTCACAGGTGTGTAATCCTTACCACTCACGTTCTCTGGCTCCTCCATTCACAAACCAATACTCAACCATGCTTCCACAGCATGTCTTTAGAGTGGGGTAGAAAACTGGAGTACCCAGAAGAACCCCCAAAGCACAAACAGAACATGCAAACACTACACACACACAGGGTGAGGGCAGGATTTGAACACCCTACCTTGAAGGTGTGAGGCAAATGTGCTAACTATTAAGCTACCATACACCCAGTTTAGGTTTATATCTACATTTAAATCCATCTATCTAGAGATTTTAAATTTAGAAACTGTGGCACCCTTTTTGACTACTTTTTTTGTAGAAAATATTTCAAGCTTCTTTAGGTTTGTAGACTGCTCTTTATTCAGACCAGAAGTTTTTAAATAATGTTTAATTTCAATTGTAGTTCCAATAATGCCTGGTGAAGTAGAGGCACTGCATTTTGTGGGTTGCTCTCAAGAAAATTCTGTTGTGAAACTGACAAATGGCTTTTATTATGTAACTGGCAACTAATTGACTAATTTTTACATTGATTTTAAAAGATACCCTAATAATCATCTAGATTTTGCAATTATAGAACTATTTTTCAACTATTCTTGACATTTGGCTCTATCAATCAATCACTCTTTGCTAATAGATGAATTATTTTTTTGGAGTGCAATCACATATTTACAGTGAATATAAAAAGTCTACATACCCCTGTTAAAAATGTAGGTTTATGTGATGTAAATAAATTGAAACAAGCTAAATCATGACAGATATTTTTCCACCATCAATGCGATATAGCAACCAATTCAATAAAAATTTATTTGTATCCCTAACGAGCAAGCCGGTGGTGACAGTGGCGAGGAAAAACTCCCTAAGATGATATGAGGAAGAAACCTTGAGAGGAACTAGACTCAGAAGGGAACGCATAGTGTAAAAGTAAAAGAAAGTTCATTATGGTTTTAACATGGAGTCTGTTTGTCGAACTGGTCTATTGTGCACGAAAGGAGACCTGAGTGTAAAATTGTATGTGGTAATTGCAGTCCCAAGGCCATCACAGCAACTGTAGTCCCAGAAACCACAGTGAGAATGTCCATGTGGAATTGAGGTCCAAAACTATTTCATGGTACTTCAAGCGGTACCATCCTAAGCAATCTCCAGGCTTTTGATGAGAGCTCCATCCATAGGTAGGACATCAGGATGGACCAGGCAGGTCCGGAGTGCAGAAAGGGTCAGAATCACTGGAATCTCCATAAAATCATGTGTAGCTCGAGGGACAGGGAGGTAAAGAGAGGGAGAGATTATTAGGTATACTTACTGTCCCGTGATGGATAAGACTGTGTACTTTGCATAAAAGAAAGTCTACTCATGGTAAGCTTGAGTAAACAAATACGTTTTCAGCCTAGACTTAAACACCGAGACTGTGTCTGAGTCCCGAACACTAACCAATAGAATTCAAGGGAAAAACAAATAGAAAAAAAGAAAACATACAATAACCTGGAAAAGAAACATACAATAACCTGGTTGCAGAAATGTGCAAGCCTTTGACCGATACCTTTTAAAGCCCCTTTTGCTTGTACTACAGTACTCAGTCGTTAGGGGTAACAGTCTGCCAACTTAGCGCATCTTGATTTGCCAATTTTATTCCACTCTTCCTTGCAAAAATGCTCCAGATCCATCAATTTCTGAGGGAATCTCCTGTGAATAGCTCTCTTCAAGTCATTCCACAGGTTTTTGATAGGATTTAGATCCGTGCTCTGACTGGGCCATTCCAAAATGTTGATCTTCTTTGTCTGAAGCCATTTGTTAACTTGGATTTGTGCTTTGGGTCGTTAGCATGCTTGGAGCTAAAATGTTTTCTTGATCTTCAGCTGTCTAACAGAGGCCTGTAGGTTTTGTGGCAAAATAGATTGGTATAGTATTTGCTGCCACCACCATGCTTCACTGTGGGTATGGTGTTCTTTGGGTTATAAGCTGTCTTGTTTTTTTGCTAAACATATCTTTTAGAATTATGCACAGAACATTCTACCTTGGTCTCATCAGACCATAACACACTTTGTCACAGGGTTTGGAGTGATTTATCCAAGCTTGGATGTATTTTTCATGAGAAGGGCTTCCATCTAGCCACCCTACTATATATCCCAGCCATATGAAGAATACAAGAGATTGTTGGGTGAGTGACCAGCACTTGCCAGATATTCCTGCAGTGAATTTAATGTTGCTTTAGGTCTCTTGGCAGCCTCCCTGATAAGTTTACTTATTGTCCTTTTGTTAATTTTCGAGGGCTGTCCTGTTCTTGGTAATGTTAATGTGGTGCCCCATTTTCTCCAATTGTTGATGATGGCCTCCACAGTCTTCCATTGTACGTCTAAAGTTTTGGAGATTCTTTCTACCCTCCTACTGCTCGATACCTTTCAACAGTAAGATCCTGTACATGCTTTGTAGGCTCTTTGCAAACCATGACTTCAGCAATTGGATGTTTTTTTGAGGTTAATCAGAATAAATTTTTTGATGACAGGGGTATGATAATTACTTTTGAACACATTGTGGTTAATTCTGAGCACAGTCACATGCCCCATTAGAAAAGGCTGTGCACACTTGTGTAACCAAGTTTTTTTCTTTTTCTCTCTCAAAAAAAAAAAACCAACCCAAAAATGATTTGTTTTTCACTTGAATTTTGTTGGTTGCTATATTACATTAAAGGTGGAAAAAGACGACCTGATTTATCTTGGTTTAATTTTTTTTACATCATAAAAACCTGCAATTTAAACAGGGGTGTGTAGATGTTTTATGCCCACTGTATAAACCAGGGAAGCTGGACATGAAGAGTAAAAGAAAACGAAATGATTCAAGGATGATTCTTTGTTTTACAATTTTTTTCTTTTTTCCCCCCCATTAATTTAATTAATTTTTTTGTTTGTTAGAGAAAAGAGAAGTAACTTCTCAAAATGAGTGGAAATTGAATCATTGGATGTAATGTTTATTTTATAGAATAATGTATGTCCATTCTCTTAAAATGTGCCAATAATTCTGGAATGACTGGATATCTGAGGTAAGTGAAAAGTTTCTTTCTTTTTTTTTTAATAGCAAGGACAAGGGCTGTACCATTACACAAGAACAGAAAAAAAAGGGAAATAAATTGACGCTAGAGTGGGAGGGAACAAATACAGCTCAAGTATAACTACAACACGTCCACATGATAAACACTTTTTGAATGACATTTGTGAATAGTTCTTGGTTGTTTTATTAAAATAAGACATTTCAAGCCAGTAGCCTACATGCAGTACAGGTGATATGACTGAGACAACTGGTAATAGCTGCAGGTCTTTTGCTATTACATAAAATAATAATTAATATGGAAGCCTCTGTGATATTTTGGTGCTGTATTTGAATTTGAATTCTGTCTTGTACGTTGAAGTATTGAAACGTTGCCCATGTGTGAACACACCCACAGAGCAGGCAGTGATAGGCTCTATCTACATAAGGGCAAGCACACTGTGAGGAGTTATTATCAGCTGCCAGAGTTCATGCATAAGGCGTACCTATGTGCAAAAATGGGTGGTGGAGTGCATAATACACAACAACAATCTTTTACAGCCCCAATTCCGAAAAAGTTGGGACAGTATGGGAAATGCTAATAAAAAAAAGAGGAGTGATTTGTAAATGTACTTTGACTTGTACTTAATCACAAAACATATAAAGACAAGGTATTTGATGTTTTACCTAATCAACTGCATAGTATTTTGAAGGTAAACGTTTATTTTTAAATGCATGCAACATGTTCCAACAAAGATGGGACAAGGGCAATTTACGACTAATAGCAATGTGACAAGTTAAGAATTTGATGTGAAACAGGCAGGGGTGGATTGGGGGCCTTAGGCAAAATATTGGAATTTTTGGTCCCAGTCCACCCCTGATTATTGCTATTAATGCTAAATAATGTATGCTGAAAATTTAAATATCATTGTTAAAACACTGGTATATTTCAGTGTTTTAACATTGATATTTAAATTTTCAGCATACGTTATTTAGCATTAATAGCAATAATCAGGGGTAGACTGGGACCAAAAAGTGGCGCTGGACTTTCTAGCCCAGAGTGGACCACCACACCCAGTCCACAACTTGCCACATCATAACACATTGATGGTTAGAACAATTTTGAACTAGCATAAAAATATAACACAATACAGAAACATAAATGCTATTTAAACATATTTATCTGAAGTAACACTGAACATATCCATCCATCCATCCATCTTCTACCGCTTACTCCTTTTCAGGGTCACGGGGAACCTGGAGCATATCCCAGGGAGCATCGGGCACAAGGCAGGGTACATCCTGGACAGGGTGCCAGACACTGAACATATATCAAGTCATATTTGTAAAATAGGCAAACAAAAACAGAAGAACAGTGTGACAAAGAATATAAAACAATCAAGACAGCATGTTGGCTAGTCAGGGGGCATCATCTGGGTGTAGTGTAGGAGAGCTGCACCACTCAGCTGTACAACTCCTGAATCAGTACTGAAACTTTATTTTTTAACACTAACATGAATCCACATCTTGGCACCCTGTCCAGGGTGTACCCCACCTTGTACCTAATGCTCCCTGGGATAGGCTCCAGGTTCCCCACGACCCTGTAGGATAAGCGGTATAGAAAATGGCTGGATGAATGAATCCACATCTAATAATTTTACCCCCCAAAAATAGACTACTACTACTATGACTACTACCACTTTTACTACTACTACTATAATAATAATAATAATAATAATAATAATAATAATAATAATAGAATGTATTTTATTTTCTAATATTAATATTATTAAATTAATCTTCATATTAGGCCGATATTAATAAATAAGTCTATTTCACTATGACCACTAACCAAAAGCAAACAATAATTAAGTGAATGGTGTAGTAGGACAGCAGCTTATTAAAATATTTTTCTTGTTTCTAAATTGTGGTAATATACATATACATTTGAAGTAGCACTGAACATAAATCCACATCTGAATGGCACACTTTCATCATGTGATGTTAAACTCACATATGATCATGTCTGCAGAGTTCAGAGTTTCATTTGGGGGGAGAGAGAGAGAGAGAACCCTTCTGCCTGTCCCAGCCTTGCTGTTCTTTGGCTGTAATGCTAGAGCTGTCAGCAGGCCAAGGAGGAAAAGAACCATCCAAGCTGTTATCAGCGTCAGGTCCAAAAGTCAGAGTCTGTCATGGTATGGGGGTGTGTCAGTGCCCATGGCATGGGTAACTTCCACATCTGTGAGAGCATCATTAATGCAGAAATTATATGTACACATTTTGGTGCAACATACACTGCCATGCAGTGCAGGACAACGGCAAACCACATTCTGCCTGGATTACAAGCGATGTCTCTGATTGAGAATATGTGGTGTATTATGAAGCGCAAATAAGGCAACGAAGGCCCCATACAGTTGTGCAGTTGAAGAAATGCATAATGGATGAATGGGGAAAAATTCCACTTGCTAAACTTAACCAACTGGTGTTTTCAGCGCCCAAATGCTTAATAAGTGTTATTAAAAGAAAAGGTAACGTTACACAGTAGTAAACAGTCAACTGTCTCAACTTTTTTGGAGTGTGTTGCAGTCATCAGATTTGAAATGAGTGAATGTAGGCTATATTTTCAAAAATACATATTCAAAAATAAATTCAGAAAGTAAAACATCAAATAATGTGTTACAGTGTTAATAATGTGTTTTCAATATAGTACAGGGTGAATAGAATTTCCAAATGACTCTTTTTTGTTTGTTTTTTGCATTTTCCATACTGTCCCAACTTTTTCGGAATTGGGGTTGTATATTGCTGATTGAAACGGAGCCATTATTTTACTGTCTGTTCTGCTATTTGAATTTAGAGTGATACCAAGCACTGATAAGTCTGATAAATCTCTCCTTCTGTGATAATTAATGGAAAAATAGCTAGAGATGCAAACTGCCCGCTAATGTTCATATGATTTGACTGCAGAAACCGCAAACTAACCGCATCCGAATGACAGCGTGGTGCTGTGAGTTGACAATCCATTTCAATTGTCTAGCCCACATTTTTTGTTCGCCCTTATGAGTTCATAAGAGAACTGGTAGCAACACACCTGTACGAGTCAGAGGAGGACTGATTATCTGATTCAGGTGTGTCACGGAATGGAATAGAAAAGAGCAGAAGTGCCGACATGATGGGTTTGTTGATCTCTGATCTAGCAGAAGACAATGTACTTTCATTCGACTCCTAAAACAGAGAAATGCAGTCTGTGGACATCATGTTGAATGTATCCAAGGAACACACTGAAAGACTTTCAGCTTTTAAGCTCATTGTTTGTTTTGTCAGTATTTCAGTAGTGAAGTAAAGATGATCAAGGCAGACTTAGGAAACTCAATGACAAGATGTGAACAATTCTTTTTTGTATTTGCTTTGTCTTACACATTTATCTTATCTTAGACACATTCAACCAAATCAATATTTACTGATGTCCCTGGAAAGGATTATAAACACGGAGCTTATGAAGCACATGGGTGAAATTTACATTCATGCTGGAAAGAAGACATCTGAAAATGACACTCTCTCATCACCATGTCTTTATAATGTCTAACATTCCACAGCACTGTTTAATTCTCAAAGCTTTTCAGTCAGAAAGTGTTGTTAATTGTCTAGAAGAGCAGCTCTGACAATAGTGCTGACTCTAACACACTTCAAAGGTTTATATTAATGCTATATTAATAAAAAAAATTTCGTCTGAGAGGGAAATAAAAAGGAGAGTGAGGTGAGGAACTGACTCTTTACAGCTGCTAGAACCATGTGCTAACAGGAACTCGGCAGAAACTGTAAACAGTTTAAAAAGTTTAATAACCAAGTAAACTGTAATAGTTAATAAATTGTGGTGGTGTGAGAGGAACAAGAGAAATAAGCACTTCAGGACACTAATGGTAACTCCGCTTCATGTCAGGCTTCGTGACCCCCGTCCTTGATTATTTTCCTCTAACAGCAAGAGGATTTAAAGTCTAAAAGTCATTATTTTGTGACTCAAAGTGTTTTATTCGTCACATAATTACTTTTACACTTTAAATCCTCTTGTTATGAGCCATGTAGCATCACGCTACAGCTAGCTCTGTTAGCTAAACTACACACTGGGTTTTATCCCGCTTGTCCACTGTACATATATATTAAAGTGGCAAATTTTTTATTTTAATCTAATTTTACACACACACACACACACACACACACACACACACTATGTGTAAGATTTAAAATGATTAGAAACACACATGCTAAGTGCTAACTGAGCCTTTCTCATCGTCAGCATGATGAGGATCAGCATGATGAGAAGATCGCTTCTCCTCCTCGGCATGCGATAAGTGCAGTATGGCGCTGAGGTGAGCACGAGCAGACCGGCGGCGCAGGCCACGCCCCGGGCCGTCCAACTACTCGGGCTGGGAAGAAATTTTCCAAAATCCAAAATTTTTTTCTAAAAAAAAAAAAAAAAAAAAAAAAAAAAAAAGGGGTTTTGTAGCTCAGACAATCCAAAGTAAATCGGTTTCCATTGCTATATTACAACAACAGGACGCTGTGTATTTCAAACAACAAGAACATGGCGCTGTATAGTTTGTGTATTTACTTAGGTATTAAATAAGATAATGAATAATTAATGAGTTTAAATAAAATGCTTGTAGTAATAAAAAGGTTAATAAATACACTTTGTGGCCATAACAGCTTGTCATAACGGTCACGTTTCAAGGTTGATGCGGAAGCAATCGCAGATTTTCAAAACAGTTTAATAAACAATCAGACAACAAAACAAAGACACTAAGACAACTTGGCATAATACTGTGGCAAAAACTAAACATAAACGAACAAGATCAAAACACCTTAACATGGAACACGGTAGACTAAGACAAACGTAAGACAGAGAAGCAGTGCAAACAGTGACTATATATAAGTGTACACGTTAATAGAAACGTGATTCAGGTGCAGGTGGTCATGTGACATGTTGTAGTACAGTGCAGTGGCTGATGGGAACTGAAGTCCAG
>JANDJT010000102.1:6984871-6999656 GCA_024331685.1 Stegophilus panzeri
GTCATGTGACATGTTGTAGTACAGTGCAGTGGCTGATGGGAACTGAAGTCCAGAGTTACCTCCTTGATATATGACAACATCCACTTATATTAGGAAACGATAGAGGGCGCATTAGCCTCTGTTGATATGTATAAGGAGCGAATATTATAAAATCAAACTGTCTTCGGCCAGTTTTTAAAGAATCTGCTAGGAAGGTTCAAAGCTTTGACATGTACAATAACCTTCTCCAACTTCTGTCATGTACATACCAAGAAACTTTTGAGTTTCTCAATGCAATGCAGAATGATCACCACACGTCTGACTGAGGTCAGCATTCATCTTTTTTATGGACAAGATAATATATATAAAAAAGTGCATATAAAGTTTATATATACAAATATTGATACGGTTCACACAAAATACAAGTTTTTTGAATAATAATTATGTTTAAAATTATAATGTATCCTTGAATCATATCTGAATTCATCATGTTGCTCATAAGCACAGTTGGGTGAGGTTTTCGTGCAATGAAACCCTGATCATGTGACCATGTTGCCTTGTGCACCAAGAGCTATATAGACGTGCACACAAACACTTCTGTTTACTCTGTTTTAAGTTACATGCATAGATACATAGATTTATTCATTATTATTAACAATTAAGGATTTATATAATTTATTATTACTAGTTACATGATGAAGATATTGAGATTTATAACATTTAGGGCAGGTTTTATGAAATAGGAAAAGAAATATATAAAACTAAAATATCTAAAACAACAACAACAACAACAACAACAAAAGAAAGCCAAAAGAAATATCTGCAGCTTTAATCACATATCTTTAATCATTGTAGCGTGTAGGTAAAGAGCAAAATATTTGCATTTGGTTTGCATCCAGTTTGCATAGAGGGGGGAGGTGGGGGGGGATCAAATTTAATGTAGGATTACATAAAGGAATTAAGTCCTGCCAATCCCACTGCCCTGTCCCTCATAGTGTCCCTTTGTCTCTCTGCTCCTACAGTAGAGGACTTTGGACTATAGGCATCATACCATAACCTTTCACATTTTCAGCTAAAGTAATCATGTAAGTCCAAAAATCCCTGAGCAGGAACAGAGAAAAAAAATGACACAAGGGGAACTGAAAATCTAAACAGTCCTAGTGACAAATCTTACGAAACATTAGAAGTGGTTATAGTAGCAGTGGGCAGGGGCTAAAGCTCAGCAGGTTACGAGATGACGCACTCTTTAGAGCTTCTAGAGAGCTTCTCGGGCTTGCCGTTCTGAGCCTGGACAACAGCAGCCACCACCTGGAGAGTTTCAGAGAAGACAAGTTACACTGTGCAAATTATTCATGTCCATAAATTCCACTTAAAGACACATAGGAAACAGAAAAACAGAACGTGAGCCTAGATTCGATTCTAATAAATGGGAAAAGACTTGATTGAATAGAACTTGTCAATAATCAAGAACGAATCTCACTGCACAGACAATAGGAAAATATATACACTGAGAAATGGCATGCTTCTAGCATCATAGAAATTGCTAAATTAAACAAGAAATAAGGTAAAACAAAATTGCTTTGGAAAGTATCTTTAAGCATTGTGACTAAGAGAGAACAACATGCACTAAAACATATTCTGTTAGCCTGTTAGTCACACTTACATCCTCCTCATGTGGAAATCCTCCCATCTCTAATTTGGAGAACACAAGATGCCCATTGATCTCAATCTCGAAGCATGCTGGACAGAAAGAAATAAAGAAAGACTCAGAACCATTCAATATTGATATTATGAAACAGTGGTTCTCCCATCTACTGTAATGCTCTCTCTGTCAGCACAAAGTAGTTATATTTAGTGTTAAATCGATGTAATGCCATGTATACCATGTAGAACTATAGGTAAAATTCAATTAAAACCATGTATCATTATTAACAGTGCAGTAGATAACCTGCTTATAATACATGCTTTGGTTATTATACTTTATATATTGTAGATACACATGTGGTACCTGTATAAACCATACTAAACTTGAATTATAGAAAACTGCTTGCCACTGATTTTCATGCATATTTTCTACTAGATATATTAGAAATAAATTAGCAATATATGGATAATTACTATACAATGCATTAAATATAGTGTAACACAACACGATATGGCCAAAAGTATGTGGACACCTGGCTGTTACACCCACATGTTTTCCTTTCCTAAACTGTTGTAAGCATTGTAAGTGTATAGGATGTATTTGTTTGCTGTAGCTTTACAGTTTCCCTTCGCTGGAACTAATAAGTTCAAGCATGACAATGCACATATGCACAAACTGCGCTCAGTAAAGACATGGTATGCCAAGACTAGTGCAGAAGAACTCGAGTGTCCTGCACAGAGCCCTGACCTCAACCCCATACACACATTTGGGATGAACAGGAACGCTGACTGCACCCCAGGCCTCCTCACACAACATCAACACAAGCACCTGATCTCACTAACGCCCCATAGCAACGCTCCAAAATATAGTGGAAGGCCTTCACAGAAGACTGGAGGTTATTATATCAAAGGGGGAGACTCAATCCCCAATCGGATGTTCAGAAAGCGCATATTGTTTTAGGTGTCCACAAACTTTCAGCTATAACGTGTATGTTCACTGTTAAAGTGCGCTTTGTTTCCTCTTTCCTGATCAAAATGATTAGATTTATTACCAGATACTGACATTTCCCCTTCATGTTACACAATTAGTTCACGTTTCATTTATGACCCTATTACTTTTATTGCTTTGAAGCTTTTACAAATATTAATTAATCATAAAGAGAAGGTGTATATGAGACAGAGGTGGCTTACATCTCCTCCCCACAGTTCCGTTCACTACTGCGTCTGGAACCTTGGCTACGATGGAGCGCTTCAGACACAAGAAGCGCCGGTCGTAGCCTCAGCTCCCGCTGTCGGAGAGAGAGAGAGAGACAGAGACAGACAGACAGACAGACAGATTAAACTACTTTCCTCCTATTTTCTCGTAACTTACCTTAACACACAGATAATTTGGTTTGCTACTCCAGTTTAAACGCTGAGGTATATCTGCTTGGTTTACACATTTTGGTAGCTTTTCCAAACAAAAACAAAACAAAACAAAAAAACCCAATATGAATGAGAAATAAAACAGATTAAGCGGATTAATTTTACCAGTATTCGACTTTTACTGTCACCACCATCTTGTTCCTCTTTATGTTCCCTCAGCTCTCAGCTTCTTCCTGGTGTGTAATGACACAGCAGCTCTCTTCACTTTTTGTTCATATTTAAGTGACTGCGTCACTCAGGTGAATCACGGTGAGCTCGCGCACGCACGCGCGCACGCACACAAAACGAGTTTATGCTACGAGTTTACTTTCAACACTACAAACTTTCTAATACTTTAATGTTTATTTACACTTAATAGGCTACTTACTTATTTTATTAGACTGCTTTACCACTGCATTCACTGTAAAACCGGATAAGTTAATTTAACTAAAAAAATGTGAGGAAACTAATTACCTCAAAAATTTTAAGTTGATAAATCAATTTCTTTAAGCCAAATACACTTAAATATAACAAGTTTTAGTTTAATTTTTGTTATATTTAAGTGTATTTGGCTTAAAGAAATTGATTCATCAATTTAAAAATTTTGAGGTAATTAGTTTCCTGAAATTTTTTGAGTTAAATGAACTTATCTGGTTTTACAGTGTGGTTGATTCAGCCTTCCTATTTGCATGTACTCCCCATGCTTTGGGAGGTTTCCTTCAGGTACTCTGGTTTCCTCCCCCAGTCCGAAGACATGCCTTGGAGGCTGACTGGCATCTAGTGTGCGAATGAGTGTGCAATTGTGCACTGCGATGGGTTGGCACCCCGTCCAGGGTGTCCCCCGCCTTGTCCCCAGAGTCCCCTGGGATAGGCTCCAGGCTCCCTGTGACCATGTGTAGGATAAGCGGTACAGAAACTGGATGGATGATTTAGTCAACCGTAGGTTAAAGTTGGAGTTTGTATTGTATAAAAGATATAGAGTAAGTAAGGAATATAACACTTGGGGGCATTCTTTTATAGGAAAATAATCAGTGATGGAGTGGTGTGATGTGGCCCACCCCAAAGTTGATTATTTTCCTATAACAGAACATCTTGAAGTCCCCCCTACTTTTTCCTAATTTCAAATTTTATTTTGCGTTGCCTGCCTGTCTCAGAGGATTTCTGACTCGGACAGTCTCCAAATGAATCCATTCCACAACGTTTAGAAACATAATTCAATTAACCTCCCCCCCCGAACTTTCACTATAATAAGCACAGGGGTCAGATTCGAGTAGCTAGGGCTGAACCGTTTGCCTGTTGCCAAGCTTGACCAGAGTAAAGTGTCTGTCACTGCAAGGTAACAAGCAGAACCTGGTATGAATTTTCAGAGAGGTGGCTACTCTTATGCAATGAAAAGGGAATGGATTCATTTGGAAATGACTCAAATATTCCCTGACCATCCATGGGAAAAAAAACCTTGCATCCTGAGGTGAGGGTGGTTATGACACATCATTCAGATGCTCTAGAGAACATTAACGTATAGATGAAAGATTTACCACTTTGTATTTGAGGTAGGATATCGTAGCTATTTCAGCCCACTAAATTGCTGATTGTTTGCTGGTTTTGATCGACAATTTTATTGTCGAAATAATTATTTAGCCTATTAAACTGTTAAATATGTGTACGTTTGCAAGCAAGCTAGCACACCAAAATTTGTGTATGTACCACTGCTATGTGCCCATAAACAATTTAATGGTAACGTTAGTCAAAATGTTCTTACAGAGATTTTAAGAGAGGAAGAGGACAGAGGAGGATGAACAGCAGATCATAGGAGTAGAAAAGACTAGAAAGGAGAGGAGGAGGAGCTTGTAAGTTGTATGGATGGCTACCAGTTAGCCAGCTATTTCACGTCACACCATGCTGGATGTTTGGGATGGGGGTGCCATTGTCTGAGGATCACTCCCACTGTTGGGGAGTTGGAACTATGAGTTGGAGACTGTGTGTTTTCATTTTTTGTCATGATTCTGAAAAATGTCGCCATGGTATGATGCTGCTGCATCAAGCACTGCCATAGTAGGCCACACTATCCACACTATCTCATCCAGCAAGAAAACTGGACAGTTGAATGTTTTTTTCTACAACAAAATAGCCTCCAACTCATACTCATAGCTTCTACTCACCAACAGAAACAGCAATCCTCACAGGATGGCACCCACGTCTCAACATGTACTGTGGCTAGCTACATTAACTAGCAGATGTTCTTAATGATTATAGTACCTAGTGTTTTAAATGAACAATTCTCTGTTTGGAGTAATATTAATGAATAAATTGAGCTTCATTCAGTGACATACATCAGAACTCGTATCTCCATATTTCGTAATTTTTATTTTTTAGTACATTGTTCCCAAAAGCCATTAGAAATGAGCATTTAAGTGCTTTATTAAAAAAAATCTTTTCGGGGAACATGCCCCCGAACCCACTTGTATTTCAGCCTCCTTCTCCCCCACCGTTAAAATTTGCTCCTACACCCCTACAGTGTGGCAATCAAGTCATATAAGGATGTATTTGTGTAACTGTCGAGCTCTGAATTGCTCAGGAATGTCTCAGCTGTTAAAAGTCTCACCACCATTTAATGCGAAAGAGAGTCAGAGCATGTGTATTTGGCAATATCGCGGCATGTTGGTTGTTTCCCAGTAATTTTACTTCCCATATTCGTTTATTTCAACAGCAACGTTTGCCTCATACAGAAAAGTGAATGCACCGCTATTACATTTGTTCTGCTGCAACTCTGCTTTCTTCAGCTTAGGATTCTTCAGGTTGGGGAAGAGGAAAGCTTGTGACATGTTTTCATTGCAATTTACCTCACAAACAGCAGAAAGCTTGAGTACTCTGTTAGAAATAATAGCCACATTGTTGCAGCATAGTGTGTACTTTTATAAAAAAAAAAAAAAAAAAAAAAAAAAAAAAAAAAAAGCACAAAACAGGGTATTTGAAAGAAAATGGAAGCATGTAGACAAATATTTATATAATTTTCCAAAAATAACATTAGCGCTCTCTCTCTCTATAACTCTCTCTCACAAAGTTTTTGAGATGCACCTGTATCATGGAAAAGTTCATTTTTTACCTGTAATTTAATTCAAAAAGTGGAACTTTAAAATATTCTACTCATTACACATAAATCCAGTATCTCAAAATATTAAAATAAAGAATTTATAAAACAGAAATGTCACAGTATCGATTCCTACCGTCAAGCCACCAGAGATAACGTCAGAAGTGTCTTACCTGAGCTAAGGAGAAAAAAAAAAGAACTGGACCATTGCTCAGTGGTCCAAAGTCCACTTTTTAGATGAAAGTAGTTCATTTGGAAATCAAGATCTCAGAGTCTGGAGGAAGAGTGGAGAGGCACAGAATCAAAGTTGCTTGAAGTCCAGTGTGAAGTTTCCACAGTCAGTCATGATTTGGGGTGCCATGTCATCTGCTGGTGTTGGTCCACTGTGTTTTCTCAAATCAAGAGACAATGCAGTATCTACCAGGAGATTTTAGAGCACTTCATGCTTTCATCTGCTGACGAGCTTTATGGAAATGCTGATTTCCTTTTCCAGCAGGACTTGGCACCTGCCCACAGTTCCAAAACTACTAGTAACTGGTTTTCTGACCATGGTATTACTGTGCTTGATTGGCCAGCCAACTCTCCTGACCTGAACCCCATAGATAATCTCTGAGAGACACCAGACCCAACAATACAGATGAGCTGAAGGCCGCCATCAAAGCAACCTGGGCTTCCAGAACACCTCAGCAGTGCCACATGCTGATTGCCTCCATGCCATGCAGCATTGATGCAGTAATTCATGCCAAACGAGCCCTGACCAAGTACTGACTGCATAAATTAACACATTTTTCAGAAGGTCGACATTTCTGTATTATAAATTCTTTATTCTGATATTTAGAGATACTGGATTTTTGATTTCCATGAGCTGTAAGCCGTAATCATCAAGATTTAAAAAAAAGAAAAAAAAAAAAAAAAAAAAAAAAAAAAGAAAAAAAAAAAAGGCTTGAAACATTTCACTTTATGTGTAATGAATCTAGAATATATGAAAGTTCCACTGTTTGAATTCAATTACGACATTGATCTCATTTTTCAGCAAATGATTTATTTATTTACTTATTTATTTTGTTTCAAAATTGAAACCAATTTTTCTCCCCAAATAACATACTGAGATACAAAGGATAAAAAAACAAAAACAAAACAGTAGTCAGACTGAAAAGTTTACAGCACCTGGTATTCCCAGGCGGTCTCCCATCCAAGTACTAAACAGGCCCGACCCGGCTTAGTTTCCGAGATCTGACGAGATCGGGCGTTCTCAGGGTGGTATGGCCATAAGCGGAAGCACCAACAAAAAGAGGCCCATTTAAATAGTTGAGCCAAGCTGTTGACAACATTAACAATTACTCTCTATTTAAATTTACGTGTAAACAATATTTTACTAGTAAACAGTAACTGCGGTAATTGAGTCACTAATATACGATTTTCATGTTCCACAACCTCTTTACTTCAGTGTTTTCTGGACTGGAATTCTAGCTTTGAAAGTGTGAAACAGACTCAACTAAATGACCCTAAGGATGACTGCAGAAAAGGTAGAACTCCGAGAACTTGGGCTGGAGATTTGGACAGCTTCTAATTTGCACTACACAGCCAGGCCCTTCACTGAAGATGAAGAGGGACAGTTCATCATTAATAGAGAGCGATGGTAGTTTAAAAGATGTACAAGATGTAAACTAGGAAGAAAATGAAGCTCCAGTCATGGTCCTTATCCCAAAGTTGAGTTATTTCACAACTCCATTTATCTCCAGATAGCTGCGATATTGCCATGCAAGTTATTTAGTAGAGCAATCAGGATAGGAAAGAATAAAACTCCATACCAATTTTCAACAAATTTGTATTCAAGCATGTAGCAGGTTGGCATAAACAAAATTAACTGAGAAACAGTATGGGTAGAGACCATCAATTTTCAGAGGCAAAGAGACTTCGACATGTGGATGATTCAATGAGCTGGAAAGGTACAAGGTACAATCTAGGCTAGAGTGTAAGATGGTAAGAGAAGACAACCTGTGTTTAAGCTGCTTTAAAAGTTAGACATTTACATTATTTTCTCTCTGATGTTCTAGTTGTGCAATCAAGACAACAATAATGGCCCAATGTCAAATGCAATGGCAGATGTCGAACACAAAAGCAGACATTACCATGTATGGTTTTGTTTGACAAAAGGTAGTAGGTAGGTTTTCAGGTTACACAGCTTGCAAAGACAAAACAGGCTTGACAAGAATGGACAAGGACTACATTCACGAGTTACCTTTGTCCCTGATAAAGAAAGTCCTAACTGTAACTTTTTAACTGTAATGAAGATATAAAGCAGATAAAATAAATACTCCACATAAGTAGCAAAGTGGTTTTGTTTGACCAGGAAATATTCTTACAACATAATCAAAGAAAACATTATAATAAAAGCCATTTCAACATCTTAGCCAGTTTCAGCAAAGGAAATGGATTTTATTATTTATTAGCAAAGCTACTTTTGTATGAGCTAACTATTAAAGTTCTAAATGTGTACTTTTATTTCTGATCTCAACTATAATTATTACTTTAGCAGTGTCATTATTTTATATTATCATCTATAATTATTAAATAGTTTAAAGAATCGAGGCAGCAAAAAAAAAAAAAAAAAAAAAAAAAAAAGTATAGGGTTCAAGTCTAATTTTAGTACAGTAATATGTTAAGGTGTCTTCAAAAACACCTTTAACTTCACAACAAAGCTGTCTAAAATTAATATACTGTAATCGCATAAATGGAAAAAAAAAAAAAACCTGACTCATGTTAAATTTTGCTATATTGTTAGAATTGTTTTTTCCAATTAAAATTATTATTATTTTTTATATATATATATACACACCCATACAGAGGTCTGAACGTTAATGCACACTTGGATGTCTCCCATTCATCTCTGCTCCTGGTTTGACAGTGACTGGACTAGGAGCTTCATAGTGTAACCTTTAGTTTTTAGTTACACTAATCATTTAAGTCCAAAAACACCTTGTTAGAAGCAGAGGTGAAAGGAGACATCTGAGGATCCATTACACACAGTCACAATGGCTTCACTCAGCATGATCGTTTCTGAGGTAATCAAAACCTTAGGTGTTAGAGTATGACGCAAGGTGGGCGGCTCTTGAGGATCTTCTCCACTGGTTTGCCATCGTGGGCTTTCTGGATGGCCTCCAAGACCTAGAGAGGTGAAAAGAGGGCAAAAAAGATCAATGGACCCACCTCTTCCATGAACACTTAACTAACCCCTAAAACGCCAACCCCACATTATCATTTTTAATTTAAAAAATAAATAAATAATAGATAAATTACTCTGGCACTTACACCTCTACTCTGCGCACTATGCTTTTCTAGAACTCAATTAAAAAATATTGTATGGTAGCACTACTTGTATTGTTCTCCGCTTGATATGTCGCCTTGCTTGTATTTAATCATCTGTAAGTTGCTTTGGATAAAAGCGTCTGCTAAATGAATGAATGTAAATGTGTGAGATCAATCATTAAAAATAAAATTCTAGAGTCTGATTGGTCAAGTGTTGATTAATTCAATATAACAGCAGCTCTGACAGTAGTGCACAGCATAATGCAGGTTTATAATAAATGCACCTGTTCTAATATATTGTTGTTTCTATAGTAACAACTCACACAGGCACTTGTAATTGATCTTAATTGTTTTTTTTTTGTGAGGTAGATGTTTATTTAGCATTTTTAAGCGCCAGCACTCGTAACAGTAAGAGGTAAAACTATAAATTTTCAAAAATGGGAGAGTGTTCAGGAGGAGGGCTTTGTGGTTGCTTGGCAACATGACAAAACAAAAAAAGGATAGACTTGTGAGGGAACGATATTAAACATAAGTATAAACATTATGACTAAAAAGTATGATGTTAATTTTAAAAAAATCTAACTGTTGTGGTGTAAGAGGAATAACATACTTCAGGATGTGCTTTTATTGGCAAATAATCAACTTCGCATAGTGCTACATCACACCACCCCACCTTTAATTATGATGATATAGAACAGTATACCCTACTTTTTTTTTTTCCTCCATATACATGAGCTTGATGGGGTAAAAAAAAAAAAAAAAAAAAAACAAACCTCCTAACTTGCCAGAATCTTAGCAAGCAGCCTGTAGCTGCAATTAAAATCAGTCTTTCTGCTGCTTGTAATGGTTTATTTATTATATTTGTGGTAATTGTTTCCCCCAATGGCTTCAGTAATGTATTGCATTCTACCTAAAGATAGAGGCAGTCTTGCATTTAACTTGTTTTGTTGTTCATTAAGTAAACAATGTGTTGACTACAAAAATCCACACTGAACGAACGGTCACGATCAGTGTATGGTATAGTTTTGCTTACTAATGTGGATCCCTATGAAAATAAACAATTCAAATATAAATATTGTTTCGGTCGTGTTGGTGTATGATATATATTTCAACAAGTGTCAACAGATACTCACGTCGTCTTCATAGGCAAAACCACTGGTTTCTAGCTTTGAGAAAACCAGCTGTCCGTTGATCTCGATCTCAAAGCTCCCTGAGAAGTTGAAAAAGTTCTTTCAGCAAAAATATCTGTGAAACATTCTGCTCTTTAACAATGACATTCTGTATGTTCTGCATTAACGCACCTTGTCTGCCGACAAAGCCGGACACCTCCGCCTCAGGAAACTCAGCGACGACGACTCGCTTGAGCTCCTGATAGCGGGGCTCGTAGCCTCATGCGCCACTGAGAGAAGAGAAAGGAGGAGAAAATTAGACAATTCTTTGTGAGCAACCACATAATACTTCACATTTACAAGGAAAACACAATAATAGGGGCATGGTCTATAGGATATCTTGGCCAGTTTATCGGTCATAATACAGCCGGTTTAAATGTCAATTTGTATAGGGGCAGTGGTGGCTCAGTGGTTAAAAGGTTCTGGGTTACGGATCAGAAGGTCAAGCCCCAGCACTGCCAAGCTACTGTTGGGCCCTTGGACAAGGCCCTTAACCCTCAATTGCATAAATGAGATAAATCTAAGTCGCTCTGGATAAGGGCGTCTGCCAAAATGCTGTAAAATGTATACACACTCCAAAACACCTCAGTCTTGAAGTTTTGTTTTCTCTAAACAGAACACTATTTTTACAAAGCAGTTCAAGTTTTGTCACATGAGTTAACAGAACATTGGAAACAGCTTCCTCCCATCAACACCAATCTTGTTCAACCTTTTGCTTCTGGTAAACTCAAACACAGGCAGTGTAGCTCCACCATCACTCTAGGCTATCGCGGTCATTTGTTTGAGGAGCCTGATTGTCTGTTGTATAAAGTGCTAAATTTCTTCCATCCCGTTAACCACCTGCCTTGCTCTGAACTCAAAGTCCAAAATTTAATTGCACCAACAGATTGCATCCTCCTTTAATTAACTTGGTTGTATAAAGCATATTCCAATCCAATTATTGTTTGTATAATGTTTATATCTGTACACAAGACCCTTACTTGATTGCACGTTCACAGGCAAAGAAGTGTAAATCAGGCCTAAAATGGTCTATTTATTATTAAGACACTCACTGGCCATTTAACTTCTCATAAAAGTGCACTTTGAGTGTACATAGAGAGGTGGACAAGTGTTTGTAGAACTTTATGGCTATGAGCTGTGGTGCTGCACAAGTAAAACTGGTATTTTGAGTTTATCTTTATTTGCTGTAGTAATTATGATCGGTTTACACGGGATAAGAAATCTCTGTTTGGATCACAAAGCTGGGCGTGTCTTCACAGTGTGTGCATGTTTGTCACGTAAAAAAATGTTTTGATCTTTATTATAATACTACTTGCTGTAGTCCACATGGCGAGCAAGTTGTGCTGGATTGTTAGTAGGTCACATGACCATAGCATGTACATAGACCATTTGTGCTAGAAACTTATCTAAAAACTTCCCAAAAGGCTGCTTCTCTGACAAGATCTTCTAAACACTGTTTTAGTTTTTTCAGATTTCACCCTGATTTTCTCTGTAATATAGGCTGTGTCCAAATGTCCCTACTACCCTACTATACAGTAGGGGAAAAGCAGTATGTCCGAATTCTCAGTATTCATAAAACAGTAGGCGAGAAATACCCAGATGACCTGCTTCTGCTGAGATTCTGCAGTATGGAACCAATGGAGTCCATACAGGATTTCGCTGCGTTTTTATAATTACTGTGGCCAAAACTGCTTGATTGTTTGTTTTTATTTTATTCTGTGATGCAATCTGCGAAGTTTTTTGTGCGGAAGACTACTTGATTTAGCAAAAGTGCAATTGCAAGAAATTGTTTTGCACAGTCTTTGTTGGTAAATGTGATCTTTTAGCTGTACTCATGTTCAACACGCGTGAATCGCAAGGGGCTTTGGCTGAATACGTGCTGTGATGATGCCACATTACATTACATGCGGTACTTTTGAAAATTTACAATCTCCTGCGAATATTGCAGAGTTTCCTTTATTCTGCATTAATTTCTGCGTTTGCAAAATCCTGGCGAGACCATTTTAAGTTGTAGGTCACATGACAATGCCAACATGGCAGATGTATGTCTGGATTGTATTCATGCTGCACACTTACACTGATCATTACGTACTTCATCAATGGCCAAGCTGTAGGTACTGAATCGAATGCAGTGGGTGCTGTCACAGTATGTGATTTTGGATGCAGTCAGTTTTTCTATCAATTATTTTATACCCGGTGTATGCCAGCTAACAACCCAGGAGGGTGAAGGCTATTATGTGCTTCCTCAACAGCATCTTTTTGAACTGCTGCTTCTCGTCGTAACACGCATGCGCCAGTGTAAAAGCACTATCCACTCCGTTCCTTCCACATACATGACACCCATGATTGGCTAGTGGCACTGAGATTGACAGAGGACAGACCGTCCCCCTCCCATGCAGACAGCATGGCCACCAATTTTACTCTCTTTGACTCCTGGCCACGGATGTCTGTTGCATCCTCAGGATTCGAACTCGCGATCTCTAGACGATAAGCTGAACGCTTTTCTTGTGTGCTACTTGCTTGCCGAAAACAAACAAGCTGTTTTCCCACAGGATATAAACGGAATCTTTTCTAACACGTCAAACCAGACGGGATATACAGTATATTACCAGGGGCTATATCCTTTTATAGAAAATAAAATACAGTGTTATCTTTCCAGACACGTACATGCACAGTAGGTAAACATTACTGACATAACATATGACCAGATCTGAAATCCCAGACATATACCAATAATCATTACCAGGGTTTACCCAAGATTTTCAGAGGGCTTAGGTGCTGTCTGGGTTCCAGGGGGTGGTGGTGGTTGGGGGGTTTGAAGGAAAGGATTATTCAGTGGAAATTTTAAGTTATTTTAAGTTTTTCTTTTTTTTTTTTTAACCCTTATCCTGACCATATTTGTGAAAGAAAGCTGGCAACACGTATTGTACTTCTAGTCAAAAGTTCATTGATTCATTGGGACATTCTGAAATGTGGACCGTGAAAAACGCTTAACATGACTTAATGTACTAAAGGGAAAACCATTTTCTCTCACATTTATAGTCATAAACACTTATCTACTGCTAAGAAAACGGCACCGTAATCCAAGTGGAAAGGGAATATTTTCCACGTTAAGCTTTTTCTCCACCATAGAACACAGTTATAAAGAAAAGCTAAACGTGCCTTAATGTATTAAGATATTGGAGGACCAAATTCAGTATACACCTTTTTGATGATGCGTACTATACACAGGCAAGCAGATGAACCCAGAATCGGAAAGCACCAACTTCCACTTGGACTACGGTGCCGTTTTCTTAGCAGTAGATAAGTGTTTAGGACAAACAACAACCAGGGAAAACCATTTTTCTCTCACATTTATCTTAAGTACATTAAGCCAGGTTAAAGCCTCTGGTATACTTCGTACAGTCGTACGCGTAGCCTTTCCAAAGTATACTCTATTTGACATGTACGTGTACACAGGCGGTCGACAACAACACAAAGAACAATGCTTGGGCAATCTTTCACCACGATGAGCACCTATATACAAATCCTTATACTCTTTAAGGCTAGAATTATACAAATACTTTCTGATCTGCACTCGTTTCCGTCTCTTCCGTTTATTGAGTCTTTAATTTGACTACATTGAGAATCAGCAGCCCTGGGTTATTGTTGCCACATTGTGGAACAACTAAATAGTGCAAAAGAATGAAATGTGCATGCGTGACCTGCGCGTACAGTACGCGCGTACTCTGCTGATGAGGAAATTTGCGTCAAGCGAATTGTACGCTGTTCCTAGCGCACGCGTAAAAAAAAAAAAAAAAAGTGAAGCATACTTTCTGCTTAAGCGTTTTAGAATGTCCCGATACTTTTAACCAAATAACATGTTTGAGATTTAATGAAAATAAATTCGTTTTTACATTCATTCAGCTTGAGGTGCTCCGAAAAAACACGCAGGTGTTTCTATGGTAACGGAAAACCCTGATTACACTACTCTGCCTTCTCAGGTAAAACTCCAATCCAAATAAGGTGCAGAATGAACACAGTGCTAAAAAAATCCCAGGAATGCTGCTGTACCTGATACACTCGTATCAGCGCCCCACACACACACGCGCTTCATAATCATTTCCCTGTCAGTTTCTACGTTTACATGGACAGCAGTAATCTAATTATTGACCTTATTCTGAATAAGACAATATTCTGATTAAGGTGTTTA
>JANDJT010000102.1:6999756-7011947 GCA_024331685.1 Stegophilus panzeri
GTTATGGTACCGTATACAGTTTTGGGTGTTTTTATTTTAAATTTTACGAAAGCTTCAAGTGCAGTTAATTATTTGTCACGCTATACATACAAATAGATGACTGCTTGAAGCCGTGGGCTGCGTCCCAAACCGCGTACTTACCTACTGTATAGTAGCCAAAATGTATGTATTTCACCTACTATATAGTAGGTAAGTACGAGGTTTGGGACGCAGCCGTGCTCTCTTGTTTGCCGTAAAACGGTTGAGCACTGTGTTCGTGTCCTGTCGCAAAATGCAGTGAAAACTCCCACACGACGTTAATAGCGTGATTTAAGGCGTGTACATGTCTGTAATGCACGTCGATAATGCGACTAAAACAGGAATACTCCACATGTCCAAATTCAATTTGTGTTTACTTCGAATATGACTTTAATCGGATTAAGATCATCAATAATCACTCTTTACATGCTAGTTTCTTAATCGGGTAAATATCGGATTATCGTTGTCCCTGTAAACGTACTAAGTGTCACTGCTGTGCTGAGAAGTTATTCATGCAGAAACATTTTAAAAGGGTTCACAAATAAAAGTCTAAACAAAAGTGGTCAAACAGGAAAACATACTGTAGATGTACTATCAAATATATAGACTTTTGATTATTTTAAAATGCTGTAATAAACCTCGAAGGGATCTTATCAGATCCTAGTTACTCACAAACCTTTTCGCACAATTTGCAAACCATGCTGTACGTTTATATTGACATTTTATCACCGTATCTTTCCAAGCCTTGTTTTTAAACTAAAGTAAACACAAGCCATACACTTCACACCCCAATATATATATAATGTAATGTAATGTAATGTAATGTAATGTAATGTAATGTAATACCAAAACAAACCTCACCAGCTAATAGAAACACACTGACTGCACTTCCTACTTCATTTTAATTTACTGAGCTGTTATACGTGTGTTTTAAAACAACAACAATTATCTGCTTGTTTTTATTCTATTTTATTAAGACTAACGGTGGCTTGCTTTCCATACCTAGCTATTATGCTATGCTATGCTATGCTATGCTATGCTATGCTAACACAACACAAAGGGTTAGCTGAGCAGCACCGTCTTACCGGAAATGATGAACATCCCACTACAACAAGTTATTTTATTTACCAGCAAATATATATATATATACAAGAAAACATTTCCAAATCTTACCAATATTCCACTCTGATTTGTACACCCATGACCACACCTCGACAACAGCTATGAGATTCACTTCCTGTCCTATGAAGTTAACACGTTGATTTTGCACTTGATCAAAGGCGGAATATCAAATGGCTCGTCCTTATAATAGTGCACTACTGGCGGCGTAAAACCAATTATTTCATACACTACGCAGTGCACTAATATGGGTGACAATGAGCTATTGGGGACGCAAGCACAGTGACCAAAGAGAGAACATCTAGCGCCTCCTGTGGAGTTGGAGAAATATTTACAGGTGTCTTGTAAAAACAACCGAGGCAGTAAATAAATTAAGAAATACGTACAATATAAGTAAGAAATCAGCATTTGCTGTGAACAGATTTAATCAACTTTAGTTGTCGCTGGAAACCCCAATAAAAACCCTCACAGAAATTCTAATGGTTTCCACTACAAACACCATTACAAACCATCAGCTAACCAATAAAACCATTACCATTACAATTATTGGTCCTTTATGGTATCCACTAGACATAACATGCCACCAATAGAAGGCAACAAATTACCATTAGAGACCAACAAGGATCATTACAGTCTCCATTAAAAGCAAAACAATTCCCATTATAACCATTACAAATTCTATGCGTGTTCCTATTTTTTTTTTTTTTCCAACAGGAAGGACCTATAGTTATATTTAATGTGTTTGAGTCAGTCTTTCATCTTTGGTGTTGACCAAAATTGGACATATTAATTTATTTATATTTAATATTAATTTATTTTAAGTAGTGCATATTTTTTGCTACGAAATTATCATCACCCTTATAATTTATATTTCTGACACATACCCTAGAGAGAATAAGAGCACCACTGAGTCTCTTCCGGTTGAAGACTCTTAAGGGACCTTCAGAATATTCTTTACTCCTTTATATTCACCAGTTTGTTTTTCTCATCATTGCAAATCATTTTTGCATCTCGTTGAGCATTTCTGTGTTGATTTGAAAATATATTTCTTATGGCTCATCATTTTGTTGAAAGTGCTATCTTTGGCTAAGCGTCTCAACCTCCTGGCAGAGCCAACCAGGTTTTTTGGCTGAAATATCCAGGTATTCAGCAAAATACAAGATACCATCAATCGGACACCACCAAGAGCCCCTGAATCTTGTGTACAGTCAGCAAACATGCTAATGGTGTGCATGACCACAACATGTGATACCAATTACAGTATATGCAAGATTTGGAGCCTATCCTGAGAACACTCGATGTGAGGCAGGAAGGAAACCCAAACAGCCATGTAAAACTCCACACAGACAGTAACACAAGCTTAAGATTGAATGCGGGACCCTGGAGCCATGAGATGGCAATGTTACATTATTATTATTTTCTTTCTTTTTTTTATTTACGTTTTCTTGATTCACTTCTCCAGGGCATTTCCAGGTGAATTGAATGACATTTGGTTAAACATAAGGTACAGTATAAAAAAAAGTATAAAATAGTAGAACAATAGGCTATTTAACTAATATAGTAAAAATAGTATAAATATAGTTAGACAGTTAGAAAAAATACAGACATACACACACTTTTTTTTTTTTTTTTACCAATTAAGTGACTAATTAATAAACAATAAACAAATGTTTATATATTTAAAGTATAGAATAGGTAAATTATTGCCATTTGAACTTGTCTATGTGGTTATGTATTTTATATTTCTTACAGTTTAATAAAAAGGCATCATACCCATTTATACACATGTTCAGAAACAGTGAACCACATGATGGCAGCAGCCAACCACTAAAGTCTCATGCTGGTGGTTGATATCACCAAACAAACCTGGTTCTTCCTTTGATTCAGCACTGTAATAGTATGTCCTCAAAGGGCCTTAAGACTTTCAAAACAAAAGTATATTACTTTGCTTCCCATTAACTAGGTAATTGTTTAATTTAGCACTGAGAAATTAACCTGCATTACGAATATATCTGGTATCTGGCCTAATCATCTGCCCCAGCACTGAAATGCTGTTCTAATTAAGGACATTTACTGCAAAGAGCAGTTTTTGGTCTACAGGATAAATGAAGACTGTGGGAATTTACTGATTAAGGTCTAGCTTTAATCTTAATGTAACCCAAGATCACATTTTCTGGAAAAGACAGAACATGGAGTGGCGCCTTATTATACAGCCTAAGCTGATAGCCTGCAGGATACAGTTTAATGTGGTTTTTTTATATTACCATACTGACCACACAGTAAACCATAAGTGAACAGCACAATTTAGCCTACAGGCATGTATTTACTTAGCTTTCAGGATTGTCGTACCTTCACGTGTACTTTCAAGTCTTAAACCTATTTTTTTTTTCCTGCATTAAGATAATGATGTGCTGACTTGAGATTGAACCTTTTTTTTTTTTTTTTTAAATCACTGACTCTTTGATCTGTTATGGAAATAATTAATAGTGAGAATGTCATATATTGCTATGCCATGGAGACAAACTGACTCGAATATTAACAAGCCTACAGTATTAACCCAATAGTCTTGTAATTTATAACAGGTGCAATTTGGATTTTTGTATAATAGTTTTCCAGAAAGGTATGTGTCAGCACTTAGAAGTTATAGAAGAATTATAAGAAATAAGAGAGGCCCTGTGATTATAGACAAATTTGTTTGGTAAAAAAAACAACAGACCTAGACAGCCAGAGAGCTTGCTTCAAACTTTGTTTCTTGAAAATGACCATAGTATCTGGATGTCAATCTAACAGTGAAAGTGTAAATGCACTCAAAATGTGTTTAAACCAGATTTAAATCATAAACTGCTCAAACCACTTCGGGCTTTCTGACGAATTTTAGCCAGATATTATTCAAATGTAGACACATCTGTTTCTCTAAACCACATTTGGCAACCAAACCTCCTCCCAAAACATATTACATCATAATATATATATGCACATTGACCTACAAAGTTGCGATATTTTCCTTCCTCAAGGAAATGCAATGATGCAACAACCATCTTTTGCGAATAACTGAAAACAAGGAACAAAGCAGGAAGTTGGTTGCTAGGTATAATGAGTTAATTTGCTTATTGACCAGAATTCAATCTGACTGCTTTACACCACCCTGCCATGTCCTATTACAACATGCCCTATTGTGTTTTATTCCTTACATAAACCCTTTTATAGTGCTGGAAACGGCAGAGGAAGAACACCCTAGCATTTGGTGTTGACAGGAAAAAAACAGAGATAATTAGGAATTAGGAATGTCTGATAAGCATCATTGTAAGTGTTGACTCATCAGTTACTACATTTCACTTCTTCTTTTTAATTTTTTATTTATTTATTTAATTTAAATGTATGATATGAACTTCAAAATCATGCAAATTTGTGGTATGAAATGTATGCCCAGTTTGCCACTCTTTATTAGAATTGTGTAAACGTATATGTGAGTCCTTTTCATTTGTCTTAAACATCACCTTCATGTCATCTGTTAGAGAAAAGTGAAGATATAAAGATATGTGTGTGTGTGTGTGTGTGCGTGTGTGTATGTGTGTGTGTGTGTGTGTGTGCTTTTGGTTAGATTTGGTTAGATTAGCCTCATAGTGAGTATTATGGAGTTTAATCCTGGTTCCACAAGCTCTGTCTGGTGCTCAATGATTTACCCAGTCCAATATTGCCTTTGATTAAGGGCCAGGTGTATTAAAGTGAGAAACACAGATGACAGTGATACAGAATTCTTGACATGTGACACGATAATGGGTTCTTACTCATTGTTGGATTGACAGTTTACTACCGGGCCCTCGGCAGATGTGACGCAGATGTGTAGAAGTTAAACGTTTGAAGCAGAGTGCCAGAAAGAGAGAGACAAAGTTAATTTAAACAAGTTGCTAAACAGGCATAAAGATGGTGTATGCATACAAATTCACTGTCACAGCTGTGGTTTAATACATTTTTTTTGTTTCAGTGGGGACATTTTTGTCCTTAAGGTTCTGACTGTAACTATTTTGTGTACCTAGATTAAAATAGATTCATGAAAGCAAATGAGGGTGAAATATTAAAATTCCAATAACAATACACACCTTTTGCAAAAAATGTATACTGTTTTTAACACATTAACACAGACAAAATTATTAAAAATGAAAAAGACAAAAATGTCCATAAGGACGCACAAGGGTTAAGGGTTTATGCTTTTATCCAAGCTCTCTTCTGTCATTATTAAAGGTGCACCTTCCTCCACAGTGATTGACTTTTATCAATGTGTGAATGAATGGGACCGAAACTGAAGGGAGCTCCGACTTTGTCCGGCACCTTCTTCTCCTCAAAAGCATTTACAGTCCCCTCTGAAACTATTGGAATGGCAAGGCCAATTCATTGTTTTTGCTGTAGACTGAAAACCTTTGGTTTTGAGATAAAAAAAAAAAAATGAATATGAGAAGAGAGTTTAGAATGTCAGCTTTTATTTCCTGGTATTTATATGGAGATGTGTTAAACGACATAGAACATAACACATTTTGTATCAGATTACCCAATTTGTAGGGGAGCAAAAATATTGGAACATGTGACTGACAGGTGTTACTTGTTACACAGGTGTATCCTGTTAGATTGATTGTTTAAATGATAAATAGATCTGAACATCTGCTCTTGGTTTTAGCCTTCAGTTTCACCTGTGAACCTGTGCATTTGTTGTTAAAAAGGATAAGCCAACATGAAGATCAGAGAGCTGCCTATAGGAGAAAAAGAAGTTATTTTGAAGCTGAGAAAAGAGGGGAAATCAATCAGCGGCATTGCACAACATTGGGCATAGCCAATACAACAATTGTTTCTATGTTATATGTTGTTTAATACATGTAGAAACGTACATTTCTTTGGTGTATAGCACAAACAAATAAATTGGCCTTGCTGTATCACAGTGTTGTATTACAGTGACTGTATCACAGTGTTATAATGTCATAGTGGATATGTGTAAGTTTCATGGCATTTCCCATAGCGAGGTGAAAGCCTTTCTGATCAATCAGTAGTCTGCAAATTGTGACATTATTTTAAGGCATAAACACAAATTTGATTAATTTTCTTAACTTGCTCTGTAGGTTTCTGAATAGATTGATTATAAACATAAAAAATGGGACGATGTAGTGTTTAGCTCTGCTACAAAGTCATTAAAAGAGTTTAAAACTTGGTCATATGGAGCATTTCTCTTTCAGATCAGCGTAGTCAAACATAATTAGTGCTTAGAGAGTTCAGTTACTAACACTTATGTTTCCCATTCATGTTTAAAGTCAGTGAAGGGTCATACAAGAGTTCTGTGTTAATTGAATTTGGAGAAAAGTTTGTTCATTCACTCATCTTCAGTAACTACTGGTCAGAATTGTTGTGCGTCCGGAGCCTATCCCGGGAACACTGGTTGCAAGGCAGGAATACACCCTGGATGGGAAACCCAACACTATCCCTAACACTCATTCACACTTAGGGGTAAGTTGGAGTAGCCAAACCAACTGCTGGCATGGTTTAGGGAGGTGAGAGGAAAGCAGAGAACATGGAGGAAATCCACGAAGACATGGGGAGAACATACAACACTCCACGCAAACAGTAACCCGAGCTCAGGATTGAACCAGGGACCTTGGAGCTGTACAGCAGAAACTCTACCTGCTGCACATTTTCCGATAATCTAAGTGGTTCTGTATAAATACACAGCAATTTCAGTAATACATAGACTTTCACATATCACACCTTGTTTTTTCCTTCCTGCCCCCTTATTTGATTGACAGCTAAGATTGTCTTACAGTTCTGAAAGAATATAAACACTTAAGGCTTTCTGGAGTCCATTTCGAACAGCTCTCAGAAGCAGCTCTGATGAGCATAAACTAAGCTTTAATGTGTAGTATGTGGTTTAATATGCTTGTATGTCTATAAACTTGACACTCGCAAATAAATCTTTGTGGTGGAGAAGGACACAGCAGAACCCTTGTTACAAAATTTCCCTCTGTGTAGCAATTTTCTAGCAGCAGTCAAAAGTCCCAAATCCTCAAATCCCCAAATCATACATCCAGCATCTTTAAAGCTGACAGCTACTGCAGTGCAGTAGCAGTAAAGTTTATGTCTTTTCACTTTACGCCATCACTAGGACAAAGGCTCTAATGTCCTAATGGAGCAGTAGGCACACAATAAGCACTACACCTCTGAAACTCCATTAGCTCCTGACTGGTTTATATACACTCAAATCCTTACCACTTTTGTGAAGTCATCAGCCTGCCCAGAGTCTGATCTCTGACTTGATTAGACCACCACTTTGTCTATGGGTAAAAGAAAAAAAAAAGAAAAGAAAAGAAAACAAATTACCTGGCCTGTTTTCTTTTCTCCCTTACACGACTTGAAGTGTATAAGTCCAAATCATGTGTATATTTGTTTAAGAGTGTGTATAAAAGAAAGAGAGATTTGTGCATCTCTGATTGATCTAAGGGTGTTAATGGTTTCAAGTAACAATACTGAACCACTGTGTGAGCCACAAATTAGTGTGCCCTACTCCAGGACTCAATAAATATACAGTATGTGCTGGTGCTGTTTTCATATCTTGATTATATATACAACCCTATAGAACAATAACTTTTTTTGAAATGTCTGCCATTGCTTCGATTTGTGTTAGCTCATTTCTGTTCAAGCACCCTCCCTCCCTCCCTCCCTCCCCCTTACTTATTTGTCAGAGTAATCATACTCCATCTTGCACCATGCTGTCTCACTGCTCCTCACTCTTTGGTCCGCCTTGCTCATTAGAATAAGTCTGCAGCTTGGCAGGAAGCATTGGAGAAAAATCTCTCTCCCTCTCTTACTCTCTCTCTCTCTCTGGTGGGCAAGATGATTCCTACCCACATCCATCTCCATTAGTGTAATAGTGTATAGCAGCTCAGACAACTCTACCACCCATACCTCCCCTCCCCTTACCCCCTCTCTCTGGATCACATTTCTCCCACTGTTATTTTTCCAGGTGGAGAAAGAGAGAGTGGATGAGAGAGAAGGTAGGGGGTATGCTGAGAGAGAGAGAGAGAGAGAGAGAGAGAGAGAGAGAGAGAGAAAGAAAGCAAGAGATTAGTTAGGCCTGGCTGAAAAAGAATCATCCATCCTTAGCTGCCTGTCCACTCTGCAGTGTCACGACCCTCATGGGAGACTCGGCTCTCCATCCAGCTCGGATTTACAGTCTGCATGTGTGGGTGTGTTTATTCTGTATGCGTGTGCATGTTTCCATCTACATGTCTCTAAACCAGGAGCACAGACAGACCCCCTGCAGCTACATGCGTTCTCTTCAACGCTTTCCCACCACCACCAGGCCTCCAACGTAATGCCCACTTGCATCATTACATCTACACACCCAACAGCCCATAGCCACACAACAACCTAGCTGCCATTCCTACCAAGATAATCGGCAGCCACATTACTCCAGCCGAGATTATGGGGCTTCTGCTGTTGGTCCTACTTTACCCCCATTTCTCAAACCCAAGGACGACCTCTAAGCCCCCAACCCAGGAAGTGACAGGTCAGAGTGGAGCCCCAGAGGTAAAGGTCAGGAAGCAATTATGGGCAGTAATAGAGTGCAGTGTGGAAAGTTCTAGATCGGCTTTGAGTTTTGGCATCTGTTCAGAGCAGGTCTCAAGGGCAGATTATTGCTTAAGCTTGCACGAATCCTGCTAACCTGTTCTGGGCCAGTAGCATTGAACTCTTTGGAAGATTTGGAGAGGTGAAAATACTTGGCATGATAGTTTAAAAGTACTGGTAGCTTGCAGAGTACAATGGCTTCATTTTTCATAAGACCTTGATTAAATTATTTCATTCAGCTTGTTCAGTTCAGCTGGGTTGGATATTCATTGTATAGCAGTGAATGGAAGTGTCTCAAATATCTCAAAGTAGCTCACTAGAGTGGCAGGAAGAATCAAGAACCCATTCACCTTCATTCTGCTGTCTCTTTAAATATGCTGCACATAGTTGATGAAGCCACAAGATATTTTTTTTTTTTACCCCATTTTTTTTGGTCATACTTGTTAACTAATGAACTCTCCCCTTTGACATGACAGGTACTAGCCTGGGAGGATGTGGGCAAGCATGAGCTTTCTGTGAGATGCATGAAGCTAGCTATCACAACTGGTACTCCTGCTACATCACAGAGAAGCTAAACACACTCAGGTGAAAGTGCAAACATGCCTTTGATTGGGTAATATTACACTGAGTAGTCTGTATTTCACCCACCCACAGAGCATGGCCAATTTTGCTCTCTTGGATACCCAGCCATGACATTGTCAGGATTCAAACTCACAGTCTCCCAATGATGGGGTCATGTTTTCTGTTATGCCCCTCAGATTAACTGACACAAAGCTCAAGTTCTTCTCACCCAAGCTGAGACTGAAATGGCCATAAAAACTGTTTTTGCAAAGTGCAGATAGATTCCTCTTCTACATGATCACCGTCATTTTTGACCCTATTTGTTACGTCTGCATAAGTCATGTGGTGGACATGGAATGGACAAAATAAGGAAAGCTCACTGCAACAGTTTACAGGAGAGCAAACAAACCCCATACAGCCATAAGGCCTAGGCCACGGCCAGCTGGAGACTTAAGGGTGGTTGGAGTTAAGCTTCATATTAGGGCTGAATTGCAGAAGCAGAGTCAATATGTATGGAATAGCAATAAGAAGCTAAGTCTCAGCACAGTTTATGTTTTCCCATAAACTCTGTCCTTGGTTTAAAGCCTTCAAAGCCTTAAAATATTTGTCTTATGATTTCAAACTTATGATTTCAAGATTTGAAAAGTGCACAAATTTTTAAGCAATGACTGGATGTTTAATTTATCCATCACAAATGGACTCCAGAAGCTGCAATGCCCAAAAAATTCTCCTGATGGAGCTGACTTTAATATTAGCATATTAGTGTTAGCTATTAGCATTAGTGTTTCTAATTTAATCTTTCTCCTGGAAAGCATTGTAAATTGGCAGGTTCTAAATGTAATAATCACCTCCTCACTAATATTTCACCATTACAACTGGCTGTCAGTTAAGCATAAAAGCTACAGACTGTGGCTACAGTTAAGAGCAAAACACACAAAAAGAATATCACAAAAATGAATGTCTTGACTTTGATCATTCGTGCCAATATTTGCCACCTTAAAAGTGTTCCATATTTAATGAATTTTACTTGTTCAAATTTCTTCTGTATGAACCCTGTCTGACATGTTTTGCTGTAAAATAAACAAAAACGAATAAATCTGACTCAAGCCAGAAGTGTAGCTAGGGGGGCAGAGAGGGGATTTTATTTTGGAAACCCCCCTTGTAAAAATGTATGACAGTTACAAATGCTTATTTGTGGGTGGATAACATAAACATACAGTGCAGATGATTATACATGTGTCCAATGACCTTGTTTTGTTCAGTAATTACTTTATAATGATGTTCATAAAAGGTCAACAAAGTTAAAACATTTTAACATTTACATTACATTTATTCATTTAGCAGACGCTTTTATCCAAAGCGACTTACAAATGAGGACCACATTTTAAACCACATTATTCAAAGACCATTAGCTTCTTCAATCACATTTTATTGGCTACCAGCTGCTATGGTGAGAATTAGGATTAACCAATCAGGATAATTAATTTTTCCTGTTTCTGTTTGAAAGCTACTAGTCAGGTAGCTACACTTAGAGCTCAGGGATAGATAGAATGAAAAGGAATGAATGATTTTGTGTCTCACATACAAATCACCAAATAATTTCTGTTAAATTCTTACTGTACTTTCAGAGTACAGTTTATTTTCATTCTAAATGTAAAAAAAAACCCAAAAAAAAACCCCCACAAAAACTAATCAACTAGTAAGCAGTTGTTAACAAATGTTCAAAAGTCCAAAATATTTGTATGCTAGTGCTTTTCAATACACCAGGAATGTATTCAGCATGGTAAATATACTAATATGAAATATACTACTCCAGCAAATACTGTAGATTTGGGATTCTGTGAATGTTAACCATTGAATGTTATATAGTAACCTTTATTACTATATAATATCACTATAGAATATTTCTGTAGCTACCTTAAAAATTACACAGTTGAACTGAGCTAAAGCAAGGGTTTACAGCACATCGACCTCCAGCAGAGCATGTGGATGATGTGACCTTGCACTGTACCCTGTTTCCTGATGGTTGCACAAGCTTTGATCAGGATCAATGAGGCACTGAATGTATCCGACCTCTAAACAGTGGCAAAAAGTTTTTGCTGTATTTTGAAAAATAGAACAAGTGTAGAAATTTGATACTAGCTTTCATCAAAATGAACGTTACTTTTCAGTCTAATGGTCTGTTTCTGATTCATAGCATCTGTTTATAAAGTTAGTCATCAGACAGAATCTTAATTATGGAAACGGCCAAGCTCTTTCTAAGTAAGTGTCATTACACAGAGTGGGCTGTATCGTATGATCGGATGCTATCCAGCATTTCCTTTTAGCAGAAGCTGGTTAAGCAGAGCACTTTTGTATGATGCAGATAGAGAGGAAGAGAGAAAGAGTGAGATGGAGATGAGGAAGAATAGAGTGGGGGGCATCAGGTTCAGCAGGATGGAGGGATGGAGTGATAGGTCGGCAGGGAGGAAGGAAGAGAAACGGAAATGGAGAGGATCAGATTATCATTGTCAGCAAGGCTAACCTGTGCATTAGTCCATATAGGTGACCATCTATGCTCCTGTCCTGATATGTTTTAATTTCATTTTAATTTTGTTAATTCATTTTGTCATTTGATCAAAATATGTTTGTGTGAGAGAAACCATGATGAAATAATGATAGAATGGCTGTCTTATACTTCTTTGGTTAGCCCCCTGACTGGTAGGAACAGATTGTATGCTTTCTACATTGTCAGATGCTTAAAGTTTCAAACTTTAAGTGTATTTAAATTAAGTAATTTATTTATAAAATCGAGTCCAAAGTAGAGGTAGGGCTTATTATGGTATTACTAATAGTTAGATAGTGTTTTCATGTTAGCAAACTTTTAAAATTTTTTACACAGCAATGTG
>JANDJT010000102.1:7025986-7038125 GCA_024331685.1 Stegophilus panzeri
GTGACAATTTTATATTCACACAAGAAAATACAGCTGCAGAAAAAAGACTAAATATCACAGTAGAGTGTGAACTACTGGCATAAACATATCATAACTGTGAAAAGTATCATAAGCATAAACATTATCAGCGCAGTAAAAGGAGACAGAAAGCAGAGAGGTAGCATCAAGCATATGAAAGTGATATCAAAAACAAATACAATCTCACGCTGAAGTAGGATATGGGAATTAACAACAAGCAGAATTAATGAACTAAGATCTAACGAGGATAAAGGGAGAAAACATTACACGCTGTAAAATTAATATTAGATGACTAGTCATTTTTAAAGTCTATACATGCAAGAAGCGGGGAAAAGTTCGAAAGAGGTGGTGCAAAAAGAGAACGTGAGATGATGATGATAATCATCATCATCATCATGATAATAATTATGATGAAAACACCACCACCACCAACAACAACAACAATAATAATAATAATAATAATAATAATAATAATCATCATCATCATCATGATCACTCCAAAACAGGAATATAAGCTAAAAAAGAAGCAGAAGAAAGGATCTAAGATCGGGATGAGAGAGAGAGAGTGTGAGAGAGAGAGTGTGAGAGAGAGAGAGAGAGAGAGAGAGAGAGGTGAGGATGAAGGTGATGTCGTGCTTCTTCCGCCTCCTCCTCTTTCTCCTCCTCCTCTTCTTCTATCTACTCCTCGTGCCCGTCTCTCAGCTCCGCAGTGCACTGGCGGACAGTACAGCACGGGACAGGACACACTCGAACACACTCAAACACACACACAAACGCGCGGGACAGTAGACGGGATCGGCACACACACACACACGCAAACACAAACACGGTACGGGAGCGCGCACGGGCGCGCGCAGAAGGAGGAGAGCACTCCGGTGCTGAAGTCCCACGCACTGAGCTCGCCTCGTCTTCCACACGGGACTTACTATGAGCTGCTCACGCCTCGGTGACCGTTAGCTGCTGCGCATTCAGAGAGGAACGGGGCAGGAAAGCCTTTCAGCCTTACAGCCTTTCAGTCATGGACACTTTAACGTGGATGGTGTTTTGCGCGGCGGTAAGTACCGGGACACTTGCAGGGCGATGCGATGCGCACGATGGGATGCAATTAAAGTGTTTTCCAGCTTGCAGCACATGACAGCAACAGCATCCTCCAGTTTGCTTATTGGACAGGGTCTGTCTTTCTGGCTTTAGGCTGGTCTAAAAACCCTGAGGCTGTTTATCCAATAACCATACTGTAAAAACAAACAAACAAACAAACAAAACCCGCAAAATTATAAAGGGAACATTTTCTAGGCGAGGAGTCCAAGTGACTAACCGTTCTCTGGTTCTTGGAATGGATGGGTTTACACACACACACACACACACACACACACACACACACACACACACACACTTTGTGTGTTGTTTTAACTTTTACAACAATCATAGAATTCAGATCTGCTTTTATCTCCTGTGATGCACCAGCATCAGCGGTGTTCATACAGTTCCTACAGTAAGTGCAGATAAAGAGTGTAGGACTGAGTTGAACCCTCAGGGAGTTGCACATTTCAGGCTTTTTAGATCTGCTGCGTTAATACAGTAAACACGCTCTTGTTGTTGAATAACTTGTTCTTCCATACCATATATTCCCACGATTTCTTCACTCGTTTTAGCATGCTGATACATCATTGCGCAATCCCAAACCGTCCTTCTTTTCTTCTTCTCCCCGCCTTTTTTAAATTAAAAGAGATAATTAGGTAAATTGTTTTTGCTAACACTTATTCATCTGGATGAAAAGAAATCATGTTCATCCAGAGAAAGTAAACAAGCACTTTATACGGGAACACGGCTCTGGGTACAGGTGCTTTAATCACCTCTTATGGCAAAAAAACACAAACAAACGAACGTTAAGAAATTATTAATTGCTCCTTACAATTAACACTTAAAACGGAAGACACAATTGTTTTTACTTTGAGTTGGACCTGGTGTCTAAGTATATGCTTTTTTGCTCCATACTTCGGTTGACGTCTTGTACACTATCCGATCACAGAAGTCGTTTTTTTCTTCCCATAGCAATAATTCATGTAGACTTAATTTGATAACGCTTAGGCTATATTCATCTGGATGACACAAAAAAACAAAAACAAAATCATGTTCAACCAGGGAGTGTAAACAAGCACCTTATATAAGACCATGGCTCTGAGGACAGGTGCTTTAATCCCATTTTATAATCATGTTGTAAACTGACTCAATTAAGACTTTTTTTTAGTTTGATAAAGTTGGTCCAGGTTCATCAACATGCAATTTTGTTCCATACCAAGTTAGATGTCTTGTAGACTCTCCTACCAGACAAGTCGGGGTTTTTTTCTGCTTAAAGATGTTTTACACGTCGTCGTGCTCAATGCCAGCGCAACTGACTCAATTAAGACTGAACAAAAGACTTTATGTTTTTTTTAGTTTTATATTGAGTTGGGTGCCTCAACATGATTTTATGGTCCATACCAAGTTAGATGTCTTGTAGACTCTTCTACCAGACAAGTCCTGCGTGAAGATGTTTTCCACATCGCTGTGCTCAGTGCCAATGCTCTTCCTTGGCGTACAGTAGGGGTATGTGCGAATGGCGGTGATATTTAACATTAGCGAGAAGCTGTGAGGTGTCAAGTAGAGTTGTCACTGTTAACAGAAACCAGTGCACGGATTTGAACCACGCGGCGCGCGCGCTGCATCTCTGCATGGCAGCGGCGCGCGCGCTCCATATAATCATCTACTGAGACCCGAATATATTTTGAGGCCTGTTTCATCAGCTTAACCTAACTAGTTACGTGATCGTAAATCGTTAACTACACAGTAAAATCCCTAGTGTTGAATTAACACCCAGTGTGTTCATTTGTGTCCAATGGACTTATATAAACACTGTAGGGTGTGCATTCAACACTCTGGGTGTTAAATCAACACTGGGGATTTTGCTGTTTAGCACACTTTTTTTTTTAACCACTTTTCTTCCTTTGCATAGTGTTAAGTGTGCTGCTTCAGCTGTGTGAAAGTAAGTGTATATCACTCTTTTGTATAGCATGTGCACTCAGATACAAGTGGCGGAACTGTGCTCTGAAACTCTTGTGCAGTGTTGGATTCGTTTTTTATTCAGTCATTCACGATTCAAAAAGCTGTAGTGT
Organism: Stegophilus panzeri; assembly: GCA_024331685.1. Taxonomy (NCBI): domain Eukaryota; kingdom Metazoa; phylum Chordata; class Actinopteri; order Siluriformes; family Trichomycteridae; genus Stegophilus; species Stegophilus panzeri. The sequence continues at coordinate 7,029,157 of JANDJT010000102.1, forward strand.
GCTCAGCTCTGGATCAGCTAAACCTGATCCTACATGGGGTAACTGAAGAAGTCCCCTTGGGGGGTGTGTGTGTGTGTGTGTGTGTGTGCACGCATGGTGGGCTTTACTGCAAAATGAACAGCTTGGCAGGATAGAGCTGATCAGCAAAGGGTATTGATGCGGTCTCGTTGTTTAGTGCGGTATACTCACACCACGTGTGTGCAGGGTTTTCACCCACAGTCAGGTCTATTTGCTGCATGCATTTATTTGAAAACCTAAATCAGCCCAGTGGTCAGTCTTTTGGGTGTTGAAGTTACAGTTAGGTGTTAGGCTTAAGACTAAGCAGAGCATCACTGAGATACTGTGACGCACAAGTCAGTGAAAGACTCTTAAGACAGTTAAACAATGTGCGTGTTTTGACACAAAGAGAGATAGACAATGGCAAGGTACAGAAGAATATCTGCTTGATTAGTCATATATATATATATATATAGTACATTAGACAAAGCTCTGGAAGATTCGTAACAAAACAAGGGCTTGTCAGCAACTGAACTGAATCAAATTAAGAAGATGGAAGCAGGAAAAGAGGGAGTGGGGGGAGCATAGAAGAGAGTAAATGAGGGTGCTAAATTGGTCCCTGTGCCTGGGCATCTGCTTCTGAAAGAAAGTGGGGGTGGGAAGAGGAGTGTGGGGGCAGAAGAGAAAGGAGGGATGGAGGGAGAGAGAAGTCTGTCAATAGTGAGGTGCATGTATACAAAAAGAGCCGAGAGAGAGAGAGCAAGAGAACGGAACATATATAAAACATTTCTGACTGAATTATAGAAGCTTTTCTCTCATAGGGTCTTGAAAATTGCTTCCTTATTCCGATTCTTATGCAATCAGCCTTAGTTCTTATGCCAGGGAGAAATTATGTTTGTATCAAAAGCAGTTTGTGTTTATATATGTATCATTTTAAATCTTTTTCCATATGTAAATGTGTAAATGCACATGTATAGTAGATGTGTGTATCTTCAAAGAATAAGATGGAGGGAGTAAAATTAATCAATTAAAAAAAAAAATCAAGCAACGCTAAAAGGAAATTCAGGCAATGTATAAGTGCACGTGTTTGTACTTTTTTTTAACCTTAGGATTGTGTGTGTGTAAATGAAAGCATGTGTGTGTGTGTGTGTGTGTGTGTGTGTGTGGAGTGCCCTCAATCATCCAGCACATGGTTGTTGGACACAGTCTTAACTGTCAATCATGAACACACACTGTGCACAGTTGTCTTGAGCAAACCCTGGACTTATACATACACGCGTTATACACACATGCACACACTTTCTCAGGAGGTTCTAATTGAGGCGAGTGTGTCAGAGTGATTATGTCAGTCCCTCCAGGATTTTCAAGGAAACTCCGCAATATTTGGAGGTGCTTGCAATTTTTCAAAATTGCTGCATATTTTCCACAGATTTGAGACAAGACATATCATGTGACGTCATCACAGCACGCGTTCAGCCAAAGCCCTCTTCGATTAACATGCGTCAAACATGAGTACAGCTAAAAGGTGTAATTTACCAACAAACATCACTGTGAGAGACAATTCAAGTAGTTTTTCGCAAAAAAAAGCACAAAAGGCCACAGCAAAATCAAGCATTTTGGCCAGAACAACCACAAAAAAAACTCCTGTACAGACTGTTATGTTAGACTTCCAAAAGTATTCAAGTCACTGGATGATCATTTTCACATGTATGTGCTAACAGCGGGGTTAAGAATCGTCTTGGGGACTATAGCATATACTGTATATATAGAAAGTATCAGTGTGTGGCCTATTAAGGCTGTATTCTCTGACCAGTGCAACGGAAACAGCTGCAAGCAAAACTGTGTACCATCCCTCCTTCACACACCCTAATTTATGGACCGAGCGGTGCAGTAAAGTCCACTCCATGAGCTCCAGTTCAGCTCTTAAAAGCCTCTGTTCCCTCAAAGGAGTTAAAGAACTTACAGTCCACTTATTCTGTGGAGTTAGGGAGTTGCCAAAAAAATGAGAGGCCGTGGGTGCTCACCTTTGGTATTTGTGTGTTAAAATGTAATGTCTTTTTAATCCTGTCCTTTTATTACCTCTGATGTGTAATAAAGGCCTTGAGATAAATCAAATCAATAAGTACAAGTTAAAGGAATACTGCACTGCTCCATCCACCAGATCTGCAGCATGTGTTCAGTCATCACACAGAGTAATTTCTATGTTTTCCTGTACTATACAGTACTGTACTGATTAAGGAAGGAAACCTGTTTATGCACAATATACTTGTAATGGAAGTCTAACGGCAATCGTTGAACAGCAATCAACAAATATTCATTAGAAATGCATATTTTTCATTTTCATGAATTCTTCACTCAAAGAGTTAGATACAAAGCAAAAACTTTAAATAGAAATAAAATATATAAATATGTAAACACGTTGTTTCAGAGAAGGGATTACTTTTTTAGAGAAAAAAACATTGTGGTTACTAACGGAGTCAACGGAGAGCCTCAGTTTCCACCCGGTCACACAAATACCATAGAGAGAGAAAACGTGTGTAGCTGGAAGTACTTTTACTTTTACTTATACTTTTACTTTTACTGTAATGCTTGAGTTGGAAAGTGGGATAAAACTAGGTAAAGAAAACAGCTTTGGTAACATTTTTGGTGCGTCATCCTAAGACCTTAACCTTATTTTCACACTAGCAAGCGACAAAGTGACACAAAGTGACACTCAATCATCTGAGCTTGCAAGTTTGAATCCCAATGATGCGACAGCCATGAATGGCCAGAAGAAAAGAAAGAAAATTTGCAATGTCCTCTGGATGGGAAGGAAAGCACCCGCTTTCTTTTCTATCAATCATAGTCACACTAGCCAATCATAGCTATCTGTAAGATTGCGTATGTTGTATGTGGAAGAGGGCAGATAGCACTTTCCTCTGAGCATGAGCATCAGTTTTGAAATATGTGGTTGGCTGGCTCCACATGTCTTGGAGGATGCATAAGGCAGTTGGCTAATGGGTGGAAATTTGACCAAATTAAGGAAAAAAAAGAATTGGGATTTTCATTAGACCAATCTATTGACCAGTGATCACCAACCCTGTTCCTGGAGGTCTAACTTCCTGAAGACTTTAGCTCCAACCATAATCATGCCCACCTGACCATCCAATCATTGCCTTAAGAAGTTCTTGATCAACTAAAACAGGTGTGTTCAATTTTGGTTTCAGATGAAACCTGCATTAAGGTCTATCTCAAGGACGTGGGTTGGTGACCACTGCTTTTGACCAATCCATGTGGTCCAGTGTTTCGTCACTTTCCCACTCACAAAGCGAGAACAGTAGAGGTCTATACATACCCACTAGAGAGAAACTACACGCAACATGTGCGACTTGTTGCTTGCTAGTGTGAACAGTGTAAAACTTGTGGCTTTAAATCTTCATTATATTTAGTAGCTCCATATTTTAAAGGTTTATTGATGGAATTCAACAGCTGCCCTTAGACTTCCATTATAAGTGCGTTTGAAATGTTCTGTTCTTTCCTCAGTACTGGAAACGAGTCAAAATCTTATTTGTGATAATCACATATATGCTGCAGATATGTACAGTGGAGAGAGATGAGTATTCCTTTAAAGACCAATGTTAGTCATTTCTATCAATAGTGCTGACATTAAGCAAAATGAGAAAAGCTCAAGTGTGATGAAATGACAAACACTGTATGTGTGTGTCTGTGTTTGTGTCTCCGTAGGTGGCAGTAGCGTGTGGCTCTACATTAGAATTGCCCCAGGAAGACGTATGTGCTTCTGGTCACTACACCAGCGGTGGCGAATGCTGCATAGAGTGTCCACCGGGGGAGGGTGTAATCACCCCGTGTGGAGATACTCAAACCGAGTGTGGCCAGTGCCTTGACAGTAAGTACATACTGCACACACAGACACACACACACACACACACACACACACACACACACACACGCACACAGGGTGAAAAGCAGTCATTATGTGGCTTCATGCAGCCTCTTTGATGTGTGTGTGTGAGGCTGCAGTTAACAGCATACGCGGTGTCTGATTACTTTCATTAGGAGCATTTTTCTGGCCAGTGCACCGTGTCCTGGCGGATCTCCTACCTGATCCCTGATGCCAGTTTTTGTGTTGTTAATTGATACGATGCTTGGAAAGATAATATGTGGTTGAGTTGGGACGCTTTCTATAGAAATTGCTGACACATTTACTGTGAAGACAATGTCAAGTAGGTTGGGCATGTTCTTGTATGTTTATTCACTGTCATAATAAAGAAATCTTCACTTTGTCCTCTTCTGTAATAAATTCCTGATATAATGTAAAGAGAACAACCAGGGACTAAATAGGGCTCTCTGTGCACCTGAAACAATTGGATCGATGAATAAGATAAAAACAGCACAAAGGCTTTAAATAGCAGTCCCAAGACAGCTCACTTGTTTTTTTTGTTTTTTTTTGCAGCCCAATGGGTGTGGAGTGATTCATGTGAAGAAAGAAATATGACCATCTTAAACGGTGGAACGTTCAGGTTTAGGGTGGAGACACTTCTCCTAACACCCAATCTATAATATGATTAAAGTTTTATTCTAAGTATTAATAATAAGAATATTTTTTGTTCTCAGGATATACTGTATTTGTAAAGTCATAAGGTGAGATTTAGCATCAGATAGCTTCAAGGGGTTCATCTAAATTCCTAACAAATCTTATCTCTAAAGTAACAGATGTGAGCAAGAATTAATCTATCTGCTGCTGAATACACTTTGTATTTATCAAGGCAGCTAGTTTGGTTTGTCAGTTATTATCATGCTAGGTAACTAAAGAGATGAGGAATAAAGCTAGTTAGTTAGTTAGCCTTAGCTAATGTTTTTCCACATTCCTTGGATCTTCGGTGAATGGGTCAATAACTTGCTATGAGTGTGATTTCAGGCAGACATTTTTTTTTGTACTTTTAGTAAAAAGGCATTTAAATAGTCAAGGCTACATGAAAAGGGAACTCATTTTTCTTAGCTTTAATGTAGCATTTACAGTGGAGCTTGGAAATTTAGAATTGCCCTTTAGAAAATAACCTAAAATATCATCAGATTAAAAGTAGATAAAGAGAACCCAATGAAACAAATAAGACAAAAATATTATATTAAATATTATACATGGTCACATATTTACTGAGGAAAATGATCCAATATTACATATCTGTGAGTGGCAAAAGTATGTGAACCTTTGCATTCAGTATCTGGTGTGACCCCCCGTGTGCAGCAATAACTAAAAGTTTGTGGTAACTGTTGATTAGTCCTGCTCATCGGCTCAGAGGAATTTTAGCCCAATCCTAGGTACAGAACAGCTTCAACTCTGGGATGTTGTCTTCCTGCATTGTCTTGCTGCGTGGCCCACTTTTTCTTCAGATTCAGTTAATTTCCTTTAGAATTCACTGGAATAATTCAGAATTCATTGTTCCATCAATGATGGCAAATCATCCTGGTCCAGATGCACCAAAACAGGCCCAAACCATGATACTACCACCACCATGTTTCACACATGGGATAAGCTTCTTATGTTGGAATGCTGTGTTTTCCTTTCTCCAAACATAACGCTTTCCATTTAAACCAAAAAAAATCAATTTTGATCTCAACCATCCACAAAACATTTTTAGCAAATTCAGACAGGTAGCAATGTTAATTTTGGAGAGCGGTGACTTTCTCCTTGCAACCCTGCCATGCACATCATTGTTGTTCAGTTTTCTCCTGATGGTGGACTCATGAACATTAAAATTAACGAATGTGAGAGTGGCCGTTAGATGCTTAGATGTTACCCTGGCTTTCTTTATGTCCTCTTGGACAATTACACATCTTGCTCTTGGAGTGATCTTTGCTGGTCAACCACTCATGGGGAGGGTAACAATGTTCTTGAATCTCCTCCTTTTGAATACAGTCTGTCTGACTGTGGATTGGTGGAGTCCAAACTCTTTAGACATGCTTTTGTTATCTTTTTGCAGCCCAATGACCATCAACAACTCTTATTTTGAGGTCTTCAGAAATCTCCTTTGTTTGTGGCATGATACACTTCCACAAACAGATTTTGAGAGAGCAAAACATGTTTGTTCACTCACACCATTGATTGAAAACACCCGACAAATTTCACCTTCAAATTAACTGCTAATCTTAGAGGTTCACTTACTTTTGCCTCTCACAGATATGTAATATTGGATATTTTTTTCTCAATAAGTAAATGTAATATATTTTTTTAACTTTTTTTGTTTAATTGTTTAACTCTTTGTCTACTTTTAGGACTTATGTGAAAATCTGATGATGTTTTAGGTCATATTTATACAGAATTATAGGGTGCACGGTGGCTTAGTGGTTAGCACATTTGTCTCACACCTCCAGGGTTGGGGGTTCGATTCCCACCTTGACCATGTGTGCGGAGTTTGCATGTTCTCCCCGTGCTGCGGAGGTTTCCTTGGGGTACTCTGGTTTCCTCCCCCATTCCAAAGACATGCATGGTAGGCTGATTGGCATGTCCAAAGTGTCCGTAGTGTGTGAATGTGTGTATGTGTTTGTGTGCCCTGTGATGGATTGGCACCCTGTCCAGGGTGTACCCCGCCTTGTGCCCGATGCTCCCTGGGATAGGCTCCAGGTTTCCCCGTGACCCTGAAAAGGATTAAGCGGTATAGAAGATGGATGGATGGATGGATGCCGAATAATAAAAATTTCAGAGTCACTTACATAAGTGATTTGTCAATCCCAATCACTCTATCAGTATAGCCAAAATACAGTTTCTTCTGTTTGCTAGACCAACTACCTGGTGGATATAACAGTGTTATCATGTTGTCTTGGAATTATGGCGATTACCAGACAACACTTTTGGAGATTCTACTCAAAGCTGTTCACCCAGTGAGCACTCACTGATCAAAGATGCTCATGGATATCCAACACTGGGCCAGCATGGCTTTAATTGGGTTATAAAAAGATGTTAGTGGTCTAGGTTTTATGGTCCATATTAAGTTTGACAGCTTGTATAGAAAACTTTAACTTTGGATATGTCATCAAAAACTTTTTTATGCATCTTTTCAACATCTTTGTGCTCACTTGGGCATCTCCTCAGTAGTTAGACTTTTCTATGTCAATCATTTATTAGGATGAGTATGAGGACATTCAAAACATGATAATAAATGAGCTATAAATAGATAGTGTATGTACCGAGTAAAACTGAGTCAATTCCTGACATTACACTCTCCACTGCATTTAAGTGTCTTGAAGTTATTGCCATTTTTTCCATCATGTTGGTTTGTAATGAGATGTTACACAGTGTCATGTCCAAACACTGTCAGAAAATTCCGGCTGCCCAAGTGGTAATTATGAGTTATGACACGAACACGTGGACACTTTGCAGGATTGTAATTACTGTAATCCTGGCATAATGTACTGTACTTATCATAGAACTCAGTGGAAATGGTGTTGTTGTGAGTCACTTTTTTTATAGCAGCACAGGCAACACGCTCTATACAAAAATGCTCCATACAGTGCTAGTGTGAATACAGACTTAAACAGAAGACTTGGGATAAACTAACTAGTGCAAATATTTTTTATCTGCAGCCATAGTCTATCCACCCATCCATTTTCCATGCCGCTTATCCTACATAGGGTCGCTGGTGAGCCTGCAGAACTTGGTGTACAGGGCAGGGGACACCCTGGATAGGGGGCCAGCCCATCGCAATGCACAATCGGGCACACATTCACACACTATGGTCAAATAGGAAATGACAATCAGCCTATAATGAATGTCTATGGACTGGGGGAGGAAACCGGAGTACCCGGAGGAAACCCCTGAAGCACGGGGAGAACAACCAAACTTCGTGCACGCAGGGCAAAGGCGGGCACCTGTAGTCTTTTTAGTGAAATTTAGGCTAACCATTCAGCTTGTATGGTAATCTAATTCAAGCCTGTATGGTAATCTTATACCTTCCGTGTGTGAGGTGGAAATTTTTGTTACATATGTGCTGTAACAGCAATTTTTTAAATATGATTTTAGCTAATTTTATTCAAATATAACAACCACAGGTAATCAGAATTTTATTAAATGTTAAAACACTAGGATGCACTGAACAGATGTGAGTCCAAACCTATGAGCATATCAGTTCAGTGGCAATAATTCACAAAGCAGACTTAATATAGGAAGCCATAAACAAGGCTTACTTTAAGGCCTCTTGCCTCTTCTGACTTAATAATAAAGTTTGCACTTCCTAAAAAAAGTTGGTAGACCTGCTGTAGTCATCAGTAATCCCATGATGCTCATATCCTTCCAACACATTTGATACTGTTTAATTTGATAAGAGTAAGGATTTATAAAGCACTATTCGGCGTCACCCAGAAGACGATGGGTTCCCTTTTGAGTCTGGTTCCTCTCAAGGTTTCTTCCTCATGTCTTCTCAGGGAGGTTTTCCTTGCCACCGTCGCCTCTGCCTTGCTCATTAGTTATATAGATGTACAGTATATCCAGATTTCTTTAAAGCTGCTATGTGACAAAGTTTATTGTTATAAATGCTTTACAAATAAAATTGAATTTAATAGTAATGTGTTGGTTACACTTTGAGCTGCTAGAACAGCTTCACTGTGACTTGGCATAGATTCTACAAGTTTCTCGAACTGTCCTGGAGTGATGAACGTCATTCTTCCAAAAGATATTCCCACAGTAGATGTTTTCTGATAATAATGATGAAGAGCGCTGTCTAACACATTGCTCCAGAATCTGCCATAGTTGTACAATTGGTTGAAATCTGGTGGTTGTGAAGGCCATAGCACCAGGATAGAAATGTTTCACCAGTTAGATCCCTTAGTCTAGATTAGTCTCAGTTAGAGACTTCCCTCTAAGGGGACGAGTAGACCCAAACCATGACAGCAAAATTCTATACATAGCATAACAGAGCTGTTTCCTTTAACTTGTCACACTTCTGTATATGTATGCAACTGATATGACTGTAATATTA
>JANDJT010000102.1:7039430-7055443 GCA_024331685.1 Stegophilus panzeri
AATCAGTTGATCTTGGCTTTCAATAGACTCAGATGTGGCTTCTGCTTGGTTGGAATGAAAACCTGCACCCACACCGGCCCTTTCTGGAGAAGATTGGATACCCCTGACATAGAAACTTTAAGGGTTGCCCCAGATTGACTTCAGAGTACTTAAAAACTAACCAATTACATTGTTACTCACACTAACAGATTAGCAGATGATTTCTTAAAATATATTTTCTTTCTACCATTTTTACATCTTACCTCATATTCCTGTTCAATTTTTTTTTTTTTGTAATTTGTTTCAGAAATAATTGGACTTTTTTTTTTTTTAAAGGTAATGATTGTGATTGCGAGTAAACTTGCCCAAGTGCATGTAATTGCAAACAACTGCAATTGCAAGCAGTTAAAATGCTTTTGGTTAAATTACTTTGGCCATCTAGATCCTTCTGCTTCATGTTGCGCCAGGTCATAGGCCAAAAGTCAGTCCATTAACTCTACTCATGAGAGCAATCTACTGCAATCAAAATAATAAAGGCAATTAACACACCATTTTACAATGTACACTCATTATCAGGACTTGTTTAAATGTCTGTATGTGCTGTTAATGTCACTGTCCTGGCAGTGCGGTGGGAAACAAACCAGCATCTTAGAATATATAGTTCTAGCATTATTGTTATTTGGATGGGAAGCGAAATTTCTACATTTCTTTGAGCATGAAGTTTTGAACACAAGTGTGAGCACAACTAGAACACAAGTAGAATACTTGCACTATAAAAGCATGCTATGTGTCATATGTAGGTCAGAGTGATAAAGTGAATGCTAGTTTGTAGAGCTGAGAGTGCTGATCTGTCAGAGCCCGAAAACTGTAAGATGTTGTAGCGACCCATTCATAATTAATGAAAGAGAGAGGGATACATGAAGAGAAAGAGATGGGTTGGGTGTGTTGTTAGCTGACTAGACAGTTTTGTAGCACACTAGAGCCTAGTTTTCCTTGTCCATATGTGAAGCAAGCAGACAGACTAGTTTGATCTCAGCTTTATTTGGTCAGCACTAACTGTGAATATGTTTATGTGAGTGTGGGCAAAGTCTTCTCCCACTAGCATGGTTCGAGGGCAGCTGGCATTGTATTTGCACCACAAGCAGGGCTTTCAATATTGTAGCTATGTGTGGCACATGATGAAAGGGCATATTTGTTGTACGTATCATTCTACACACCCCGTCTCTTGTGTAGCAGCTTGCAGCCTTCTGCTTCATGGCATGTACAGATGTTTGGATGTAATGGCTACCATCAGTGTGTTGCCCTGGTTATTCAGTGTAAATAGACCCTTCCGGATATCTCACGTCGATGTGACGCATTTCAAACCTCGGGGTAAAAATAGAATTTTGCTAACAAACTCCCTGGATGTGTTTGTGCTTTTTGCATGTGTGATGTTGGTTCATAATAGCCTCCATTCACAAGCCATGGGATCATTTAGACAGCCTGTATTAGTGAAATGAATACCGGGGAAGGCCTGTTTCAGATAAGAATCAGGCATTTTTTTCCCCTAATCAAACAAAACCAACGAAGGGGTTTATTTGTTTGCATGGTGCAGTTTCTCTGTGAGACCCAATCTGGGACCTGACAAGGCATATTAAAAATAGCTATTTCTCTATAACAAATGGTTTAATTAATGGTTAAAAGAGCATTCTGCATGTAACAGTTACTGTGTTGTTTGGAGTGTTATGTACGATTCTGTTGCACCATATCTCATTGTTGTATTTTTGTCCACCACTGTCCTGGTACTACAATACCCACAAACTGAGGCAATGGTAGAGGATATGCGAACAAACCAAACATTTGGTTAGTTATATAAGATATGAGAGCATTTCATGCCAATTCTGTCTACCTAGGGTGAATTTGTCAATAGATGTAGTTCAATCGATGGAGATTCATGTTTTCTGATACAATTCAATGCGCCTATACAGTCAACAACTGATCAAACAAGAGCAAACACAAGAGTGCAAATAGTTCTAGCGGTTCATTAGCTAGCCAAGGACCATATACTAAGTAATAGTACAGAGTGAATGAAGATATGAATACTGTAGTATTAGAATAGTGGGTTTTCTTGGGAGTCGGGTATCAGAATCAAAATCAGAAGTGGAGAGTATTTGTTTGGCAGCTGAAATTGTGCTTATGCTTAGAGTATCAAAAAGCCCACCACTATCCAGCATTCATTCATTCATTCATTCATTCATTTATTCATCTATCATGAGGAAGCACTTTATCCTGGTCAGGGTCATGGTAGATCAGGAGTCCATTTCAGGAACACTGGGTATGAGCCAGGAATACAAGCTGAATAGTACGCCAGTCCATTGAAGGGGACCTAGGGGTAAATTAGCAAAACTCCTCATAGACAGTAACCCATGCTCAGGATTGCCACTTTTCCAGCCTTCCAACCTATACTACCCAGCATTTATTACAGAAATGTGCCATACAACTATGGGGAAATCCCTTCTGCAGTCAACCAATCCGTATATTTTGGAAGAAGATACATTTTTTCTTAATTGAAGACATAACAATTGTTTTAGGGAGGTTGGAGCTCAGCGGTTAAGACGTTGGACTTCTGATCGGAAGTGAGATTGTGCGTTCAAATCCCAGCACTGACAAGCTGCCACTGTTTGGCCTTTGAGCAAGACCCTTAACCCTCAACTGCTCAGTTGTATAAATGAGATAATTGTAAGTAGCTCTGGATAAGGGCATCCACCAAAGGCTGTAATGTAATGTAATGTTTTACAAAATGCTAATGGAGTAGCTAATAGCAACTGAGCTAATGAGCCAGGCTGACCTTCCCAATTTGATTGTAGTCCATCAAAATGGACTTCCACCCTCCATCTTTATCATGAGGAGTTATTATTATTTTTTTTTTCCAGCATTCAAACGAGAAAAAAACTAACTGTAAGAGGTGAGTAGACACATTCACACCAAATGTACTGAGAGTTACTGAAAGCATTTATTTAAGTTTCTGTTTAACATGGCAGCTGACTATTTTTTTTTGTTTGTTTTTACATTGTGTAATTCTGCGGCAGTCAGAATCTCATGACTTAGTCCTCGAAGTCAGTTGTGAATTCAGTTTTTACTTGGCTGAATTACAAATGTCTTGAGGGTGCCAGTTTTAGTACAGGAAAAAAAAAAACACAGTTTCACTCCATGTCACAATGATGAAATGCTTTTCAGGAGTAATGTCAAAGCCAGAGAGATATACAGAGAAAAATGTAGCTATGAATTACACGTACAAGGGTGTATGTGTGGTTTGGGTGGAGGAGATTGGTGGTTCTGGGACTTTGCTCTAGGTGTTTTCACATCAGAAGTATTCACCTGCTAATTGCCAAACTGACTACCAACTTTGCATGAACAACTACTCTGTTTAACTATGATCATTAATCAAAAATGCTTTCTCTGTTGCAACCTTACAGACAAAAAACCCCCCAAAACAAACAGGAGACAGACATGGTTCTGAGTGTGTGTTTACCAGTTCTGCTTCTGGAGTCCACCTGCACTGCACATTGTAGCATTTTTTCCTTCCTAACATACCTGACTCGTTTATGAACAAGGCTGTGGGTGTGTTTGGGCAAGGGAAACATTTGCAGTGCATCAAGACATGACTTGGAGAAACACATGGGTTTGTGCAAGATGCTGGGTAACAAGTGTAGGTTCCAGTGACTCTTTAAAACCCCAAAACAAGCCTAATGGTCAATCTGACCCTCCCAAACTTCAATTTAATATAATTTGAGGCTTATAGTGCTTTAACAATAGACATTGTTCCAAAGCAGCTTTACAGAAATTAGATTGAGAAGATTTAGATTCCTAATGAGTGAGCCAGAGATGACAGTGGAAAGGAAAACTCCCAGAGGACAACACTGAGAAAAACCAGACACAAAAGGCAACCCATTCTGTTCTGGATGATACAGAATAATGAGATTATAAATTGGCATTAAAAATGATCATTACACTTATACAGTTTTATGCTATAAAGTCAAACAGTATTCATTTAATTGAAGAATCTTTAGTGTGAGTGTGCGATTGTGTCCTGCAATGGGTTGGCACCCCATCCAGGGTGTCCCCCGCCTTGCACCCCGAGTTCCCTGGGATAGGCTCCAGGCTCCCCGTTATATTGTTATATTTGAATCATAACGATAAGCCACAAATATAGTAAACTACACATTTACAGTTTGACTTAAATAAATAAAAAAAAGAGTTATTTGGATTACAAAACGATATGCAAAGCCTACCTAAAAAAAAAAAAAAAAAAAAAAAATGCATGTCAAAATAAGACCAATTACACACTACCTGGCAACCCTGCTGAATGCCTCAAAATGAGTTACCTAAAAACTATGCTTCCCCTAAACCATTACAGATGCCCCCTGCAAAATCCTCTTTACCCACTGACATAGACTTTGTGAATAATTTATTGACTTTCTAATTATATCTGAAAATAATGCTGCAAGAATATGCAATATTAATGCTGTATTTTTGGAAGGCCATACCAAACCTCCGGTTGGTGAAAAATAAACTGACATTGTGGCTACTTTACACAATCTCTAGCTTAATTTTAGCAGTCCTTTTTATGTCACCAATATATTTTTTATAGTATCTAGCTGCAGCACAAAATCCTTGCTTAGACAAAGTAAAACACTCTTTCAAAATGAATGTACGCTATTTCGTAATATTAACTACCTAACACATACAGACAGACTAATTTACAACTAACAATCTTTTACATAACATTAGTGCTAGCTACTTCACCAACCCTTTAGCTGACTTGCTAAGTTGGTGAAGTGTTTCATGCTAGAAAGCTAGTTAATTTATTTATCCTTTGCTAGCTAACCTAGCTAACTTATCATGAGCAATCAAAAACAATAGTAATCTAACAAACGTTTGCTAGCTATATGTAACATTTGATTACAGGATATTTCTCAAATCATTTAAAAAAAAACTTTTTTTCAAAAGTTAATTGATTCATTTCAATTCCTTTCCATTAACTGGAGTTAACGCCAGCATTCGCACATTATTTCTCTCTAATTATTTCATGATATACACTATAAGATAAGAAAGAAAAAAAAAAACATGTTCCACACTAAAATTCAGTTTCAGCTGAACGTCTGATTTTTTGCTGTTTTGTTTGTTTGTTTGTTTTTGCGCAGGAGTAGAGTTTAATAGACTAAATTATATTTATAATTCTTGAATCTGGTTGGTCAGAAGTTGTTGGTCAGCAGCTCTGACAGTAGTTGCAGCTGCAAGGCAAATCATTATCATTATAAATATTATATACTGTTTATATAGTCATAGCTACATCACTTGTATGACTTGTGTGCTGGACAATCCCCAGTAATCTAAGCCTAATAATAAACAAACTTTTTTAAAAGTGTTATTATGTAACAAAGAAAATGGTATAATCGTTGATATGGTGAAGTTTGTGAAGATGTCTCGAGTGTTGGCTCTTTGTAACAGTCAGTAAATTTTCCTCCACAGGAGACTTCAGGACAGGCGACTTTCAGGTTTCTGTGTAACAGACCAAGCTGCATTTTTTTTGTCTTATTAACGTCGAGAGAAACAAACGAGACAGGCTGGTGTGGGAATGATTGAGTGTATAGCTGTTATAACATAGGTGACAACAGGAACTAACTTGTCTTGCGGACATCCCAAAGCATTAAATGTAACTATAAATGGATCAAATTTAAACCTTGATGTTTTTTGATGAATAAAATAATGATTGGCATTGCAGTGGTATAAGAGGAGCAAAACACTTCAGGGTTTTCTGTTACAGGGAAATAATGACGTTTGTATTGGTCCCCCGTCGTTTATAATTTTCCTACAAGAGCACGCCCTGAAGTGTTTTATTTCTTATGTATTTCTAAGTGAAGTGTGGTGGAACTTGTTGATTATCTGAGTGTATCAGTGTATTCATGATCGTAATGTGCTTAATGCAGTGCAACTGTACTTCACTCAGAGTTTTTAGATAATTCAGTGCAACTGTACTTCACTCTCAGATCGATCCTTTAATGAGATAAACAAAAGCACTGTCCGCACAAACACACACAGAAAATCAGATCAATGTGGGCGACCTTTCCAGCGACTCCCAGTAAACGCTATTATCCACATTACTCCTCTTCCATCTTTTCTGGCATTTTCTCCTCTGTTCCCCCCCCACTCTCAGTTCATCCTCTTGTGTTTCCTCTCCAGTTTCAGCGTGTTCTCGTCTTAGCATCATCATCATCCATCTCTCTTTCCATTTCCTTCCTTCCTGCCTGACCTCTCCTCAGGAAGTCTTTAAAAGCTTATTTGCTTATTTATTCATTCACTTAATTTTGTTGTTTTTCACTTTTGTTTTTTTTTGTTTGTCTTTCTTTTTTCTCTCACATTTCTCTCTCTCTCTCTCTCTCTCTCTCTCTCTCTCTCTTTCTCAAGTTCAGTCAGTTTAATTCTATCCTGTTTCTAGAAGCACAGTATTTCCGTATTTCCACCATGAATTGCACTTTGTTATAGTTATTCATTCATTTATCCATCTTTCTATCACACCTCTTTCTTTCTTTGTATGCCATTTCTGTCTTTCTTTCTTTCTTTCTTTCTTTCTTTCTTTCTTTCACTCAAGCTCCCTCAATTTAATTTGTAGTGATTTATTAACTTGTAAGTCATGCCTTATATGAACTTGTCTTTTTAACCTGTCATATGCAGTACTGTGCAAAAACTTTAGGCACCCTATTATTTTTAGTACAAAATTTGTTATAGATTTTTTATTTTATGACTTCTACATTATCGAATCAGTACAAAAAAGAAAATATTTTAGATTCCCAAACATTAGTTTTCCAGCACAAAATTAAATGTTACAGAAAAATGTTTGTATGTCAGTAAAGAAAGCAGCGTATTACATAAGAGACACTTTTCAGACTATATATATATATATATATAAAAATGAAGGCTGATGGATTTTGCTGCAAAAATAAGAAGCGAGTGCGACAGTCAAAGTCTCCAGAAGAACCGTGTCTGGTTCTGCAAGATGCTCAATAACACTTACAGCTCATTTCCTTATAAAACTGCACTAATTGTACTGGAGACTACTATTTTTATTTTTATTTTTATTTTTTTTGTCACACCAAATATTGACTTTGATTTCTTTATTACTGTTTACTCTCTTTATGGTATTTTATTTATTTTTTTAACGTAGAAACATTTAATTTAATTATTTTGTAGGCATCTTTGCTCTACAGCATTTCTTTGCATGCTCCTAAAACTTTTGCATAGTACTGTATTTCCTATATCCTATATCATTTAAGAGAAAACCTTTTAGCTTGTAAAAGCAATGTATTTCCACTGTGAAATGCACTTCATTATTGCCATTCATTCATTCATTCATTCATTCATCTTCAGTAACTGCTTTATCCTGGTCAACGTCGCAGTGGATCTGCAGTCATTATACAGTATGCACACACACATTCATGCACTCGTTCACATGTAGGGCTGATTTAGACTGATTAGGAGGTAGGAGGAAACCGGTGGACCTGCAGGACACCCACTCAGATGCAGGGGCACATAGCCAACTGGACAGCCCATTATTATGTTCATTATGATGTTTGTTATTATTTTATGAATGAATAAATCAAAGTCTACATGACTGTGTCTCTGTTTCTGTGCAGGTGAGACGTACTCGGACAAATACAGTTACACGGACAAGTGTCAGACCTGTACAGAGTGCACCGGGCTCATGCGCATGGAAACGCCATGCACTGACTCAAATGATGCTGCGTGTGTGTGTGATTATGGCTACTACATGAGTGACGTGACGGGTGGCTGCGAGCCGTGCACAGTGTGTCCACGTGGTCATGGGGTTTACGTGCGCTGTGAGCCTGACCGCGACACGATATGTGAGCCGTGCGAGGATGACACCTACTCAGACCAGGAGAGCTCGCTGGATCCCTGCTTACCCTGCACCGTCTGCAACGATGGCTCAGAAGAATTAGAAACACTGAGGGACTGCTCGTCCATAGCCGACGCCTTGTGTTATGGTGAGAGACGTATACTGTATTTTCCAGACTATAAGGACGCTTTCACAATGTGGTATTTAGGCTGTTTGAATCAATCCCTGGTGTGTTTATTCAGTTAGTGTGCTTTGTTTGGTCTACAGCAATCTACCTCTAAGGCAAGCTTAGTGACAGTCAGTGCAGAGTATTTCAGTTTCAAGAGCATTTTGGAAATGTATACAAATATTGAATTCAATTTAAATGTATTTGTATAAGGCATTTGACAGTGGACATTGTCACAAAGCAGCTTTATAGAAATATATATAAAATTCCGGATATAAAATATACATTTCTAAATTGATCCCTAATGAGCAAGCCAGAGGCGACGGTGACAAGGATAAACTCTCTGAGACAACATGAGGAAGAAACTTTGAGAGGAACTAGACTAAAAAAAAAAAAAAAAAAGACTGACACCAGATAGTGCAATTGTAAATACTTTCCCTTCTATAACTGTGTACTATATAGTCAAAAAGTGCAATTGTGTAACCAGGCACTTGTGATCTTATGAGCAACATATGAATATGAGCATCAGAGTCATTTCTGAATTCATTATAGTTTTAAATTGAAGTCTATTTTTTTATCATCTGTTTAATGATGGTGACTCAACTGGAAAACTGGAAAACAACAAACATCTCATGTGACCATAACTGCTGTACATCCGAAGTTCTTAGCTCCAGTTTTGGAGACCACACCACAGTGAGTGGTGAAGAATGGATTGATAATTACCTGATGAGTCAGATGTTAGAGCAGAGAAAACACAAAGATGGACACCAGAGTGGGTCACCAAGCTTAGCACTGAGAAGGTTTTGTTTAGAGGGTTAAGTGATTTGACTACAAAATATAAAGCAGTGTTTTTATTTGGTTTTTGATCTCATGAATTATGCAAACTATTAGTTTTATTCTATCAAGCAGTCTGTTCGGGATTTTGCAGAGTTTTTTTGTGATTGTTGCGGCCAGAACTGAAACTTGCAAAAATAACACAGCTTGAAACCACAAAATGCAACATCCTCTGTACTTACTTTCCTTTTTGCGATAAAAGCATAAACATGAAATAAAATTGTCCTTACCCCTTTGACATCCTCACTAAGATAAAAGCAATTGTTTTCTTTGCGTTTTTTATTTCCTTCTGGCAGTAACAACAACAATCAATGTTTATTTTTTTTAACAGCCCCACAATTTTTTTTTTTAGTATAGGCGACTTATTGTCTTTTTAGTATCGGCCATAAGTCACTTCATGGTAAAAGTATAAATACATTTACCAAATACCAAAAACGTTTAGAAAAAATCTAATAAAACCCAGAGGTGGATGTCTGGAGTGACTTCCTTGTTGCTAACTTCCTGTAAGGCGGCAAACTGAAAAGGTACAATATGTCAAGACACGTCAACATTTAGTGAATGTTTCTAACATAACATACCTAAACAGAGTGGTAGAGATGGATGAGTTAAGATAAACACTTTTTTCAATAAGATGTAGTGAATCAAAATGTGCTCTACCAAATGGTCGAGAAGAAGGTTAAAGAACGCTTCACCATATCAACAATTGTACATTTCTTTACACCTTTTAAATCCATTTATTAGTAGTGTATAATAGATTATACAAGTCCCTGTGAATTAGCTGTTACTATAGAAACAATAGCGTACTAGAAGGAGTAATATAAACCTATGATTAGTCTTGCAGCCAGCACTCTTGTCAGAGTTATGGTAAATTAATCAACACATTCTGACCAGTCAGAGTCGAGAATTCAACAGAGCTGTCGTATAAAGAGTAAATTATCACATAGCAGTGTAAAGCGCAGTCAAAAAGTTCACGTGAGTAAATGTACTCGTACTTAAAAAATGAAGTAATAGTTAATGCAGTCTTTGCAATAATACACAAATGATTCAGTGTAAAATAACACAAAATTATTTAAACTAATCAAACCCACTTGATTAATTATTAATATGCAATGCACATGTTAATGAAAGTTCTGCTCTGTAAAATAATAAAGATGGAAGACAGATTTAGATATATGAGGGTGAGTCAAATGAATTACATTTTTTTTAATTGCATTGTTTATTGCAATTAGACCTCATTTTACATAATCTCCATTTTGTGCAATTCAAGTCTTCCAGCGCTTAATGAAATTTTTTTTTTATTCAATTCTAATTCATGTCGCACTTTTAAGCTTTGCAGTTGACTGATCCTCATAGATTTAGTCATTTTTTTCAGTCAATGTTTTCATCCATAAATTCATTCATCTCAACAGCTGTCTACCTTATTGTGACGTTTGAGCATTGAAATATCAGGGTAAAGGAAGGCCTGACTACAAATAAACCAATTATCCATATACGTAAATGAACTTGTAGTGAATTCAACACTACTCTTACAGCTCATTCAAAAGGTAACTTTTAAAAATGTCAATGAATAAACTAAGGAACAAATACTCTATGATGTAATCTAACATGGGAGAACACTCTGTGTCCTAGGGTGGTGCCAGTACCAACATGTTTAGTGATGCAAAATAAAATAGCATAATTAATTGTAAATGTAATTAAGCTAATGCATTCTTTGGACGCTCCAATTAGGTTTACTCCTCTACATCACAAAAAAGAAAAAAAAATCCATAAATTCTCCTGACAGTGTTTGCTTGACTCCATGGGTTCAAGGGTTAATTAGGATCACTTCATCATGTGTTCTAGCGTGACAGGTGAAGAGTCAAAGTTCAGATATGCAGTTAATGCAAATGCGGTCAGTGAAGCAAGATGGTTTAAGGAGGTCAAGTCCAAGTGCTGTTACTACTCTTTCATATATTTCATATCTTTCAAAATAATGCAAACAGTACATCAGAGCTTGGAGTTTTATGGTCCCTTTTCTGGTTACTCTTACTCACACACACACACACACACACACTGAAAGAATGAATGTGAATAATGTGACGCTAAGCTGTGTCCATGCTTTGCCTCACTGGCAAATGAAATGATGGCCTACAACATGCACTTACCCATTCCACAAACACACACACACACACACACACACACACACACACACACTCCCTCATCACACACACTCACTGACATACCTGAGGTGATCAGACATCAGGACGTACCTCCTAAACAGCAATGCACTAATCCAATAACACGGCCTATAACACACCCTGTCCATCTAGAGAATCTGCTACTGTTGGGTGGCCTTGTATTTAGTTCCCAGTGTCCCCATGAAAACATGGCAATTTTGAGTGCTTTATTTGGCTGTTATGGTTAAATTGAGGTGAAACCCCATGAAGATAGTAATAAAAGAAAATCTATACAGATAGTAAAACAGTACAAGATAATAATAAAGTGTGTGTGTGTGTGAGTGTGTGTGAGTGAGTGTGTTGTATATCTTGCTGGGGACCAAATGTCCCTATAAGGATAGTAGAATTGACAGGATTGATCTTATGGAGACATTTGGCTGAGGAAAACAGCTGCATTAATAATTATGTCAATGGAAGGTCCTCACAGGGATAGTACGACAAAATTGTGTGTGTTGGCATGATTATTCCTGCTAACTACCAGGCTGAATTTTATGCTATGAACTCAGGGATCCAGTTTGCATCAGCTGCTGCTTCAGCTGTCAGTGCAGCTGACTGTGCTCTAATGTCGATGAAGAGTAAATCAGAGCTGCTGTTTTTGCACTGGGGCTTTATTCCCATGCAGGTGCAAGTGTAGTAATCTGTTGTGTAATTCGGGCATACTGCTAATTTGGTTGGGTAAAAGCCCAAATTGCCCATTGCTCATCTAGCTTCTATTTTCAGCAGTAGAAATGAATGAACCTGAGCTGACGTTGGTGTGACAGCCATAATCTGCTGATGTAATGCTTTTTTTTTTTCTTCTCTGGTACACTTTCATCCAAAATGGAACTAATATTACTGCTCACTGGGACTCTGTTTCAGCACAGGTGCCATTGTCTTTGTTTTGGGCTATATGTGGAGGAAAACAAAAGCTGCTGTTTTGGCTTCGGCTTTTATGGAAACGGACATAAAGCTGCTGATTCATCCTTAGGCTCTATGAAGAGGGACAAAAAGCTGCAATGTTTTGCTTTGGACTCTGTAATGAAGGATAAAGAGCTGTCATTTTTGCTTTGGGCTCCATAATAAGGAACAACAATCTGCCTTTTTTTTGTAGAGGGATATAGAGCTTCTGTTTTCACTTCATCCCATATAAGGAGGAGCATAGAGCTGTGGTTTTTAGAGACATAGACCTGGTATAGACCTGATATTTTCTTTGTATTTTATAGAATGGGACACAAAGCTGTTTGTGCTTTGGGCTTTATAGAACAGGACATAGAGCTGCCATTGTTCTGGGTTTTCTGAAGAGACATAGAACTGCCTTTTGCATTGGGTTTTATAAAAAGGGACATATAGCTGCCTTTTGCGTTGGGTTTTATAGAAAGGGACATATAGCTGCCTTTTGCGTTGGGTTTTATAGAAAGGGACATATAGCTGCCTTTTGCGTTGGGTTTTCTGAAGAGACATAGAGCTGCCTCTTGCTTTGGACTCTATAAAAAAGGTGTGCAGAGCTACCATGTTTGTTTCGAAGTCTATAGAAATAGACATAGAGCTTCCATTTTTAGAGCTTTGTGTTTTGGGATATAGAGCTTGGACTGGGATACTATCAGCTGCTGATTTAATTTGGCCTCTATGGAGAGGGATAGTGAGCCTAGATGTTCCCTTACTGGGAACTGGCCAACAGTTGTAGGAATACTTGCTGATTGTGTTAATCTTCTTCTATATTTAACTTATAGCGTATATTCCCATGAATAAATGTGCTTACGTAGTGGGCTTGGACACTGCAGTGAGACGTTTTCAGCATTTTTCACAGCAGAAGCAGCATTTGGTTTCAATAGTGAGCTTGGCTGTGAGCTCCAGTGTTGGGTGAAGAGACTTCCTGGATTTAGTACTACTATTCCGGTACATTCCAGCAAAGGCTTGAATTGGATTTGCATTTGCTAGCTGTGCCACATGGCTAGTGTGTGTGTGTGTGTGTGTGTGTGTGTGTGTGTGTGTGTGTGTGTGTGTGTGTGCATGAGCATTTGGCCACCTGCTTGTAGTGGAGATGTTAAGTGTTATCTGTGTACAGATGGAGGGCATAAATCAAGGAGGCTCTATAAGTGCAAGTCAGTTTATTGAGGCTCAGTAAGGAAAACACACACACACACACACACACACACACACACACACACACTTCATTGGCAGATGTTCATTTGCCTTTGATCACATCAGTCCATATGTCTCTGTCTGGAGAGAGAAGAGACAATTATTGCAAGAGAAGAGAAGAGTGGAGAATAGTACAGTAGAGTGGAGAAGAGAAGAGAAGTGAAGAGTAGAGAAGAGAAAAGAAAAGAAGAGAAGAGAAGAAAAGAAAAGAAGAGTAGAGTAGAGAAGAGAAAAGAAAAGAAGAGTAGAGAAGAGAAGAGAAAAGAAAAGAAGAGAAGAGTAGAGTGGAGAAGAGAAGAGAAGACTAGAGAAGAGAAGAGTAGAGTGGAGAAGAGAAAAGAAGAGAAGAGATAAGAAGAGAAGAGTAGAGAAGAGAAGAGAAAAGAAAAGAAGAGAAGAGTAGAGAAGAGAAAAGAAAAGAAGAGTAGAGAAAAAAAGAGAAGAGAAGAGAAGAGAAGAGAAGAGAAGACTAGAGAAGAGAAGAGTAGAGTGGAGAAGAGAAAAGAAGAGAAGAGAAAAGAAGAGAAGAGTAGAGAAAAGAAGAGAAGAGTAGAGAAGAGAAGAGAAAAGAAAAGAAGAGTAGAGAAAAGAAGAGAAGAGTAGAGAAGAGTGGAGAAGAGATAAGAAGAGAAGAGATAAGAAGAGAAGAGAAAAGAAAAGAAGAGAAGAGAAAAGAAGAGAAGAGTAGAGAAGAGAAGAGAAAAGGAGAGAAGAGTAGAGAAGAGAAGAGTAGGTGAAATAGGTGTATCTAATAAACGTAGTTTGTATCAATTAAATGTTCTATAATTTGCACATGAACAACCCCAAAGGTTCACACATGATGTAATGAGTCAGGAGAGATCATTAGACCAGCATGAATCAGCTCACACCACTATTGTGTGCTTTCTGTGGTCCACTCTGACTAATTTACAATCTGTATGTACTTTTATAATCCAGTACAATGAAGTATTGTGATTGTTCTGTATAACCCATATGCACGCACACACACACACACACACACACACACACACACACACACACATAGTCCCTGATGTTTTTGAACAGAAGACCACCCTGAATGATACATACAGTGAAACATCAGCGATGAGCTCATATGTGACATTTACAGTCGCTTTCATTCTTATTTTTCTCTCTTCTCTTCTTTTTCCTCTTACAATTACTCTCGTCTGGACACTCACTCTCTCTCATGCTGGCTGACTTGCTGATCTGCATGTGCTTTATTTACTAGCAAGTTTGTGACAATGGATGCACACATGCGCACACACCCACCCACACACACACCCACACCCGAACATGTGATGGACCTTAAAATAAATGTGTGTGTGTGTGTGTGTGTGTGTGTGTGTGTGTGTGTGTGTATACATTAGCTCTCTGCCTTTAGTCCCACTGGCAGTCTCTCATCTATCTCCTCCTACATTCTATTATTTAATTTAAAAGTTTAATTCCACTTTCCTGAACACAGTTATTGACTTCTGAAACACCCGAAGCTCTATTTCCTCTGTTTATTTTAACCATACAGCTGACCACACATGCTAAAGTAGTAGGAAAATAACAATTTTACAGTCAAATGCTTTTATTTTAACACACTACTATATTCTCCATCACCTTGATATTTTCTTTCATTTATTTGCAATTTCCAGTAGAAGTTCCCAATAGGACTGATTTGATACTTTTCTTATATTACTCTGTGATTTATTTACTGTATTAATTAAGTACACATGACTATTGGAATGGTGGTGGTGGTGGTGGTGGTGGTGGGGGGGACGGACGGACGGACGGACGATGGCTTAGTGTTTAGTACGTGTGCCTTGCACCTCCAGGGTTGGGTGCTCGATTCCTACCTCTACCGTGTGTGCATGGGGTTTGCATGTTCTCCCCATGTTCTTCAGGGGTTTCCTCCGGGTACTCCGGTTTCCTCCCCCAGTCCAAACACATGTGTTGTAGGTTGATTGGTATTTCCAAATTATCTGTAGTGTGTGAATGTGTGTGCCACGAGTTCCTTGGGTATAGACTCCAGGCTCCCCTGTGACTCTGTGTAAGATAAGCGGTATGGAAAATGGATGGATGGCTGGACTATAGAAACGAAACGAAATGATCAAAATCGGCTATTAGATTTATGAACCTGGTGGGGCGTGAAAAAGAAGGCAAGAAAATGATTTTCGAGAGGGTGAATGAGAGGAAACCAGAAGTGAGACTTAAAAGAAGATAGATAGAAATAGAGAAATAGAGAGAGATGTGCTGAGTTGTTCACACTGCAGGGTCGATACAGCTGCTGGAGTTTCTGTCTTAGCATCAGGTTTCAATCTGTGACCTCTATCAGCGGCCATTACTGCCGCATACACACGTGCGTGCACACACACACACGCACACACTCAAAAGGCTACTTTTGAGCATGTGCTATTAATAGTGTGTGTTTGTGTGAAATTTACATCAGTCACTGTAGTGCAGTGTAGTATTGTGTATTATTTCATGTCATGGCGTTGTGCTTCTCTGCTATGCTCATGACTTTTCATTCTATATTTGTCCACTCCATTTTTCGGACACTTCATATTTCTTCTGGCTCTGTTGTTTCCAGCGTTCGGTGAAGCGCTCTCACTTCCTGTCTGTCCCTCTTGCCATTGAGTGCTTCGTTCTTTTTGTCTTTTCTGTCCTCACTTCATTCTCTCTTTCAGCCTAAGCAGACAGTGGGCCTGGTGCATGAATCACTGAGACTTTGTGAGAGAGTCTACGTGTGTGTGTGTGTGTGTGTGTGTGTGTGTGTGTGTGTGTGTGTGTGTGTGTGTGTGTGTGTGTGTGTGTGTGT
>JANDJT010000102.1:7055508-7102586 GCA_024331685.1 Stegophilus panzeri
CCCCTCTCACTCTATCCCCTTCATTACACTCTTATCGCGCGCACACACACACACACACACACACACACACACACACACATGCATTTACACAGGGTGAGACAGAGTGAAAGGGACAGTGAGTCTGTGTGTGTGTGTGTGTGAGTGAGAGAGAGAGAGAGAGAGTGAGAGAGAGAGAGAGAGAGAGAGAGAGAGATGCAGGGATACAAGCCATCCTTTCTGGCAGATAAAGGGAGCATTATAAGGTTGTAGCCCTCAGACCCCTCTTGGTAAGAAGAGCTGTAAAGATGTGAATATAAAGCCTGCTCATTAAAGGGGATGCACGGTTAACAAGCGCTTAAAAAGTTGGCACTGAACCCTGAAAATATCGAGCTGAGGATGAAAGAGGAAGAATGAAAAAAAAGAGAAGAATTTAATAGCTTTTCACCCAAACTTTTGAAAACAGACGAGCTGTTTCATTTTGTGTATACCAAACTTTAAATTACCCATGAAAATGTAATAATAAACCAGTTAAAAAAATATTATCGAATTGTTTAATGGCTTTTTTGGTAATGCCAAAAAATGTAAAAAATGGCCTAGAATATGTAACTTATAAATGCCCACATGTCCATTCCAAACATGGTAGCTGGCTAGTAAACTGCTAGTAATCTAGCTCACATGTGGCCAAAAGTTCATTGTATGCCGTAGCATTACAGTTTTCCTTCACTGTCCACAAACATTTGGCTGTATTGTGTATTTGCATTCCTGTAGTCCTGTACTCCTGCAGTCACTGTCATTTCTATTCACCTGTCATATTTCTTTATGAACTAATTTGGCTCTGTTTGCTAGGATTTTAAACCACAACTACACTGAGCAGGATAAATCATTTAATGAAGACAATGGAATAAATGAATGAATGCACTAAACACATCATGGAGCAACTCGTGTGGTGTCCAGTATGCTCACATGTTCGATCAATGTGGCCTTTGTCCTGCCAGCTTCATTTCTGACGGCCTACATAAGAGTAGAAACTGGCCATTCCTGTAACTTTTTTCTTGAGTCCTATAGGATCCCAGTCCTGAAGCTCAAAAGGATCGACAAATGCAGCACATCAATCACATATATACAGTATTCGAACATGAAAGTGGTAGTCATGAATAAATTTGACAGACATATAAACACAAATGGCAATGTCAGTGTAACATTTTGTCACAACTTAATTTCATTGTGTTCAAACCACCTAATATATTTCAAACTGAAGTTTACTTAATTCATTTGTGTTAGGGTTAGGGTTAGGGGCTTAGGGTTAGGGTTAACCCTAACCTTAACCCTAACCCTAGGTTAAACCTAACCCTAACTACATGAATCATTTTTGTTGACATAATTAACTGGGCAGTGGATCTGTAGTTCCCAGCATGCTTTACAAGGGACTGCATTAGAAGAGTACATTTAGGGATTAAGTGTTATTTTATGTGTTTTTCACTAAAGAGAAAGACATGTTAGTGTTTAATGTTCAGTTATATTGGACATTTGAAGGAGTTTCTGTAATGTTTTTTAATTTTGTGTTTAGCGTTGTGCTGAAGAGTGGCGCTTGTGCTTAGGCTGTGGGCACTCCATGATCTATACTAATATCAGTATTGACACCGGTCTTTTCTTATTTGTTCATTATATACATTGTGTATAATGATGAATGAAATTGCTTATTTAAACATAAGAAAATTAATTCAACCTAAGTTAATACATTTTTAAAAAATTAAGTTGGACCAGCATAAAATTTAGTTTGACAAATGTAATAAAGTTAATTAACCATACTAGAGTAAATTAATTTAAAATGTGCCAAGCCACAGTGCCCCCTAACCCTCCCCCCACCGCCTCCAGTTTTTTTGTTTTTTTACATAAGTAGTGAAAAAGAATTTACTTTTATGCTGTGAAATTTGACCCAAATACCAAACTGTATAAGAAGAATCCATCATTCAAAAGGCCATTTAAAATCAGTATTTTTTAAAGTAACTATAAAAGGATTACTATAAATAAAAAAACAGCTCAGTTGAAGAACGCTTTGAAGCCCTATGCTCTATAATAAGGCACCTCCCTGAACATTTATACTACTCAGATTTTTATACAATTATAGTGCAGTATAATGTAATATGGCACAGTAATTGGGTTGAGTTCAAATTCTATCACTGCTCTGCTTTAAAAAAAATCCCCCTTACACTCATATTATGAGTGGAATTTGGACAGTATGCAATTTATAGATGATATGAAGCAAAATATTTAATGAGGTAAGTAAATGGGCAAAACAAAAGAAATAGAGAGGAACAGAGAAGGAAGAGGGACTAGAAAGAGGAAAAAAGAGACAGTGATGGCAGGTAACAGGAAGAAGCAGAGTGAGAAAGAGCGATAAGGAGAGACAGACAGTGTGCTGCTGACAAAACGGTGGCTCTTGGTGGCGTGCGGTCGATACACTTTGACTTAAGATGGCTGGCATGTCGAGCAGTTTTCTTGAGATAAGGGGCCGTGTATATGTGGTTGTGTGTGTGTGTGTGTGTGTGTGTGTGTGTGTGTAAATGTGTATAAAGCTGCAAAAGCCTAAAATAGATTTCAGCTACTGCCTATGGAAGACTTTTCTCATCTGTGACTAAATGTACTGTACACCATGAAACTTTCCAAACCGCTGTGCTGTGTAAAATCATCTCTGCTTGTAGGTGATTACACCATGTTCTAGAGTCTCTCTGAAGGCAGGAAAACCTGTGCAATCTTTTCAGGGACATGTTCCAGAATGTTACACAACACAGACAAGTGCATATTTAGCTGGATGTGTAAGATAGGATAAGATAAAAGAGAGGACAGGATGTATGATGCCTGCCCTTGTATTAATTATGCATTAAATCAATAAAGATAGGAAGTCCGAAAATGTCAGTGACAAGAAAGGCTTTTGCCTGGACCTAGAGCACCATTTATAAAAACAAAGCGTGACTGCTATACAATTAATTCACACGCTTAAAGTTCAAACCCGCTTAAACCTAGACACGGATCTGAGTGTGGATTTGATTCTGACTCCATATTTCCTCTCTCTTCTCCTCCCACAGATCCGCTGGCTCCCACCATGGCATCTCCCAGCAGTCCTCCTGAGTTGCCATGGGACAAGCTCAGAAGCCCCGGCCCGGATGTGGAGAGCACCACGGCCAAGCCAAGCTCACCACGCTTCATTGGTGGTGGTCTCAATGAGAACCTCATCCCCATCTACTGCTCCACGCTGGCAGCCGTGCTCATTGGCCTGCTCGCATACATCGTCTTCAAAAGGTGAGGAAGGGTCGAGGAAATGAAGGAGACACAGAAGGAGAAAGAGGGAACAGTAGATCACTAATACATCTACAGACACTTTTATAATTTTATTTTTACAGGTTCATGGATTAACCTTGAACAACTATAATAATAGTAATAATATGTAATAATAACAGTAATTCAAAATTATCTGAAAAATTATAGCCATGTATACATTTGTATAGATATTATATTGTATAAATGTTATGTATTTGTCAAAGACACGGCATGTCTTTTGTCATATTATGTGTTATGTAATTCTTCTCTATTGCCATATGCAGGGGTTTAGTGGGAATTTTTTATATAAAGGTATAAACGGTGGCTTAGCATGTTTGCCTCGCACTTCCAGTGTTGGGGGTTCGATTCCTGCCTCTGTCCTGTGTCCGTGGAGTTTGCATTTTCTCCCTGTGCTTCGGGGGGTTTCCTACGGGTACTCTGCTTTCCTCCCCCAATCCAAAGACCTGTCTTGTAAGCTGATTGGCTTCTCTAAATTGTCTGTAGTGTGTGTGAGTGTGTGTGCGATGGGTTGGCACCCCATCCAGGGTGTCCCCCACCTTGTGCCCCAAGTCCCCTGGGATAGACTCCAGGCTCCCCATGACCCTGTGTAGTATAAGCAGTATGGAAAATAGAAGGATGGATGGATAAGTGTCACAATACAATTATAAATTAATTTCTGTGACATATGTATATGTATAAGAATAATACAGGATAAAAACCTAATAAATAAATATATACAGATATGTTCAAATAAATAACCTGTCAAGAAACATAAACTTCAGGTGTTTACAGGAATATTTGCATATAAAGGGAAAAATATATAGTTCCCATATCACAAATAAGCAAACAAACAAATAAAAGTCAAGTATACAAGTATAAATTAATTTCTGTCAAATACTGTATGAATAAGAATCATTCATTAAAATTTAAAATACATAAAAAGTTGCAAAAAGTATAAATGACTTACAAATAACGATATATTCCCAAATCCAAAATAAATACTTGTAAGAAAAATGAAAAAGAAACTAAACTAACACTTAAAACTATTAAAATGAATTAGTATTAGTATTAAAATTAATTCACTCAACTTATTTTAACTCAATTTACTTTTTCCATTTTTTTCTCCCTCTCTTATATGTGTGATTATTGATTGTGCGTGTATCTCAGATGGAACAGCTGCAAGCAGAACAAACAGGCGGCCAACAACCGAGCAGCCACGGCCAATCAGACATCTCCGTCTCCGGAAGGAGAGAAGCTCCACAGTGACAGTGGCATCTCTGTGGACAGCCAGAGCCTTCAGGAGCAGCAGCAGCTGCAGACACAGGCCGAGGCTCACACACAAACCCAAACTCAGCTCCATGTGCCTGAACAGATCGGTAAGATCTGCCAGAAACTGCCTTTTTACCTCAAAGTGCTCACAGATGTTTTCCTCTGAGCTTGTATACAGGTTTCATAAGTTCATCTGTTCTTATGAGTATCTATTAAGGGTCTGACTTTAAAGCCAGGATAGTGTGAAATCAAAACAAAGGCAACTGAGTAAACAGCTTTTCTACATTGTTTTTATAACCTAGTGAAGAATAAGAGGGACCATCTTCACAATAAATGTATAGAAATCTAGTACTGTCTATAACCATATAATTTAATACATACTGCAGTGTTATATGCCATTTAATGTCATTCTCCTGACAATGTAAGATGATACTATGATATGCTGAAACAATGATATTAGACTATATGGTTATCAATTCATGAATTTTTCATACTGTTCCATCCCTAAATCTTATTATTAGCGTAGCACAGGATGATATAACAGTTGTGGTTTGGAGTCCATAGCAAGGACTTCTATCTTGATCTTAAACAATATGATGACGTGAAATTAGAGAAATTAGGGAGGAAATTGGTTGGAGACAAGAAGCCGGAAGAACTGATAAAGTGGGCGAGATAAGCGGCTGCTTAAACACTTTCAACAAACATTTGAATAGGCCATCCAATGTCTTCAACTTACAAACATTAGCACCACAAGAGACAAAGACATTTACTGACATTCATTATTAGATGAGCTTGGCTGGAATGCAGTCAGCCCGCAACAAGACACTGTTATTAATCAAATTTGAGATAATCAAAATCTGCCTTCATGTTTAAATATACACTATGTAGCTAAAAGTTTGTGGACACCTGACCATCAGATGCACATGTGCTTTTTGAACACCCCATTCCAGATTTAGTCCCTGTTTACTGTTATAAAAACCTCCACTCTTCTGGGAAGTCTTTCTACTAGATTTTGGGGCGTAGGTGTGGGGATTTGTGCACATTGAGCCACAAGACCATTAGTGAGGTCAAGCAGTGATGTTGTTTGAGAAGGTCTGGGGTGCAGTCAGTGTTCCAGTTCATCCCAAAGGTGTTCAGTAGGGTTGAGGTCAGGGCTCTGTACTCAAGTTCTTTTATCCTAACCTTGGCAAACCATGCCTTCATGGATCATGCTTTGTGCACAGGGGCATTGTCATGCTGGAACATGTTTAGGCTCGACCCCTTAGTTCCTGGAAAGGAAATTGTAATCGTAATGCGTACAAATACATTCTATACGATTGTGGGCGTTCAGTCACATATGGGTGTAATGGTCAGGTGTCTACAAACTTTTGGCCATATAATGTACATCCTTTTTTAAATCCATATTAATTTTAATGTACCACAACAATTGTCATATCCACATTCTTAACCATTTGAGCGATTGAAGCTGCAGACAGACTGTAGCATCACAGAATAAACTTGTTAGAAGCCACTTTGCTTCATCTTGATGCCCCAACCAAAGCTAATACAATTGACATACAGTTTTCACATTTCTGAGTAAGTCATTCTGATTGGCTGTGGTACATGGAAATGTGCCATAAATATTGACAGACTGAGAATAGCTAGTTAGCCTGGTATCTGTAATTAGCATGATAACTTCATCCCTCTCACTTAAACGTTTAAGAATTACCAACACTGGGCTCCCAAGTAGTGCAACAAAAAAAACATTAGCCATATCAGCTGTGGTCCAAGACAACAAAATTGCCCATGCTGTCTGGGAGGGACGGATGGTATACTCTCTCTCTCCCTCCTGTCAATCACAGTGATGTGTCATGTGACAGAGGAGAGATAGCTAGTGAGTGGGAATAGGCACGTGACCAAATTTGGGAGAAAACTGGGTTAAAAAAAGGGAATTAGCAACACTGAAAGACAAGAGGGGTTTCATCGTGCTGACGAGATGGCTGGATTAAAAATAAAAACTTTAATTTCGGCCAATATCTAAACACCCCATTACTGTCTGGCAGAGACTCCTGTTTCATGTCTTTATGTTCAGTGAAAGGCATCCTCAGAAAGCTGCGCTAAAGTAATATTACTTGGATACACTGAAGCAGAATGCAAGTCATTCGTCTTCAAAATATTTGTAAAAAAAATACTTGCAAACAACCCTTTCCTGTCTCTCCTCTCATTCTCTCTTTCGTTATTCAGCTGCTTCATTCTTTAGTGCCTTCTTAGTCCATCTTTGATCCTTCCCTTAACCTCTCTTTAACGCTCTCTTTAAAGCTCTTTAACGCTTCTGTATGCCCTGCTCTCTCTGCCCTTCATCACCCAGTCATTTTTCTCCCTCTTCATTACACATTTTCATTGCACGTGTACATGGTCAGGAGACTGGAAGTCAAGGAGACAATAGATGTTGGGAACCACACAGGAACACACATGTGCCCATATGTCTCGGCATGAGCCACCTGACTTCTCATATGAGTAACGGAAGAATCCACTCAGAACTGCGAAATTATATTTAATGAGTAAATGCAACAGTTACAGGATGTGGCCTTGAGGTGCACCCACACAGTACACACACACACACACACACACACACACACACACACACACACACACACGGCCATGGGCAACAGACAGCGAGTCGCAAAACAGAGCGAGTATGTTGATACTATCTATCAGAGTAGAGAGGAACATTTCAAGCATCACCCTTCCAGGCTGTGCAATAATGTGTTAACCCTGTCCCTATAGCCCCAAGTGTATTAATTACAAGAACACAAAAGTCACACACTCACTGGTAGGTGTGGGCAAAATGACAAAAATATTATATAAGGATACCTTATCATGATATTTTAGTTTGCTATTAAAGTGCCAGCAAAAAACAGTGTGCCATAAAAGTTGTAACACTTCTATTTAATACCTACAATAATAAATGATTCATCAGGGAAAAAGAGGTGTTAAATAAAACATTTGGCACCACAGTTTTAGCTATTTGTTAGTAATTCACTGGATCTGCTGAAGCAATAAAATAAAATCTAATAAAATAAGGTACCAATTTGTGTGAATCAACTATGCCATTATCAGATTAGCATATTTAGATTATGTGCTACTAATAGGATTATAAAACTGAATTAAACTGCATATAAACCCATTTTGATATTCACTTTGGGGCTGAGTTATTGAGCGGACACAAAAATGAAAAATAATCCATGCTGGGGTGGTGTGATGCGGCCCAATGCAAAGTAGATTATTTTCCTATAACAGTATGGGTCGAATTGTCAACTTGATGATTACAATCCTTATTAATGAAAGGAACATCACACTTTTTAACCATTTATAGTTTACATTTAATGTTATGGAATGTCCGTGAGAAACGTTGCTTCGACAAAACAATTATGGAGACAAGGAAAATGCAAACGCCTCTGTCTTCAAGACTCTCCCATGTCAGGAAACTAAGTGACACCCGAAACCACACTACCCACACCACATCAATGATTACACTAATCAGCTTTTACTGTAGAATTGATGATGTATTAGAACAAGCACATCAATATAAACCTATCATTTATGTTACAGCTGGAACTACTGTCCGAGTTGTGGAGTGCTGTTATAAAAAATGAATTCACACCTTCTGACCAGGTTTGAGAATTCAGCAGCACTGTAGTTCCTTGTTGGTTGATTGGCATTTCCAAATTGTCTTCAGTGTGTGAATGTGCATGCGACTGTGCCCTGTGATCTGCCATGTGCTCCAAGTTCTCTGGGATAGGCTCCAGGTTCCCCATGAGCCTGTGTTGGATAGGCAGTACAGAAAATGGATGGATGGATTGATGGATGGACAGCACTGTAGTATAATGTACAATAATGTAGAATAATACATGCTGAAAGTAAAGGAATACTCCAGGATTTTTCAAATCTAATCTCCACCCACTTTATATGTACTGTATGTGTGAATAGAATAGAGATTAAATATAAAAACCTTTTAATAAACCCGTTTAACCAAAATTGCCTTACGATGGAAGTCTAAGGGCAGCTGCTGAGGTTGAGAAAACAACTGCCCCATAACTTTTCTGTTCTTTTCTCAGTACATGGAAATGTGTTTAAATTTTTATCTGTGGTAAACGCACATACACTACAGATGTGGTCAAAAAAAAAAAAAAACTTGCAAAAATGCTGAAGTATATCTTTAAAGAAAGAGCCCAGTCTGACCTTCCTGCTCTCCTGTCTTTGTGTGTGTGTGTGTGTGTGTGTGTGTGTGTGCGCCAATCGCTTGCCTATATAAGACACTGGAGAAAAGCAAATGATTAATGAATAAATAAAAAGCACTGATACACAGTTACTTAAAGTAAATGCTTTCCCATGCTACTGGGAATTTGAAAGGCAGAAAATCATTAAAGTGTACAATGCGTCAGCACAGATATGTGGAATACACATGTTCAGGAAGACTGCTTGGCAAGCTTTCAATCTTTCAGCCTTATTTCATGTCTTTATCTATACAATGGCCTACTTTGGCCAACTGTGACAAC
This sequence comes from Stegophilus panzeri, assembly GCA_024331685.1. Taxonomy (NCBI): domain Eukaryota; kingdom Metazoa; phylum Chordata; class Actinopteri; order Siluriformes; family Trichomycteridae; genus Stegophilus; species Stegophilus panzeri. The sequence continues at coordinate 7,064,613 of JANDJT010000102.1, forward strand.
TGTGTGAAAGAGAAGAGTGGTGCTGACAGCACTGACAAAGCTCTGATAAAGTAAGACAGAGTGGGTGGCTGTATTATGATGTTCAAACTTTCTACAGTGTAATAATTAGAATAATGAGAAGGACCTGATGTAAATACCTTCTTTCAGTCTGTCACCTGATATGCAGGGAAGTGAATGGAAAGATGGATAGTTTTTTGGATCAAGATTTTATATTCCCATTCCCAAGAGGGCACAGCATTGCATGATGGGAGAGTGTGCTGGAGGATTCTGATCTATCAGGCATGAGAGTAGATGCCCAAGTAGCCCAGAAAGAGAGAGAGAGAGAAAAACCATTAGTAACTTTTAATTTTCAGGACCTAGAACTTCTGTTTATAACCCCTTTATCACCCTGTTGTTCGTGTTCCTTGAATTCAGCATCCAGAGAGCATGGTGGCTTAGAGGTTAGCACATTTGCCCGGCACCTTTGGGATTGAGGGGTTTGATTCCCACATCCACCCTGAGTGCATGGAGTTTTCATGTTCTCCCCGTGCTTTAGGGGTTTCCTCCAGGTACTTCAGCTTGTGTCTGTGAAGTTTGCCCACAGCACCGCCAAATATTCAATGATCAAATAATAAAATAGCCTAAAGTAGCACTGTGGTATGTAAAATAACCACTCCAGCAATAAAACCATCAGCGAATTTCATTATAACAGCTTTGAAGCTGATATGAGAAGTGAGATTAATGTCTGTATTTATGGTAGATTTTATTGCCTCTGAAAAGTAATAGTTTTTGGCTTCCACTGTGATTTCCTTATTTCTCAGGTCTAAACATGTTCTGAACTGATCATTACTTATCATGAGTAAGTCACTAACTATACCCAAGTTGCCCTGACATTTCCTCAGCTGTCTCTGCCTGTATTTTTACACAGCAGTTTGTTTGCCTTATTGGCTCATTAGTAGGTGTGTGGTGATGGATTGCAGTGCTCTCATGGGGGCAGCTCAAAATTTGCTGCAACACCAGTGTTTAATAGCTGCTAATTAGAAATACAAAAAAAAGGCTGCTATATCAGAAGCTATTAAAACTCCTAGTGTATCTACATGCTTTCTGTGATTGTGTATTGTGTATAGGCAACTCATTAAAGGAAGTGGAAAAACTCAATAAATCAGTAAAATTAGCATTTCCTTGTCTAAACCTTGACTGAGGTCTTGATCTATTTATCTCTCCTTCTTTTCAGAGTCACTCTGGGGTGTCAGGGGGGATCTAGGTGAGTTTGTTTAACAGAAACCAGAGGGTTTAGGAAGCTGAAGTACTAAAGTATATCTGTATCTAATTAAAAACAGAGAGAGAGAGAGAGAGAGAGAGAGAGAGAGAGAGAGAGATTGCTTTGGATCCAGTCCCCTGAAATCAATGTTGCCATGCACACAGATTTCCTGAAAAATCTTATACTGTGGTTGTAGGTTAGTTTTTTTTAGGCCCTTTGGATACATTGCATTAATTATTTAACTTCCTATTAAAACATACACCAATGGCCATGCAATATAATGCATTTATTTCATAAATGTATTATATTGTTCATCAGTGAATTGGTCTAATTCTTCTCAACGCTTTTTTTTTTTTTTTTTTTTTTTAATGTATGGCCACTTCTAGTTGAATAATACAAGACCATTTTATGACCTTGAGAAAAGAAATACTTAAGATTGTTGCATGTTTTTAATATTGGCTGTTTATTAGTTTTGTTTTACTGACCATTAGTCTGTTTTTTTGTGCTGGTTGTGAACAGCTATTAAGCTGCTTTTGTTACTCAGACCTGGCAATCTGAAAACCTTTTTAGTGTCTCATTTCACCAGTCTAGTTTCTCTTCCTCTCATCAACTATGCAGTGGTTCCTAACATTTTTAAAAACAAGGTTGCTGCTGTAGCCAAAAACATGTCTCATGACTCCAATAATCACTATTTTATCTGTATGGATTAATCAGCTATAAATGTATAGGATTAATACAGTATAATATTACAATACTCACATCACTGGGATACTTCATGCTTTTTGGAAGAAATTAAATCCATGTAGTCTAATGCATTTTTATTATGATAGAATTAAGCAAAATGAATGTTTCATATATTTCAGTGGAACAGCAACTGTACCAACAAATGCCACACAAGTGTTAGCAGATGCATGTATAGCACAAAATGTAAACTGATATCTGGTATTGCTCACTGCTTACTAGCTAAGAGTAGTAAGTTTGAAATTCAGCTAGCTGAAATTAGACTCCTCACTCATGTGCGTTTCAATGACGTGACTGAGTCACTCAGTCAGTCAGTCAGTCAGTGAGCGAAAACATCTCTTCTAGGTTGGCCCGCTAGGCGGTCTGGCAAAAAAGCTATTTGAATTTACTTAATTCAGTTGCATACATTGGTTCCACATAAATAAATTGTGTTACATTAACAACATTTTGTTCTTGTACATCCAAAATGATGTGATCTTGTATTTTCCAAGCCCTGAATAAAATTGCTCACCAAGCACAGTACCAAACTGGGGCCACTGGGGTAGGGAGGCAGTGACATTTATCACTGCACAATTTTACCACTCATACTTTAATCAAGTTAGTTTAATGCTACAGTTATTTATTCCCATTAGCACTAATATCCTCAGGAGATTTTATAATGTTATTGGATCCCTTTAACTTAACACTACTTTTGATCACACTCACTCTACATAATACAAATTACTGTAGTAATTAGAAACTTGTTTCAATTAAATTTGTCAACTGTACTGTATGTAATATGTTCTCTTAAAACTGACAAGATAGTCAAACTTTTTTTCAGTGTAACTAGACTCAGTTAGGGAAAATGCCTCTTCCTGCCAGCCAATCCAGCAAAAAAGTCTATCGAGACAACTAAAGTCTAGCCAACCACTAGTACTTGATAAGACCTACTGTCAGATACAGATACAGGTTTGGATGAAAATGAAATCTGATACAGAGTCAATTGTTTAAGTGATCAACAAACAGGTTAGAACAAGCCAAAGCAAACTTGACCGCTAAACAAGAAGCGTCAAAACCAGAATAGCATGCACACAACAATAAAAGCTTGGCACCATCGCTAGTGATGCATTGGGAGCAATGTTTCACAAGGAACACAGGTTTGAAGTGTGTATATGTAGTAAGCTAGTGATAGGGAATAGGTGTATGTGATTAGAAGTCTGAGGTGTGAGAGCAAGGTCATGTGACAGATCATGTGATAAGTTTTGTAGTTGCTGTAACTGATGTATGGTGCGGCCCTGATAATGACAACAGTAATTATAGGCAACACTGGGCACTAGATTCCAAATCAATATCAGTTTCAAACAGAATTTTACTAAACACCCTCTGGCTGTCCACATATACACAAAAAACTACCATGACAGAATCAAGTCGCAGAAAGACTTCACACTATCTGATGTAGTCTCAGACTGGGAAAGATTTCCCTCAGGTAAACTTTACCATCCCACTTCAGTCCTGCTCAACAAGATCAACCATAATCACTCTTCCTTCCTCTCTCTCTCTCTCTCTCTCCTGCTTCCCTCCATCCTCTGCAGGTCTATCTGACCCATGAGGAATGGAGTGATGGATAAATGGATGTCAGACGGGGGATGGGCTGTTTAAATTTTAACCATTCCATCTAGTGCTTTCCTTCTCTGCTTTTAGTCTCTTACGTCCCACAAACCTCTTTATTTCTGTCTCCATCTTTCTTTGTTTCTTTTCTTATTGACAATTGCAGCATCTCAGCCATTCTGTCTACCTACCTCTCTAATGTGATGATTAGTCTTCTAACTTCTTTCCAATCATTTACAGCTTTGTTGTTCTTTCTCATTGGACATTAATGTGTAAACAGGGATAAAAACAGCCTTGGACCACTAAAGGTGTACAATAGAGCAATACATTTCATACACAGACATTAGATAAACACTCTCTTAGCTGTAATACAGTGTTTTCCTCAATGGGTGATAAATGTTGGACCCCGTCCTATCATAAAGAGACACAAAAACTGCTTCAGTTCCTAATGGGGTCTTGTGCAAACTGTGCCAAAAGACATAACTGAACATCATAGATGGCTGCTGTGTGTTGAGCCTATAAAAAAAGCATCTGTCATATAGAAAATTAAATTCCTGAACAACTAGTATAAGTGGTAGTAGAATTTGTATTGTAATTAGAATTGCATAGGTAGCCAATGACGCTAATGATTAAGAATGAATAGATAATCCCCCCCGAAAACACAGGGTTTCCCCTGCCTTGTCCCCTGAGTCCCCTTGGATAGGCTCCAAGCTCCCTGCGAAGTGGTAGAGAAAATGGATGGATGGATGGAAGTTTTTGTGAGGTGATTGTGTGTTTGTGCTAAACTTTACTGTATTTTGCTCAGTTTTGTAACTGTTTTCACATATTCTGATTCTGGAAATATTAGCATGCGTTTGAGCCAATTAATTTTCAGAGTAAAAAATGGCTTCAGTCAACAGCCAGACTGTATCCTTCCTTCATGTGCATAGTACAACAGGTGGCATGGTTTGGAAAAGATTAGCACACAACACAGCATCAGCACAAGTTACTTTGTGCCACACAAAAATATAAGAACCAATTGGTGTGGTTCGTGTAAACAAGCATCACATGAAAAATGCAAAAGTCAATAGTAGAGTTCCTTTTCTTGCTACTGGATCAGTGAAGTAAAGAGTAAAAAGTAATATCAACAGCCTATTCAACCTGCATGTCCGCCAGGCAACTGTGAATGAAAAAGTGATAGCCAGGGTTCATAATCTGCTTGTCCCAGGCACCTGGTCTAGTGATTTGTCCACTTAGACTAAAGTAGAGCCCTAGGAGTGGAAATGCCATTATAAACTTCAGAGACAACCAAAGTCAAACAAGTTACACAAGTCTTTATGCACCAGACATTTCAACCTTCCCAGTTTGAACCCTCAAAGCAAATAAAAACTCAAAACTGGATGTGGGACATTTGCAATTAACAAACTAGCTGGACAGATATGTTAATACACAGCCTGAGCTGCACAGGCAAACTGAGAATTAGCACTTGTTTCTCACATTAGGAGAAAGATGCAATGGAGAGATACTTATGATGTCACACACTGACAGGCCAAAAAAAGGATAAATAAACAGGCGTTGTATGGCTGAACGCTGTTGTACCACTGCATCGGCATGGCGCGGCCGCGATTCAGACACAAAAATGGAACCAAAGAATTCAAAGAGCGCTCTCTGCATTCTGGAATCGTTTCCATGGCTCCCCACAATTGACAGAAGATTGAAGGGTTTAGTGGGAAAATGGGGCATTTGTGTGGCGTACTGAATGTAGTAATGATTGCAGTTAAAGAGTGGTGGTGGTGGGGGGTGGAGGGACCAGGGTGAGCATCCAGCTCGAGAGAGCCCCCATTAGGTGAAAGCTGAATAGACTGTTAAGCTTAAAATCACGAGATATTCTTCTACTGCACTTTCATTAAACACAAATTGAAATCAAAAAGGAACATTGTTACATGTTAGATTATGTTATCAGCAATCATCAATATTGATCACAGAAATCAAAATGCAATGCTTACTTCTAAACATCTTTTGAATTTTGACTATCACCATCTATTTGTTAGTGTGGAAAAAAACAACATTAACCTGTAAGTTCAGTGCTTTGCACAGGGTTGCCAGGATTTGGGTTTTTACACCTAATTGCATTTGTATTGTGGGTGGAAAAAGCAAGCCTGTGGGTGGTATTTTTTGGACTAGTATAAGCAGCTTGTAGCCAACAAATCAAATTATTAGAATGAAATCTAATCAGTCTCTGCAAACATAGGGTATATGATGAAGAGATAAATAAATAAAGAGAAAGTGTAAATGCAGACAGCGTATCCGTGACGTACAAGAAGCATTTATTCTGTAAACTGTATTGAACTGTTTGGGAGAAACAAAGGGGGATTATAGATTGAATAATGGCCTACCAGGTGATAATTAAAAAAAATGCATGCACACCATGGTGAACTTGTTTGCCATACAAAGACTGACACAAAGAAGAAAAATGTGTGTTCCTTTCCAATACCCAACTTTATTTTGTGCAGTTTTTAGAAGTAGTTGTGCTGTAAATTTACTAACAACTGCCTCCACATGACTCTAGACTATAGGAGAAAATGGATAAATCTAAAACCCTAAAGGGTTCTTTGGTTCTTTAAAATGTCTATGCAGAAATCTACAACAGAGGGTTCCCCTATGAGACTCCTTCAGGATGCTAGGACCATTAATTATACAAACAACTGTAAAGAACCATTTTTTTCTAAGAGATTACCAGTTCACTCTAACTGTTATGTTTTTTATGTTTGGGGGAACTCCTGCTTTTTACAACACAAACCCAAATGAATAAAACAAACACCAGTCGTACATAATTGCCCACAGAAATCCTGTATTATTGTAACTATGTCACATTATGAAGAAAAATGCTATATTATTTCCACGTCATGTATACAAAAGAGATGGTCTGATGTAGAAGCTGATGTGGAAGGATGTGGAAGCTAGGCTTCAAAAACCATAATCTATGATGTGTATGTTATATTGATAATGGTATAAGAATGATGCTTGTATAATAGAACACAATATGGTAACATTCATCTTTGTCAAAAACAAAAAGAAAACTCTTTCTTTCCCATTCTCTTTTCCCAGTGGTGAGGGTGGATGGAGGGGCTCAGTCGGGCTCTCCGCCATCACAGGCATGAAGGGAGCTTCCGAAGGAGGTGACACCATCAAGCAGATGAAGGAGAAGAAGTTCCAGTGAGAGCAAAGTGGTGGGAAGAGAGAGGAGGAAAGTGGCATGCTGTTCTGGTGGTCATTAGTTAACTGTGACCATCAGCTCCTAATAAACCCAGTATGGACATTTCCCCGATGCACTGGGTCCTGTGAGCTTGAAGATCAGATGTTTTGGGCCACAATCTTCACTTCTACAGAAATGCCATCATATTATCCACATGCCCCAAGGTCAACACTTTACAGGCTGAAACCCAGTTCAGATCATACCAGCAGCTGTCATCTGTAATGACACTTTGATCTAAATTGGGCTTCATATAGCACTGACATCTAACAAAACAGCTCATTTAACACCATCACCCAAATCTAAATGGCCTTATTGCATTCCTCAGTGTATTATCAATGATGTATATGCCAAAATATATGTATGTAAACCATGCATTTGTTCCCCTAACAAACTAATCCATACAGTAAGGTAATAACTCAAACCAAATGAAGATCATCAACCCAAGTAAAGTCACTTCATGTTTTAAAGACACTCTTAGAGCTAAGAAAGCAGGTCTGTTTTCCAGACTGATTGCAGCCGTTGCCTCCTGCTCCTGATGATCTGATCCCACCAAACTTTCAGATAAATAAGAGATCTAAATCCGGACCTATGACACATATAGGCCGTATATGGACTCCACAAGAATGCCTCAATCGCACTAACCTCCTTTGTTTGGTTTTTGAGTCTTTATTCTTAATATTCTTTATTCTAACCCCTGCCAAGAAAAAAGCATGTCTTTGAGGTGTTGGTCAGATTCCTTCCTTCAAAGTAGTGTATAGAGATGTGAAAGGTTGCCCTTTAAAGTCCAGGCCTGTTAGTGGTGCTGTTTTCACCCCTAATGGTGGTTTGTGAAGTGAAGCTAATTCTGTATCAGCGAGTGTAGGCGACATCTTGAAAAGGTGACATTTACTGACCTTTACGTTTGTAATGACTCACATCTATACTTAGCACGCTTACTCTCTCTCTCTCTCTCTCTCTCTCTCTCTCTCTCTCTCTAAGCAGCTATCTTTTTCTGACATACCCACATACAATCTTCATTTCCTCCACACATACATACTGTAAGTGCATTGTATTCCCTCCGCTATTACCTCACTTCCACCCAGGTTTATGTTACAATGCTGAGTTGTATGGTTCTCGTTTCACTAAGAGCAAACTATAGCGGGCCAGTTGGATGCAATCCTGCAATTCTGCACATCAGAGGGAGTCGGCTTAATACATCACTGTTGTAATTCCCAGGCTCAATATTCAGTGATTCATTTTCAGACTTCTGTTCGCCATTTACCTCTCTCAATTTCACCCCATGGCTGACTAAATCAGCTTTGAGAACCGTGGGTAAATGATTCATGCCGTGGTTGGTGAGTGGGCCACATGTGGTAAACTGGGGTCCATTAGATGCTCTAATGTGGTTGCGCTCCATAGCCAGCTCAGCATCATTGGACTGTGAGTGGTTATGACTGGCTGTAAGTGCTGTATCACTGTGCTGGTGGTAATGCCGTTAAAAAAATTGACTTCTAACCAGCACCCTTAAAGTTCTTCAGTTTGTCCCTTTTGGGCCCCCCTCAAATGTTCTATGTAGAACCCTGCAACAGAAGGTTTCTACATTAGGTTTTATGTAGAACCCTGTCTACATAGTGTTTTCCTATCAGACAAATTCCAATCAGACTAACTGTCTAATTGGTGGACTGTTTATAAGTAAAAACTACTAGGCAATCACAGCAAAGAAAGTGAGCAGAGTATCTTGCTTACTCTTCTTCTTCAAGTGTTCTGATGAATTGCTGGTTCATGTTTGAGATGTATAGTGCCACCTTGTGTGTGGATGTCCAAAACAGCTAATTTAATTTCAGGTGTACTCTAACAATAGCTTAGCAGTCTATGAGTGGGTGGGTGAATAAAAATGTCTACACATACTTTCAAATCGCTTCAAGTTGACCTGGGGGTGCACCAATAACTTACAGGAAAGGAAGAGTTCAGCAATCAAGAATGAGCAGTGTGAAAGTGGGCAAACACTCACAACTCACATACCATCCACACACCACAACAGAACAACCAAACCCAACCAATTTTACCCCCCCTCCCCCAGGATTACATCCTTCCTCCATTACCCTAATGAGCGGTAGTGGCATATAAATGCATTGAGCACATCAACACACAAACACACATATATAGTTTTACTGTGTCTACTGCATGGCTTTGTAGTTTACTCCACAATCCAGAATGGGAGCTTGTAATCTAGCGCATCACTCTCAGGTCACTGGGCACAAACTGAGGAATGGCGGTGGGATTCAAACTGCAATAAATAACCACTGTAGTATTGATCAAACTTTGTTTAATGAGCACAGTATTGACACTTTTTTCTATTTTACTCAGGCTTATCTAATGTAAATAGCTGACATTAAAAGTACTGCATACTGAATCGACTGTACATTTACTTATTTCTGTAGCATTGGGCTTGGAGCAGCTGAAAGATGCCTTCATGGTCGGATGTTAGTTGGACAGAACCTGGTGTGTACCATTGCCTTATAGCTTTGCTCCTTTGTTTTGCTTCATTTGGCTAATACGAGCTTCGGCTTTGCGTGATAAGCTGAAGTCGGTGTTCACCTCCTGTCTGGCAGAGCAATAGAGAGTCTGTTGTTGCGCATTATAGTTCAGAGCCGTCCTCCTCACTCAGCTGGGTGCTTTCCATTAAATCATTCTATGGAGCGTATCATTGGCCTCTGCAGCTAGCCGCTGTGTTGGAGTTTAATGCGTTTTTATGGCTCCACTGCCTCACGCGTGGAGCGCTACTCCACAGTTTTGCTGAAAGCACTTACAGGTGAAAAAGAAAGACAAGTCGCTTTATTGTTTTTTCCTCTCTTGATTGCTTTTTCTGTGAACACATAAGGCAACAGAGGACAGCTGTCATCTTTGCATGAACAGAGAAATGAAAGAGAAGCTCTAATTTTTCCAGGACATGATGTTCCTTCAGTTTAGTCTCCAGAGTACTGATATTTTCATACCATTAAAAAGGAATACAAGTGATTAAGTGGATAAGAAAGTGTTCCTAGGATCATAGTACAGTGAATAGAAGCTAACATGGATTTTCCACTATGAATTGCTCCAAGGGTACAATGAAGCACTTCTATATTCAGCATCTCAGCATACAGTCTTCACTCAATAACCAGCTTTTACTTCCATTTATCACCCAAGGATGAGTATAGAATGTACACAAGCCTAGTGATTAATATTCATATGCAAAATGTGTTGCGCTAGCTAACTTTGTCCTATCCTGTGTTCAGTTCTATTTTTATCCAGTCCTGTTCTTTTATAGCAAACATGGTTTCGTTTCTTGATAGAATTACCTTTTCAGAGCAGAATTTTATAAAGACAGTTTACTTTTGTAGCACTTAAACTGATTGAATTAGTACACTCAAAGAGTATCCAGCACCATAAAGTGCCTGTGGACTACGTCAGGTGTCTTTGAGCTACATTCATAAAGTTCAATTTTGCATCGCTTTGCTCTACTTTTTTTTCCCTTTATGTCTGGTCTGTATAAAATGTAAGTTGTATGTATGCTTTCTACATTTAATTGGGTCTTTAGTCAAGAGAAGATGGTCATGAAGGTTAAAGAACATTACATCATTATCCAAATAAATTTCATCCGGGTTATAGTTTAACAGAAGTGGGCTTGAACATTCACAAGCTACACATGCTATATATTCTTAGTATCATGAAGTAAAATGCAGAACCTATCATCTACTGTCACGTTTCTGTGTTATTATTATATCATTCTATGCATTTACAGAATAATACAACAAAGATTTAACAAAGAAATCTTGACTATGGGTACTGCATATCAAATCAGTGGCAAGTGACAATACTTGATTTGAGTTTGTGTTTGGAAAGCCAAATCTATGGACACATCCCTTGAAACCCTGCTTTAGATGGACACAGAGACACTCTTAAGAGGCAAAATGCTTAGATGAAGATGTCAAGGGTGATTCTCAAGGGGGGGTTCACTCTATCAGTCTCTGCTCCCTTAATGGGGATGAATGTTAATTGTACTTATCCCATATTCTCCAATGCATTGTGTAAATGTGACAAATTTCACATAGTTGTTATGACAGTACACTTATGTAAATGACAAAGGAAACAAATTAGTTATCTAATAGAATAAAACCAAATATGATTGCTCCTGTCTCATCTGATTCTTCTTTTATTTCCACTCAGTAATGAAACTATAGAAATATTTGGCCATGCATTTAGGCTGAACGGATAAGCTTTGCTACAGATTAGATCAACATTAGACACTAATGATTCATGATTACTTAAATGAAATAAAGGAAAACAATTCACTGTTAATATAGAATACATCCACCATCACAATAGTTATTTTCCAATGTACACATGTACAGTGAAAGGCAGAAATATTATGATGACAATTCATTCAAAATTTTGGTTCTCAAAGTACTGATATATACTTACAATATTTAGAGAAATGAGAGAAGGAAACAGTCAGGCTGTTTACAGCATACAGATGAACTGTCCCTTTGAATGAGCATATTAGCATAATTTGATATGTCCCTAATAGATTCTACACAGAGCCCTGCAACAGCGAATTCCATATCAAAGACAGTTCTAAGTAGAACTATCAAATATAATCAATAACATCAAAGTTACAAGTATGAGCTAATACCATTTACCCATTAACTATCCAAAGTTAAAAGCAAAATCATTATATGCTGATTTAAGCATCTAACTCCAAAATTACAAGTAGAAACTAAAACCCTCAATTATGCAACATTTCAAGTAGAAGGTAAGAACCCTCAAAACTATCCAAAGTATAAACTAAGAACCCCTAATTATCCAATGTTTTAAGATGAAACTAAGAACTTGTAACTATCTAAACTTCCAAACTGAAACTGAGAATGAGAATCTACCCAAATTTGTATACAAATATATGATAAAAATAATGAATATCCAATGTTGTAAGCAAAAGCTAAGAACTTACCTAACTAACCAAACTACCCAAAGTTTCAAGGAGAAGCTAAGAATCTTTAACTAACCAAAGTTTCATGTAGAAACTGATAACCTTTAGCTAGCCAATGTTTCAAGTAGATGCTACCCTTAACTAACCAAAGTTTCAGAAAGAAACTAAGAATTCTTATCTACACCCATTTCTATATAAACCTAAGATCGTTAGCTATCCAATGTTGCAATTAGCAACTAAAACCCTTTAATTATCCAAAGTTTCAAGTAGAGGCTAAGAATCCTTAACTATCCAAAGTTTCATGTAGACACTAAGAACACTTAGCCAGTTAAAGTTTCAATAACAGCTAAGCACTCTTAGCTATCCATGGATTCAAGTAGAAATGTAAAACCCTTAACTATGCAAAATTCCAAGTGGAAGTTCACAACTTTTAACTACCCCAATTTATACACAGAAAATAAGAACCTTTAATTATTCAAATCTATCATAAATTCTAAGCAATAGCTAAGAACATCTAACTATTCAAAGTTCCAAGTAAAACATAAAAACTCTTTAACTTTCCCAAGTTCTCAGCAGAAGCTATGAATTCATATTTAACTACTGTTTCAAGCAGACACTAAGAACCCTTAACTAGCCCCAAACCCTTGAGGAACCATCCAGCACAATGAAGAGAAGCTACAACAAAAATTGCTTAAACAAGCAGATTTTTTTTCTCTAAACAGTGAATAAGCCACAAATTAGCACTTCCCCAGACAACAATATGGCATAAAATCCCACACAATATGTGGTAACCAGTATTGCTGACATCAACCATCCACAAACCGTTAACTGTTATAGTAAATAAACCTTGTCCATGAGCGAAAGCTATTGGCAGTTGAATTGCTACTTGGTATTGCTGTAGTGTGTGAGAAGCGTGGGAAACAGGGACTGGACGAGGACCAACATCCCACTCTGAGACTAAGGGCTTTTGAAGAGAAAGGAGCACTAACATGAAAATATTCTTGTAATATCAGCTTCCAAATCCAATACTCAGCCACTGTACACTAATGCAAATATCCCATAAGTTTTGCCTCTTAAAACAATATGGGCCGAGGTTCAAATTTCTCATCTTTAAAATCCATGGCATTCTGAAAACCACCCAGCATGCTACGGATCATAAAGAGCCTGTGATAGATTTTACAAGTTTGAAGTTGTTATAATGACTTGATTGGACATCAGTTGATCAGTGGGAAGCTAATATTTATTTCAGTCATTGTCAATCAAAGACACAATTAAAGAAAAAGAAAAACAAGAATAGAATAATCTGTCTTGAAACACAGTGTCATGACTGAATGAAAATTACTATGATTATGACTGGCCAACTAATCATTGGCCTTAATTGCCAAACCTGATTTTCTCTGTAGGGGATATAAGAACTGTTTTCAATTCTTTTAGGAAAGTCGGAGTAGGTAAAGAAAAAAAGACCACAGAGTACTGCTGGGTAAAGTATTTGCCAAACCACCTAGCAAAACACATCCATATGCTTCATTAGAACTTGGCCCCTGACCCACTGCAATTCATGCGCCACTTAGTTTCTTATAGATCTGCCCAATAAAAGTGCACTTTTATTACACATCCATTTAAAAAAGTCCAATATTTCACCAAGAGCTTCAAAAAAAAGAAAGAAAGAAACTCATAAGTGCCTTCACTTTATGGCTCTGAGAAGGTAAAGCAGCATCCACACGTCCAGTGCGGCTATTACCGACTGCTGATCTCCCAAGTGTAAGTGTTTAATTTTAACCACACACACTCACTCACACACACATTCCTAAAGCAAGCGCTATCCTGAAAGTTTAGGAAAAATCCACTCAGATCCAGATGTGAATCACTCGGCTGGCACACAAAAGATAAGCTGTCACAGTTTGTGTCTTCAATTAAATTACGCAGGCAAACTAAACACCGCAGCAAAATGGAATTGCTAATCAAATAATAAGCCCTTCATCAAGCTAATCAGCCGAAACAGTGAGACAGTGGGTGGTGCACGGTGATGGGAAGATAAAAAGCAGTTGTCAAAAGGGTCATTTCTGGCGTAAAATTGAACCTTAATGGGTAAATGATGCCACTGCTACAGCTGTGCACATGCATCTGATTACCAAAAAATACAGAAACACACTGAGTGAGACACAAGCAGAGAACAGAGAGGGGAAACCCTTGTGTTTTTCAAGCTAACCTCTATCTACCACATTGATAATGCATGTGCAATTACCACATTTTAAGAATGGAAAACCTGTTTACTCCAATCTCACTTATAATGAAAATGAAAGGGCATCTCCTGAGTTCTGTCAACAATCTTGTATGTGAATCATGGATTTTTGTAGAAATGATCAGTCAGGGGTATTTGTAAAGTTATCTCTAAAATCTAGATAACAGACAGGTAGTGCTGCCGCCTTACAGCTCCAGGGTCCTCGGTTTAACCCTGAGATCGGGTTGCTGTCTGTGTCAAGTTCTGAATGTTTTCCTCTTGTGGGTTTCCACTGGGATGTCTGGCTTCTTCCCTTCTCCGTTAAAAAAAAAAAAACATCCCAGGAGATGCACTGGCTATGCAAATTGCCCTTATGTGTTAATGAATATGTGTGTGTGCATAGTGCCCTGTGATCCAATCTGTATTCCCTCCTCATGGCCAGGGTTCCTGGGATTGGCTCCGGATGCATTCTGACCCTGATCAGAATAAAGTGCTTACTGTAGATGAATGAGTGAATCTGGATCATTCATATTTTTTGGAATGGAACTCTGTTAACATTTGTTTATTTGCATGGTCAGCATAGCTCACAGTAACTATAGATTTTGCCTTAGGGTCATTCCATTTCAAGTGGTCCAATACAGGTTGCCCAACCATTTTTAATTTTCCTAATTTTGTGGTGTTGTTTCCTCTGTGATGAGGAGAAACAATACCATAGCTCTATTGACAATGACAGTGTCCATTTGTAAAACACCCAACTGAACACTATAATTCCATATTTGGATAAAATCTATTCACGCATACCAGCTGTACACCTGTACCAACATGATAGATCAGGCTTCTTCAAATCTGGCCCCCGAGGTCCACTGTCCTACAGAGTTTAGCTCGAACCCTAAGCAAACACACCTGAACAAGCTAACCATGGTCTTCAGGATTAGCAGAAAATTACAGGCAGGTACGTTTGGAGGTTGAAGCTAAACTCTGCAGATTTGAAGAACCCTGTGATAGATCATGCTTCACTGTTGCCAATATCAAATGTAGTACCATTTTAGACCTCATTGAGAAGCACAAGCTATTGTTTGTCAATCATAAACATAATTATTGTAAAACACTGTTCATTTTTATTATTTGTTATGCTTATATTACATCTGTTCATTTCTCAAAATGCATAAATAAATTAGGCTTTTCCCCAGATTTCTACTAGCCAAGCAGTGTAACCAGTGGTATCTCAAACTCACAATTTTTACAACAGAATGCTACTATAAAGGACTTTTCAGGTTCGTGTCTGGTCCCCCACCAGAGATATTCAACCCAAAAGTGAGGGAAAATGAACAAATATCACAGATTGTGACCCCCATAAAAAATAAGAGAAGTCTCAAACCTGAACATGTTCTGCATGCACACTATACTTACCTAGGTACGCCATAAAAAATTAAACCCTTCTCATTATAAATTGACCCTAAAAGTGGAACTGTGAACAATCTTGAGCATTACCATTGGACTTAAGTTCTAAGTCTAAGAAATATGTATGTGCAAAATGTGTATATATGTACATTGTACCTTGTAATGCGCTATAGAGATCAGTTTTTGTTCCATGGAGCTAGGACCACCATGAGCCAAGATATTGAGGTTTCCATAAACAGCAGTATAACCAAAATGTCTTGTGTGCCATGACACAAAGATGGCCGCCGTAGTTAAACCAAGTAAAAACAAACAAAAACAAACAAACACATGGTGCTTGGCATTTTGCAATGCCAATACATAGAAGTAATCACTCCAAAATGTTTTGAAAAATGAAAAATGGTCAAGCAACCAGCTTTACCATTTTTGGACCACTTCAGATGGACCCACTTAATTATGCAAAAAAGCATAAAACAATACAGTAACACCATTGGTAAGCCTTTCTCCTAGAACTTTATTGTCAGACTGTAACAGTTAGTTTTGAATTCCCCATGACATATTTCAAACATTAATTGACAAAGTTCAGCAACTGCACTTAGGCTTCCATTATAAGTGAGGTTGTAGAAAATGGGTTTTCCATTCTTTTCTCAATATGGGAAAATGTGTTAAGTTTTTTTTTTTTTTTTTTTCCTGTGGTAATCACGCCTACGCTACAAATGCAATAGACAGTGATTAGGTTGAAAAACACTGAAGTGTTCCCTTAAGAATGTATCAGCGAGGTATAGAAAGGTTTTTGGCTTTACACTGATGAACTCATTGCTAATTCTGAATAAATAAACAAGAAAGGAACAGACAGTGTCAAAAAACGCAAATTCACATGGTTACAATTTCTACTATACTGTATATTGTGAAAACCGTTGAACTGAAACATATTACTCTTTTGCATGTATCTCAACCACAAGTAAAGTCATAGCATTTTAAAATGTGGTTACCCCCAAAAGTGAAAATGTATTTAAAGCTTCCATTTCAGTTTCAGTAAAAGACACCAGTACAAATAACTATATACAAATACAAATAACTTTATCACTGATTAATTCAGTTATTAATTATTTACCCAATAGTCTCTCTCTCTCTCTCTCTCTCTCTCTCTCTCTCTTTCTCTGTCGCGCTACACATGCTACTTCTCAGATACCAGTGATCCTGAAACCTTCTGCTCTCTGGACCTACCTGATCCATCCTGATGCCCTACTTCTGGTTCTCATCATTTGGAAATCACTCGTTGCTGCTGAGAATGGACCCACAAGGACAGCCTAAGAATCGATGAGATTACTGTGGATAGTAACACTTAAAAACATAAAGATATCATTGGACTGCAATTGATATGAACAGTTTTGCTACGATGGCTTAGTACTACTGTACAATTGCTATGATAGCTTTAGGACTGCAACTGCAATGAGCAGTTTTGCACTCAAGTCTCCCATCAGTGAAAAGCTAATAACTTCAACAAAATAGACTTCATGTGAAAACTATAATGAACTTCCAGGTTTTGCACTTTTGACCACATAGTACACAGTTATAGAAGGGAATTATTTATAATTGCACTATCCTGAGTCACCCAGACGAGGATGGGTTCCTTTTTGAGTCTGGTTCCTCTCAAGGTTTCTTCCTCAAATCATCTCAGTGAGTTTTTCCTTGCCACCATCGCATCTGGCTTGCTCATTAGGGATACATTTATCAATTTAAAATGTATACCCTGAGTGTCTATTTTTTGTAAAGCTGCTTTGGGATTATGTCCATTGTTAAAAGCACTATACAAAGAAAATTGAATTGAATTCAGTGAGTTCTGTTGGTTACATTTCCCATATATTCATTAGGTCATTTAACCATTTCAAAACACTGTCTGCTGTCATCTGTACAGAATGTGTAAGCACTCTTTGTTTTGATGGTGATGGTGCAGGAGCATCACAAACATTTTTACAGTCACATGTCATTTCAAACTGTTTCGATTAGTCTTATGTCTGGTTTGTTATGGCATCTAGCAATGCAACAACTGTGACATTCACTGTGTAACAAAATCGCACTTGCAAGATTTTAGACTTATCCTTAAGCAACTTGACTGTTTTTACCACCATGTTTATTAAACTAGACCACCACACATATGAAGATAAATGTTTTTGTTGGAATGAATACATACTATATGCATGATATACTTGGTTTTCTGGATTGGGATTATAACCTCTTGATTGTTAATGTTCACAGACTATCAGGTTGGGATACAGGGACAGAGAATGAAGTGCCAAAGCAATTAAAGCACTGACTAATATACTATTTAATTAAAGAAAAAATATGGAAGGAACTTTCAAAATGAAGTGAAAAATCCTTTACTTCATGACCATGTATTTTATTCATGGATTACATCATCATGAGATATTAATCTCATTAAGAAACAAAAGGCATGTTTTATTACCAGTGTATATTAATGCAGGATGTGCAGTATTCTGTATTAGGGTTTGCAGATTAATGACTGCAGCATCACTGCTATTGTTTCACTATAAAGTTCTGGAACTGCATTTTACTTCACAGATTGATGAAGGAACAAAGGCTTTTAAATATAACTGTTATATTTATATTGATATATTTTATACTGTTATAATTATTCCTAACATGGAGAGCCACAAGTCTTTAAAGGAATACTCCAGTAGTAGATTTAGAACTTCATTTACAAATGCCTTTGATGAAAGTGTTCTACAAAATTTGTTTTGCATAATCTTTTATTATTGAACAGCTGCCCTTAGACTTACTGTACATTATGTAACTTTTGAATTAACTTTTTTTTTTTTATTCAGTGCAGGAAACACTGTTAAAATTCTAGTCAGTGGTAATCACAAATATGCCACAGGTGCAGTAGATGGAGACGAGCTTGATAAATGGCAGAGTATTTGAACCCAACAAGTATACACAGAGATAGTGATAATGTGGGCTTATTGGCTAAACAGTTACACTCATTTCTGCTCTGTGCAAAGACATGCAATCTGCAAATCAACATCCTTAGAATACACACACACACATACACACACACACACCTGCTGCTGCTGACCCCAAAAAGTCGAAGGATCACCCAAATGATGAAAGGAGATAAGCAAAGATAGAAAGAACGAGCAAGAGAGAGAGAGAGAGAGAGAGAGAGAGAGAGAGAGAGAAAGAAATCTGATCATGGACTCAGAGATATACTGCATACATTTCTAATCAAATCTACAGTATATTCATAACAATTTTGTTTTTTTACATATTTATTGCAATATGACACATACATGTACATGTGTACCCTCACTCTTACTGTTCCAGATCTCTCTCTCTCTCTCTCTCTCTCTCTCTCTCTCTCTCTCTCTCTCTCTCTCACACACACACACACACACACACACACACTAAACTCTGTCACTGTCTCTATTACAGTATTTCATCAGTGCTGTGTTAAACAGACACTGCAATGATACTGTCTGGCCATCTGTTCATCTGTAACTATCATCATTAAAAACACCACACACACACACACACACACAAACATACACATGCACATATGCACACACATGCTTACTGCCATATGCTTTAACGACTCACAATGCAGCCATAAACTGTAATTGTATAAGATCTGTTGAGCTGTTGGGTCTCTTTCATTAAGTCTGTTCACGCTGTATTTATACAGTACTCATAATTGTGTTTGTGTGTGTGTTTTGTCAGTTAGCTTTGCTGCAGTGCACTTTTGTGGCTCAGTGCCACATGAATACCACACACCATCAGCTAGAGAGTGAGTCACCATATTTCCTTCCTGTGTGTGTGTGTGTGTGTGTGTGTGTGTGTGTGTGTGTGTGTGTGTGTGGATATATCAATTTGAAATAGTTAGAATACTGTATATTATAATAGTATGCATTAGGACTGCTATAAGTATTTGCATTAGTGGCAGATGTACACGTGTGTGTTTCTCTGTGTATATTTTGGCACCACGTGTAGCACACTGCTCAGAGCTGTCGTGTATATAAACAGACCTGCAGCAACTCATCTGTGCATCCTCGCTCATGCCTAATAAGATGCGACAATTTATAATAAGCATTCATTCATTATTTCACCCCATGTGCGTTCAGAGCTGAGGCCCATTAAATTGAGAGGCTTTGAAACAAGTCCTTCTATCCATTTGTTCTCTATTTGTTTACCTCTTTATGCATTTTCTTCAGTCCTATTATGATAAATAGTGCTGGAACGGCAGATGTGGTGGGAGTAATGGAATAACTGATCGAGCTGGAGTCTCCGCTTCATTCATAAATCTGTATTCATTTCATGCATGCTAGAACTGTCAGAACAAATTTTCACCTTTCCAATACTATTGAAGTTCTCATAACATTAATGCATTTGAAGGCAAAGATATCCACATTTAAATATTTCAAACCTCACATTCTACTTTTGGTTTCCTAATGTAGGCTAACTCTGTTGACACACATTTACCTTGGTGCTTTGAGTTTTGAAATGCATATCAATTACACACTTTATTCCACATCCATCATCTGTACTGCTTATCCTACACAGGGTTGAGGGGAGCTTGGAGCCTATCCCAGGGCACAAGGTGGGGGACACCTTGGACAGGGTGCCAATCCATTGCAGGGCACAATCACACACACATTCACACCCATTCTCACACTATGGACAATTTAGAGATGCCAATCAGCCTACAACACATGTTTTTGGACTTGGGGATGAAACCGGAGTACCCAGAGGAAACCCCTGAAGCACGGGGAGAACATGCGAACTCCATGCACACAGGGCAGAGGCGAGAAGCAAATCCCCAACCCCGGAGGTGCGAGGCAAACGTACTAACCACTAAGTCCCTGTGCCTCCTTATTTCCACATATTTCTTTCAATTATGCAGTATGTAAGGAATGTAACATGATGGGGCATGCTGGTATAGGAAAATAATCAACTACTAGTTAATATTACCACAACAAATTTGATTATTTCACAATAACAATAAATCCCGCAGTGTTTTATACCTCTTATGCCATAGTCATTTGCCAACGTTTACAGTTTTATAGTACACGTCATAGATTTGATCTCTTTAATGTCGTGGAATGACCACAAACCAAGTTAGTTCCAGTTGTCACAAATTACGTTACAGCAGCTACAATCCTCATAAACCTCATTCCCTCACCAGCTTCTCTTTGTTTTCTTTCATTTGAACTTAATAAGAGAAAAACAAACAAAAAAATTTAGCTTGTCATGTTACAGGATTCTGTTTTGAAGAATTTCCTGTGACAGTAAACTTAAAGAAACAGCTTTAGGGACTCCAGAAAGATGCAACAGAAAAGAGTTTGATGCAGCATAAGCAGCAGTTGCAATTGATGCAATTGGCTGGCTTCATGTTTTTTGGAGGTAGCAGGTGTTAGCTTTCACCCTCCTGGGTTGGTACTGTAGCTGTCGTATGATCGGAGAGAACTGGCTGGTGGGTGGCATTTGGTAAATTGGGCAGAAAAAAACAGCCGAACATCCCTACTACCCAACTATACAGTAGGAGAAAAGCAGTACGCCAAAGGTGTAGTATGTCCGAATTCTCAGTATTCATAAAGCAGTAGGTGAGAAATACCTGGATAACCTACTGCTTCTGCTGAGATTCTGCAGTATGGAACCAATGGACACTACGCTATCCCATAAGGCAATGGGACTGGCGTGAGAGCTGACAGAATCTAAAATGGACAGAAGATAGCGTGTCGGTTTTTTTTAAGTTGTAGGTGACTATGTAGTAGTACTATGCTACACACTTACACTACCGGTCAAAAGTTTAGAAACACTCATTCTTTATTGTTATTCATTTTTCCCCACATTTAATAATAATAATAATAAAGTCATCAAAACGCTGGAATAACACAAATTGAATTATGGGAATTATGTTGTGATAAAAAATCCAAAATACATCAAAATAATGTAATATTTTAGCATCTTTAAAGTAGACACCCTTTTTGTGTAGAATTTCCAGAAATGTATTCTTGGCATTTTCTCAACCGATTTCTTGAGGAATCCCCCCGAGATGCTTTTTAAACAGTATTACAGGAGTTCACGCCTATGCTGGATACTTATTGGCTGCTTTTCGGAATATTTCGCTCCAAGTAACCTATTTAAAAAGAAATTTTTTTGTAAATAAAATGTTTTCTAATGAAAGAAGTGAATATGTTGGCACAATTATATTTTTGTCTACAACACCGATTTCAAACGTGTAATCATACACCTTCAGTTCAAAAGGTTTTTAAGATCATGAAAAACATTTCAGTCAAGTGTTAAAACTTTTGACCGGTAGTGTACACTGATCAGTACGTACTACATCAACGGCCGAGCAGTTGGTCCTGAATCGAATGCAGTAGGTACTGTCACAGCACGCAATTTTGAATGCCGCCATAGCGTTAAATAAATGTCTCATCAAATAAAGTTTCACCATAGCAACAATTACACATATTTTTAAACCTTTTATGTGTAATGTCCACTATACAAGTCCCTATGTAAGTTGTTACTACAGAAGAAATAACATATTAGAACAAGCTTTTACAATCTGCTCACAAGCTGAATTTAAAAAAGCAGAGCAACAGGAAACACGTGCCAGTTATATGTTTTGATTTATTTGATCTTGATCCATGTGCCCCTTTCTAACTTTGAGCACCTGTTTCTCTCCTGCTGAGAGAAGAAGCCTGTCCGGAACTAAACATTAAATCCCACCACATGCTAATGCACGATCGCATAAGTGAAAAAAAAAATGTTATAAAACCACAAATCAAAGCCATAATGGTGCCTCCTATGGTACGAAGCAGAGTCATGCAAATTGCGAATTACATTTAAAGCTGAAAGCATTTAGGCTTTAATAAACAAATAATCACAGAGAAATCGTGTCTCTCGTGTCCTTAGAGAGAGGAGAGCATGACCCTCTAAGTACCTCTGAAGTCTATTAAATGTTTTCTAATTGCTCTGGCCTCTCTGCTTATTGTTTTATAAATATTTAAAAGGGAAATAGTCTTCCTTCTCAGACAAAACATCCCCATTTGCTCTCTCTCTCTCTCTCTCTCTCTCTCTCTCTCTCTCTCTCTCTCTCTCTCTGTCTTTCTCTCCCTCTTTCGTTCTTCCTGTGTGTTTGCATGTGTGTGTATGTGTCTGTGTGTGTGTGTGTGTGTGTGTGTGTGTGTGTGTGTGCGGGCCTCAAGGGTAAAAGCAGCAGCGACATTTACAAGTGTCATTAAACAAATTAAAAATCTACAAGCATGTACTGGGACAAAATGGGCTACATTTAGAACTAAGTACATTAACTGTGAGAACAGTCACTGAATATCAATCGAGTGTGAGATGAGGTAGTCGCTAAGTCTCACACTTTGCCCTGAACTTATTTTTAAACAAGACAAGCAACTCTAAACAATTTTGTGATCATTGCCGCCTTATAGGTCCAGGGTCCTTGGTTCAATCCTGAGCTTGGGTTACTGTCTGTACTGAGTTTTTTGCATGTTTTCCTTGTGGGTTTCTTCTGGGGTTTCTGGTTTCTTCCCACCTCCAAAAAACATGCCAGTAGGAAGACTGGCTAGGTGTGAATGTGTGTGTTCATGGTGACCTATGATGGACTGATCTCCCATTCAGGGTGTGTCTCTGCCTTGTGCCCAGTGATCCAGGATAAAGCATTTGCTGAAGATGAATGAATGAATGAATGAATCAATCAATCAATGACACTTTACCCTCATCAACAAATCCAGGATCTTCAAATATGCAAACCTGACACGTACTTGCATTTTGAAACATGATTGGCTCTTATATTTTATGATGCATATTTTATGACCCTTGCCGGTTATGTGGTCAGTACTACTTCAGGATATGCAATGAAATTTTTATTTTCTCATTGGTTATTAAATGAATCCCTCAAAATAATGCCCCTGAAGCTGAGCATGAGTATAACAGCACCTGGTCGAAGACACCTGTACAGGGCCACGCTTCCATTCAGAACATTTTAAACTCTTTTATATTTTTAGGTTGTGCATGTGGACTTTCCAGAAGGGTTCAAATCTGGAGACAGACAGGTTCACTGATTTTGTGTCCTGCACTTCTGTTTTTATTTAGATGTTTGTGTGGGGTCTTCGTCTTTTCATCTTTCCAGGTCAGATCTGAACCTCTTGGCAGAGGCAACCAAGTTTTGGGCTGAAATACCCTGAATTAATAATGCCACCTGGACCCCCAGCCACAAAACAGCCCTAAAGCATCCATATTTTGTGGTGAGTTTAGAGGATTTTCCTTGTGTGCAGTCTCCAGTTTATTCCAAGCATGCTGATAGTGTTCACAGCCAGAATGTTTGATTTTGATCTCATCTGACGCATCTCATTTGATCCCAAAGACGCATTGCAAAGTTCAGAAGCATGATTTTGTGGGTCGCGCCCAGGAAGGGCTTCTTCCCAAACAGCAGTTGTTTTGAGATGGCATCTAAAGGTTAATTTAGACTGGACATGGTTGAAGTGTGTTTGCTCTCATACGCGATTAAACAAGAGCTTCAATTTACACCAACTCATGCAAGCCCATTGTCCTGCTGCGCTTGTTTTACGTGCCATCTCTATTTTCACTTGAGCATACGTATAAGTGAAATCTAGTGAAATTCCATTATATTCTCTGAACTTTATTTAATATCAGAATCTACAATGATGTCATGACTATGCAACTTGTAGTTTTATGGCAAAGTGTTTATGGTATAATAATTATGGGTGGTGAGAAAGAAACAATAATATGCTGTTCTTCATTGTTTCTTTGTCTCATGGCACAATATTAAGATAGCTGTGTTGTAACTGTAGGTGGGCCAGCTTCAGCTATACCCATTTCCCAGGTTTTACTGACACAGCTACGATGGTTTTCATGATAGAAATGCTTGCTCTCACATCAGTAGCACATATGAAACAGGTGATGTGGGTTAAAAAGGTCATTGCTAAACTGTGCAATTTTAAAATTGTGATTTATTTTGGCTCCGTCTTTGCCTCACCACTGTGCAGCGAGGTCAGTATGCACATTTCTCCAATTCTTGCCACCTGATTGTACTTAATAGTAATTTTACACAGTAACCCTTTTTCTTTCTTGAAGGGAGCCAATAATTCTGGACTTGTGACTAATTCTGGTCTATGTGAATAATTCTATGTGTGTACAAAAGACAAGCCAGGTTCCAACATAATGAAGGACAGGCCTTTACGTCTGTTCAGGACCAGAAAGCAAGTGAAGGCAATTTTATGTTCTGCTGCTCTCTGTGCTTGCAAGCCTCTGACTTCTGACTGTAAATGTTTTGGAAACATGGCCTCCAACGTTGATCTTAAACAATCTTGATGTGTACGGCCATGCTATAAAAAAAAGTTGAGCAGGCAATATTCTTGCTGATTGTGCATCTGTGAACCTAAACATTACAAACACAGAGAGAAAAACATCAAAGTGACTAGACAAGATGGTCTGTTTCTAATAAATACACCAGAGATATGCGGAAAACTCCAAATGGAAACTGGAACAGCATTGTACAACTGTACTGTCAAACAGAAATCTGGGAAACAAACAAAAAAAAATTTAAAAAAGACAATTTGCAACAATTCGAAATGCCGCTAAATCCATGTAATAAGATTACCCTTTGATTTAGTCGAATAGTAATAAAGCTGATAGTTGAGAAACATCGTTAGGTTTTGTGCATATGTACAGTACCAGCGCTCCGACCCAAAGCGCTTTAGAATCATTTTAACTGGTGGTATATAATGTTCAAATCAGATTTGCAGACCAGAGCAGATCACATCTCACCAAGGCATTTAAAATGTATGATCAACAAAAGAAGCACTGAGATGTTTCTCAGAAATAATTTGCCTTGATGTCCAATTATGAACATTCTAAGCACAGATAGGCAATGTATGACTGGGGGGTTTGCACCAGCTACTTGTTTGTGATCATTGGCTGAAAATTTGGTCTACATCAGAAAATCAGGACTCTAAAAGTTGTCGAAATCTAGATTGTGGAGGTGAAAGGCTGAGAACTCAGCCTCAGAATATTGAGTGCCAATATTTATACTTCTCTCCAAGCTTAACTATAGCACTGTGGTTCTGCTGTCCTGTGAGAGCACTGCATGCACAATCTGCTCACCATGTGTGTGTGTGTGTGTGTGTGTGTGGGACACATGGATCTGGAAATAGAGACAATACATGGAATGTGGCCTAAAAAAAGAATGATAAAGTACAGATATTCAGACAACCAGAACAAGTATATTGGATAAAGACATGGTTAAACTAGTTTTTAATCAGTAGGGCAGAAGACGTGACAGGAAAAAAGGGAAAATTTAATTGGAAACAGTGTGGAGTGTTAAGGAGAGGGGAGCAGATTAAATGAGAGTGAGGAAAGGAGGGAAGAAAAGAGACAGATATCGGTACTGGGAGGTTTGTAGGGAGGACAAGGTTTCATACAAGTAGCAGTTGGGTAAAGTCCACACAGGGTGTCATGTTAATTCCCCTATGAAGTCATCAATCAGCACACATGGGGAAGGAGTCTGACAGCAACAAGAAAGAGTTACTAGAAGGGTTTGTGTGTGTGTGTGTGTGTGTGTGTGTGTGTGTGTAAGAGAAAGAGAGATGACAACTTTGTTCAAATAGGCAGCTCAAATCTGATTTGCTAGCATATCCAATTTAAGCAACAAAGATTTTCTTCAGTTTAAAGTTTTTCAATCAGATTTGCCACATTTAGGATTCCAGATCCGATTACAGTCAAACCTCACTGACATGCAGCTCAGTTTGACCAGTTAAATCGGATTTCATGTGTTCACATGCTCACTGTGTGGCATTTCTCGAGCTAAAAAAATTGGAACAAGAACAACAACATCGACAAAAACCAACACCAGCCTCTTTAAGTTTTTAGCACATTGTCTTCATGTAAAAACAAACACCACAGTGACATCTCCATGTTGGAAGCTAGTTAGTTAACTTAATCCCACTCCACACTATCTAGTATAAGCACACCTGATTAATTACATTAACAACCAAATGGGAAATGGGGGCCCATATCTGGGAAAAAATTGCAATGTGGACAATCATGTGCTGATTTACTAAGGATCCCAAATAATCATTGAAAAATGTAGCATTCAATTGGACACATTTTATATGTAGTGTATGCCAGGATATTTTTTTTGTAAAAAAGAAAAAAGGTCTTCAGGTCTTAAAGAGACTCCTGGAAGAGTCAAAATGAAACTTGACAGCCATCAAAAGTGATGAGATACATCGAAAAACTGCTAAAAAAAAAAAAAAAAAAAAAAAAAAAAAATACAATACAAACATAAAATAAGAATGTGGACATTAGTGTGCATTTTGTTAAAGTTAAATGTGAATGAACCTTTGCAAATGCTCTGTTAAAATGTTGTCTCAATTGGATCTGCAAACATGCAGTGAATATCTAATATGAATCTGTCGCAATAATAAATAATTTAGAGAATATTGTTTGGTTTTCTAAATTGTTTTGAGACACCAAGTTAATGGTATAATGTATCTTCCAAAAATGTAATACGTGCCTTTCACTCATACTAATTTGCGTTCACAGTCGATATTCCCAAAATGATTTTCAGGCTTAATAAATCGCTCTGCAGGTGCAAAATGATTCAGTTTGCTTTGACACTTTCCTATATTTTGCATCTTATGGTGGAAATGTCCCAACTTGTATATTTATTAGGGCAAATGAGACAACACTTGCTATTTTGCTCATGTCAAAGATGCAATCCTGACCTGATCCTGAAAAGTACATGCAAAAAGTCAGGACCTAAGAAATCAGATTTACCCTTGGAATGCCAAGTCTTGGGAGACTGTTGGTGGAATTCAAGAAATTTAAAAAGGAAAATATACCATGGGTTAATTAATAAATACGTTTTTTTCAATGTACAAGAATTATTAAAGAGCATCGAAAGAGTAAATTGGAAAATCTTTCTGTCATTCCAAATAGCTACTATAGCTGCCTAGCTACCTGCTAGTAAATCAGCCCAAATTTGTCAGAGGTAGAAAGGACACGGGTGGGATTTCAGTATCTTGATTTGTCATATTCTTAGTGATGTATTTAACACTAGCCAAAGCTCTTACTATAGAACACTCACAATCACAATTTAGTTCATCAATAATATTAACTAGCTCATGGCAGTGATGGCTCCATGGTTACTAATTGAAAGGTGAAGAGTTCAAATCCCAGCACCACCAGGCTGCCACCCTTTGCTCTCTGCTCCAGGGGTTCTGTACCTATGACTGACCCTGTACTCTAGTTTGCTGTTTTAAATGCCAAAAATGTGAATTTAACACTGTGATAACAAATTCCACCCAAATACCTGAGTAATAGATATCAGATACACAATAAGTGTTAACCTTATAAATATCCCATTTTTAGTTCAGGGGTATGTTAATGTGTGTGTAAGAGTAAAAATGATAGAGATAGAATGATGCTTCTCATAGTGTTCACCCCTTTCTGCTTTTCATTTCTTTACCTGGTTTCTGTCATTGCTCTCTCTCTCTCTCTCTCTCTCTCTCTCTCTCTGAACATCTTTGCTTCTTATGTCTCTTTCTTACTAATCACTATTCAGACCCTTCCCAGATAGCATCCAGATGTGGGCCACTTCAGGCAGTGATGACTGCTGGCCTTCTTTTGGCCCGGACAAAATGGACATGAGCCTGAAGTGGCCCAAATGTAAAATAGCAAATATGGCCCAAATATCCCAAATCACAAGTGGGAGTTTTTAGGCAAAGATGCGGTGCTCACTGCAATGTGTAATCTGTATGTGACCCTAAAGTTTCCCATGTGATAAATAGTGAATATGGCCCAAATATCAGAAAAAAAATCTGGGCCACCTTTGGCATAAATGCGGCATTGCTATGGCTTGCTTGTGGCCCGAATCTGGCATACAGGAGTGGGCCACCCAAGTGCCATCCTTCCATGTGATATGTGGGCCGGATGTCTGGGCCAGAAGTGTCAAGTGAGGGCCGGATCTGTGCCACAGCAATTTTGCTATCAGGGTTTCTTCCCCCTCTCACTCTCTCTCTCTTCCTCTTCCCACTCCTCTCATCTGCTCAGCTGTCTGAGGGTATTATGCTTCCCATCTATTTCCAGCTGGTGTTTTGCTAACGTGTTAAGGGATCTTAGCAACCAAGCCTCTGGGCCCTCTCGGATGCCCCTCTGCTGCCTGTGTGAAAAAAAAAACCTCTGCCCTTTGAAACCAAAGACTTCTGGGTGGATGTTACATCAACCTCAGCCTCTGAGGTGTTAACCCAATAGCAGCACTGATCACTTTCAGAGCCTGGACTAACGAGTTGTAGGAGCTAACGAGCTGTTAATGGCTTAACAAGCCGTGACTGGCAGCCTAAAGGCAGAATTCCTTATTACCCCATACTGTTACAAGACGTGTCAGATTCTATGAAAATGCAGTATAACATTACTGTTAAAATACGGGCCATTAAGCATGGTAAAGCACACACTTACAATAGTGCTTGAAAGTTTGTGAACCTTTTAGAATTTTCTATATTTCTGCATAAATACGACCTAAAACATCATCAGAATTTCACACAAGTCCTAAAAGTAGATAAATAGAACCCAATTAAACAAATTAGACAAAAATATTATACTTGGTCATTTATTTATTGATAAAAATGATCTAACATTACATATCTGTGAGTGGTAAAAGTATGTGAACCTCTAGGATTAGTAGTTAATTTGAAGGTGAAATTAGAGTCAGGTGTTTTCAATCAATGTGATGACAATCAGGTGTGTGTGAGCACCATGATATATTTATTTATATATAAGAACAGGGATCTATCAAAGTCTGATCTTCACAATACATGTTTGTGGAAGTGTATCATGGCATGAACAAAGGAGATTTCTGAGGACAGAAAAAAAGAGTTATTGATGCGCATCAGGCTGGAAAAGGTTAAAAACCATCACTAAAGAGTTTGGACTCCACCAATCCACAGTCAGACAGATTGTGTACAAATGGAGGAATTTCAAGACCATTGTTACCAACCCCAGGAGTGGTCGACCAACAAAGATCACTCCAAGAGCAAGTCATGTAATAGTCTGTGAGGTTACAAAGGGACCCAGGGTAACTTCTAAGCACCTAAAGGCCTCTCTCACATTGGCTAATGTTAATGTTCATGAGTCCATCATCAGGAGAACACTGAATAACAATGCTGTGCATGGCAGGGATGCAAGGAGAAAGTCAATGCTCTCCAAAACATTGCTGCCCATCTGCATTTGCTAAAGATCATGTGGACAAGCCAGAAGTCTATTGGATAAATGTTTTGTGGACAGATGAAACCAAAATAGTACTTTTTGTTTTTTAAGAGGATGCATTATGTTTGGAGAAAGGAAAACACTGCATTCCAGTGTAAGAACCTTATCCCATCTGTGAAACATGGTGGTGGTAGTATCATGGTTTGGGCCAGGATGGCTTGCCATCATTGATGGAACAATGAATTCTGAATTATATCAGCGAATCCTAAAGGAAAATGTCAAGACATCTGTCTGTGAACAGGATCTCAAGAGAAAGTGGGTCATGCAGCAAGACAACAACCCTAAGCACACCAGTCATTCTACCAAATAATGGATAAAGAAGAATAAAGTTAATGTTTTGGAATGGCGAAGTCAATGTCCTGACCTTAATGCAATAGAAATGTTGTGGAAAGTCCTGAAGCAAGCAGTTCATGTGAGGAAACCCACCAACATCCCAGAGTTGAAGCTATGGACTAGCAATGGACTAAAATTCATCCAAGCAGATGTGCATGACTGATCAACAGTTACCAGAAATGTTTATTTGCAGTTATTGCATCACAAGGGGTCACACCAGATACTGAAAGCAAAGGTTCTCATACTTTTGCCTCACACAGATATATAATATTGAATTATTTTCAATAAATAAATGATCAAGTAAAATATTTTTGTCTCATTTGTTTAAGTGGGTTCTCATTGTCTACTTTTAGGACTTGTGTGAAAATGTGATGATGTTTTAGGTCATATTCATGTAGATATGTAGAAATTTCTAAAGGGTTCACAAACTTTCAAGCAACACTGTACATACATTACATACCAGTGTTCTTTATAATGCGATTAATACATGGTGGTCTTTAATTTTCTAGCTTCCAGTCACTGTAATCCAACCCATGTCCTTTGATTGTAATTATATTAACATCCAGCATTAACATCCAAAGACCTGCAGGCTGATATTTTGCTTTTAGATTACATTAGATAAATTGTTAGAATGAGTTATTAGCTACCATATGCTCTCTTTTAAGCACTTTGCCTTTATGTGTTGAAAACACAAATTCACCACTTCCTTTCAAATGCACCAAACATTTCACCAATGTTCTGAAAACAAGTAATAAAATACTGGTTCCTTTTACAATGTTCTTGGAAAGTTAGACAATATCATGGAAATGTTTTTGCATTTCCAACAAACTGTTTTAATTAATTGAATGTTTCTACAGATGTTATGTTAAAAATCAAAAATGCCCAGAAAATGTTATTGATGAATTGAATGAAAATCAAATTAAATGTCGTAGGACACGAACCATAGTGTTCCATAGAACCATAACGTTCAGGAAATTTTCTGCTGACCTAAAATTGTAGCTGGGTTTTTCCTTTTTTAAAAGCCATAAGAACATTCCACCAACTTTAAGACAAACTTTTATTGTTGTTTACTTGTAATGAGCCTCACTATAATTGAATCTCACTATAATTTTATATTTAAAATAAGCTAAATCTTTGTGGTTAAAGTCAGCAGAATTGGTGTGTGCATGTGTGTATGGTTGTGTTGGAGGAGTTGGGAGTGGGGTGGGGCATGTTTTTATATGGTGGAGATTAAATAGGGACAAGGGTAGGGATTTACTGGAATGTATGACAGTTCTGACCTTGTGGGGACCAGCCAAATGTCCTCACGAGTTCTGAACTGTCAAACTGCTTTTTAAAATACTATTTATTTATTTATTTATTTACTTTACTTACTTTACATTTGAAACATTAAATAAACAAACAAATAAATAAATAAAAGAGCAAAAAAGTTTCCTTTTTGTCACTGATATTAAGGTTTGGCCTAGATTCAGAGTAGCATAACAATAATTAGTTGCATTTATGAAAGGTCCTCACAAGGCTAATAAGACAAACGCGCATGTGTTTGTGTGTGTGTGTGTGTGTGTGTGTGTGTGTGTGTGTGTGTGGCATTGCTCACACACATCCCACTCACACAAAGATTACTGTTCCAGATCTCTCTTTCTCTCTCTCTCTCTCTCTCTCTCTCTCTCTCTCTCACACACACACACACACACACACACACACGCATACACTTTGTAGTGTGTTAATGAGATCTCTGGCTTTCTTTATTCTGCACTTACTTTAAATGGCATTGATTTAAAGGCTGTCATCACCTACAGCGTGCATGTGTGTGTGTCATTGTGGCCTCCACTAAATATTTTGAGATCGTTGGGTTTTATAAGGTACGCAATGCAGAGAAGTTTTAAAATCCAGCTAAATGGACCACATCTGCATTTAGAGACCACCAGCCAATTTGGATAAGCATGCATGATGACAGATATATTTATTGCCTGACTATAATGCCTGCACTACCCTAACTTGATGGCCACAGTCACCCTAGCATACAGTATGAACATTGCAGAATTCAACTAACCTGAACCCCACCATCAATGCTAAGTCTTTGTACAGGCTTAGGAGAAAAGAACAGATTTCTGTTTGTCTGGAAGCCACAGCCATGCATATAGGGCTTAGTTTAAGGTGGAAATGAGTAATAAAATATACATAAGATTAAGATTACCCTCTTGCAAAACTGCCACCATTTTTATATAATCAATATTGATGTTTTCAATTTATATTTATATGTAGCCTTATTTACATGACATGTATCCTAGTACATACATATAATGAGTTCTTCATATCAAATCAACCAAGTTATCGCCATATCATATACAGCTGCTGAGGAGGTGGCTCTAACCACATGGAATGGTGAATATCACCAGGATACCTTCTTGTCCACATGCCAAGACCTTTTCAACAAAGTCACAAAGTGATGTATGATATAGTATTTGCAATAAATACTGTTGTCATACAGCCATCATTCTTCTTATTGCTTTGTACATATCAGACCTCATGTACACCATATGGAGTTATTTGCATAACAGCTTGAGACTTGAGTTGGAGTTACAGGTATCTCCTCCTTCAAAGCTGGCCATAAAGACCTATCATCTTCAATAATTTCTTTGCCTGTGATTAATGTAATTTTCATACTTCCATTTGGAAGTCTGTGGTTGCTAGCTTGAGTTAAATTGGGTTCCCTTGTTAATCTTCTAATCTAGCTATCACTTACTGTGCTGTCCTCTTTCCACTGAGCTTGTGATGCCTGCAGGGGCTGGAGTGTGTTTCCCTTCATTTCCCCTCATATTTCAGCTTAGTGGGGTATCCATCTGTGCTTCGGCTCACGCCCACAGCCCCGCAGTCTCCTGACCATGTGGACTGTGGCCAAGCACAGCAAACACTTTCTTCTTCCTTACGATCTCTTGATTGCTGTTGAGCCTGCTAGGTTAGCTAGATTACCTAACAAAAAACACTTTTCCTTTAAATTACAATATCCACCACCAACTCAGTAAAGAGTTTCCCAACACCAAAACAAGCCACACAATTCATCGCTGTTTAGTGACAGGGAGCAATGGATGAACACATCAATCTGGTACATGCACAAGAAGAGATCTAGGTGATATTCACTATCCCTGGTAGTTATCCTAGTGTTCATAGAACCAGTTACCTACATAACTAGCATTTTTCACTGGTACAGCTTATACAGTAAGTGAAACCAATTTCCATTTCATATGTAGAGACTCACTGCTTCTTTTATTGAGAGTAATGCATTTAGGTTCCTATTAAACTACAGATATTAGGTTTACTAATGAGGCCCAATTAGTCAGTGTAGCAAACATTTCTTCTCTTTAGAATATGATTGATTTTGTCAAGGAAACATAAAGTATTGCTTTCTCTATAGTTTTGCATATTGATCAGTTTTTACCTCCCATTTTTTTTGTGGCTTTTTATTATAATGTAGAGTGTAGAAGTGTTTAGTGAGTGACATCTCATTAACTGAGGTGGTGATGAATATGGCATATTGAATAAATTTATAATAAAGTGTTGTATAATATTATATTATTATTGCCTTATTATTAAATTCAAGTATAATATTTCTGTAATGCTGACTAAACTAATCTAAACTAAACGCTAAACATTTAATTTTGCTTGTATTTCTCATTTGTATGTCGCTTTGGATAAAAGTGTCTGCTAAATGAATAAATGTAAATGTTAATAATATGTCATATTCATTTCATTAATAGACTACCTAACTGTTTAAGCTAATAACGGTACAGTGTAGGGTTTTCTGGTTTGATTCAATTAAATAGAGTATATAATTTTAATAGTGTTTGTATAGAGCTTTTTCATAATAGATGCCAAAAGAAAATGTAGTAGTCACAGTAACAAGGACAAATTTCACGGGAAGGCATTTGGAAGAAACATCAAGAATAACTGAGACTTATAGGCTAATCCACAATACTTCAAGACATAAATTGAGTATAAAGTCAGTCTATTTGTACTCAGTATTACAATAATCAAATTGACATTTCAGTGTGGGATCTGATCCCAGTACATCTGCTCTCTGGCAGTGATACAAACAAATGTAGGACACTGGATGAATGACTAGCATAACTTTCATTTTGAGAATGTCTGCCTTTAAGCATTTGGCAGGTTTGAGATCTCAACTTGGACTTTTCTGTTCATTTTGGGCTTTTATACTCCAAAAATTCAGCCTCTTTTCTTAAACTAATGCACTAAACAGGCATAAAGCTGCTACAGGCTTTGAACTAAGTGCCGACCCAATTACTGCTAACAAAAGCCCCATGCCAAGGGCACTGTCATGCATAAAACACACATTGAACTCAATTATTCAAATGTACAGGTAGGCAAGCTTGTACATTAATAGCTATAATAGGGAGACAGCACATCCCTAAGGATAAAAGAAATGTTATTCAAAATCATCGATTGCAAATTAATGTATGGCTTTATTGATGCTCATTATCTGTTTGCATTCATGGATCAGCTCTACTCTTAACCTTCTATTTATATACCAGATTATATCTGGTATATAAATAGACTGAAATCAAAGCTGTGGCATAACATTTAAGAACACCTTTACATTAAAAGTGGTTAGTGGTTACCACATTTGCCTTGCATCTCCAGGGTTTGGGGTTTGAATCCCTGTGTGCGCAGAGTTTGCATGTTCACCCTGTGCTTCAGGGGTTTCCTCTGGGTATTCTGGTTTCCTCCCCCAGTCCAAAGACATGTGCTGCAGGATGATTGGCATTTCCAAATTGTCCTTAGTGTGTGAATGGGTGTGTGAATGTGCCCTGCGATGAGTTGGGACCCCGTCTAGGGTGTCCCCTGTCTTGTGCCTCAAGCTCCCTGGGATTGGCTCCAGGCTCCCCCACGACCCTGTATAAGAAAAGCAGTATGGAAACTGGATGTATGAAAGGGACAGAAAACCTCTTTACTTCAAAACCACTTATAATGTAAGTTTAAAGGTAGTCATTGAATGCAGACAATAACCATTCAAAATATGCAACTACATGGAATAATAAAAAAATTGCAACCATGAAACACTGATAGTAAAGGCAATGGAATGTGGCAGGTATGAGAGACTTACAAAGTATAAGTGATTAAAAGATGAAAATATACTGTAGTTAGTTGCAGGACAGCAGGTGGATAAATCACTGTGCATCATTCAGTTTATCTAGAGCACTTCGTAGTGGTCAAGTCAAGAAGAGGTGAGCAGAGACATGTTTGATTTAGTTAACAAAGCAGGCAACAGGTATAATTACACATCAGTGGGAATAGCACAAGAGACGACAAGGACAGGTGCAACACTAGTGCCAATGACCAAGCAATTTTTGCCAAAATTACTTTTGGCACTAATCAAATCTCATAGCGTTTAGTTGTGACTCTGTCTGTTCTTCATACAACTATCTTGCTCTTATATCTGGTCAACTGGTGAAAACACAGTCTTGTATCACAGCTCTGTTTGTGGACAGCATTCAGACAAAGTAAGCAAATGTAAATCCATTTTAAATACCACTTATCCTACATAGGGTGTGTAGGACAGGGTGCCACCCCATCACAGGGCACAAACATTCACACACTACGGACAATTTGGAAATGCCAGTCAACCTAAAACACTTGTATTTGGACTTGGGGGAGGAAACCTGAATACTCAGAGGAAACCCCCAAAGCACAGGGAGGACATCCAACCTCAGAGGTGTGAGACAAACATGCTAACCACTAAGTCACGGAACCTCAGGGTATATGTGATCCCTTCCAACAAGCCAGCTCATCTTGTGGTGTTATATGTGTGATATGTGAGGGGATTTCTTGAATATCAATGCAGGGTATGCTAGGGTAAAGATTATAGATCTCTGTGCTCTATACTAACCAGAAGAGTGTCACAAGGCATCAAAATGAAGATGATGTCATTCTTAAAAATCCTAACCTTCTTCATGTTACTTAAACTGATCCTATTAAAATTCTACAAATACAAGTTTCATATCTCACACTGGTGAGCTTTAGAGATAGCCTTTGAACTTTGTCTTTCTCACACACACCTACACACAATGGTATTCTAAGCAGAGCAGGATTTCAAAGCAGTGAATGACTTTGTGCCGATGTGTTTATCACAGGGAATTTCATATTGCTTTGAGGTGTGATGAATGTGTCTGGACCTCTCATTAGAAACTAGAAGTGTGTACGTGTTAGACAAGGTTAAAGGTTAAAAACTCACACCTGCTGTGGATTTGCTAAGGCCATTGATCAAATGGCTTCAGTTCAAAACTGTATGGGTGTGTGTGTCTGTGTGTGAGTGTGTGTATCAGGTGTTGTGATGGTATACTTGGTGTGATAGTATAGATGTGTAGATCTGCCATCTGCCATGAGCTGAGCTGGTCTCTGTTCTCAAGCTTCCGTTTTTTCAACAAAGGGATAATGAACAGAGGCTGACAGGACGTGTGTGAGTGTGGGGGGGGCATGGTTTTATATCTTGGTGGGAACCAAATGTCTGACAGTTTTGACCTTGTGGGCTGGTCATTTGGCTGCACGCTTTTAACAAAAACTGCAGCTTTTATTTAAAAACTAAAAGGGCCCCATTGTTTCCTTTTGGTTGCTGAAGCTAAGGCTGGGGTTAGATTGAGGTATAACATAGCATGAATTCGCCAAATTAATAATTAGGTCAATGGAAGGTCCTCACAAGTATAGTGTGTTTGTGTTTTAGATGTGTTAAGTTTTCTTAAACCAGATTGTTTCTTCTAGTAATGTCATATCTTATAAGTGCCCCTTCAGAATATCTCATGGTGGTTTAGTGGTTAGCACGTTTGCCTCACACCTCCAGGGTTGGGAGTTTGCATGTTCTCCCCTGTGGGGGTTTCCTATGGGTACTCCGGTTTCCTCCCCCAGTCCAAAGACATGCATTGTAGGCTGATTGGCATGTCCAAAGTGTCCGTAGTGTATGAATGGGTGTGTGAATGTATATGTGAGTGTGCCCTGTGATGGATTTGTACCCTGCCTTGTGCCTCATGCTCCCTGGGATAGGCTCCAGGTTCCCTGCAAACCACTAGGATAAGCAGTATAGAAAATGGATGGAAGAATGGATATGTCATAGCAATGTTTTTTTCATAAAGTAAAATTTAAATTATTAATATGCATATGCATTAAATTATATAATTTTAGTCTTCCTTCTCACATGCTGTGAGAGTAATACTATTGTAAAGTTCACCATTGTCATTCTGAATAACTGTCCATGTTGCACATTTAGCATCAAATATTTATTAATATATAAAAAGTCATGGGCAGGACAGTGGTCACCTCACAGGTTCAATCCTGAGCTCAGGTCATGGTCTGTGCAGAGTTTCTGTGCATGTTCTCCAGTGTGCATTATCTGGGTTCTCCAGTTTCCTCCCACTGTCCAAAAACATGCAAGTAGGTGGACTGGATATGGTATTTTATCCATATGTATGTATGTTTTCTTGCAGGCAGGCTGAAGTCATGCACCATTACAAATGGGAATATATCACTTTAGTCCACTAGGTATATTTAATCATTATTAAAGCACTTCAGGACATGGTTGGATTTCACTGGAAAGCCATCATAACTGTCCAGAATCAGCACATTTACAGGGTGTCCCAAATGTCTACATACATAGGGGACTATGTTTGCCAGCACCACGTTGGTTGTGCCTTCATCAGCGGATGTTTGTGGACATCCACATCTCGGGTTGGTCACCAAAACACTTCCAGTCTTTTTGAATTTGTTAATAAGTTTACCAGCAGTGTCATGTGTGATGTGCATGCCATGTTTCCTGTCAAAGTCCATCACAACCTTGCGACAGCTTCCCGATCCAGCCATGAGAATGATTTGAGTATGTTCTTCTTTTGTCAAAGGCATTCTTAAAGATTATCTGAAAAAAATAAAATAAATAAATACATACATATGTT
>JANDJT010000102.1:7102805-7114683 GCA_024331685.1 Stegophilus panzeri
CATCACCTGTTAAACCATCAAGACCTCTTACATTGTAATAGGCAAAACACAAAATATCATTATTAACCATCACAAACCAGGAACCAGTAGAATCCTGTAATCTTGACCTCAAACAACAGAGCAAGTCACAGTCTGTTTAAAGTAAGGAATTCACAAGATATCATGTACAACAGTTTCTACAGAGCAAATAAATCCTAACAACAAGCCTGTGCAGTTTCACGAGATCAGTTAAACCAAGTAAGTTTAAGGTTCAGCTCTCTAAGGATACACCAAGGTCTGAGATCACCTCTTGCCTTTTATATCCTTATGAACGTGCTCAGGAAAGAGCTGATGTTGGATTCCCTCCTCCTGAGGCACAGCTTTCTTCCAACCTGAGCTACTTAAATCAGTTTGAAAGCAAAGACTCTCTTAGAATGATGACTACAGAGAGAGAGAGGAGAGAGAGAGAGAGAGAGAGAGAGAGAGAGAGAGAGAGAGAGAGAGACAGACACAGAGAGAGAAAGAGAGAGAGAGAGATGTGAGCCCATATATCGTCCTGTCCACATTGATTAGGTGTGAAATGTAAGCTATTATTCCGCCGCTGAATAGGCCTGCCCTTCTAAGGATATTAAAGGAACTAATAAGTCTTTTTAAGGGCCCATGCCACCCAGAGAAGATGAAGCTGTAGAGATTTCAGTCAGATTTACAAGAGTCTGGGGAGGACTGTGTGTGCTTTCTCTCTCTCTCTCTTTCTCTCTCTGTATTTCGTGTCTTCTCTCATCTCATTCTTCACACTGGCTCATCAAATTCCCCTAGCGTTTACAATGGCTACTCTTTTCTATTAACCACTTACTCTTTTACTCTCACTCCCCCGTATTTCGTAAAAAAATAAAAAAATAAATAAGTCCTCACATTGAGCTTTTTTGTCTCCAAATAAAAAAGCGACCAGCTCGGTTTATTAGTGGGAGGAAGCATGCATGCACACGCGCACATACACACATGGACATACAAAGATGCCCTCAGGCGCATACACACACACACACACACACAGGCTCTTAAAAGCTTGTGAATAAAAGCTTTGACATTTCCCCTAGCCCAGAGCAGTGTGCTGCTGAGAGAAAGGGCAGATGGAGGAGGTGGCCGACACTATTAAGAATCCTGTAACAAAATTACGGCCACTGCAGCAGCACACAGCGGTAAGATGAGACGCCAGAAGAAGATTCCCCCTTTATGCTGATTTTGTGCTACCTGTACCCTAACACTGTCTATGATAAAGAGCTAAAAAGAAGCCTACACTATCTCAGTGATAAAGGCGAGCATCTCTGGATTCAAAAACAGGATTCTTAACTTTCATACTCTTCATATTTTCTCTGGCTCATTACATTGTTTTTTGGACAAGCATGAAAAGACTGCTTTAAAAGACTAAATCATCAGTAGCGAAAGGATTAGAAGCACCTTAGGACAGATAAATAGTAAAGTTTGGAAACCACAGATCTGAAAAATGCCAGATCAGGCAATAATTTCTACAGGCTAAACTTGTGGAATTTCAAGCCTATAATGAGAGATACAAATGCATCCAGAGCTGCTCTATGACAAGCTTAAGTGTCATCTCCACACATATCCACAAAGAGCCATCCATTTCTGTGTTTTAAGGGTGTGTAACATAGGTGACCAGTGAAATGTTTAAGAAACCAGCAAAGTCATTTGTACCACTTCACGGTATGACACCAGCTGTTCCCATACCATAAAGAGATTAAGTCTTCTTGTCATGCTTCACACATTGGGTGCTGTTTAAATATTTACCCCCACTCCAGAACATTGTGATGAGAATGTTACACATGCTGTGAGACCAGGGAGACATGTTTAGTCTGTTGGTGCCACTTTAATGATTTCCAGCAAGGCAACAGGTGCATGTTCTCAACACAACACACTCACCTGACATGCTTAGTCCTTTTAATTCAGAATAAAACCTTAAATTAAGTAAAAATATTCAACGAAGTTGGGTGAAATGATTCAGATGCTAGATAGAGGTGGTGCCCAAATTCTTTATTCAAGTAAAAGGGCAGATACACTTCTAAATATACACTGATCAGCCATATGATTAAAACTACCTACCTAATACTGTGTATGTCCACATTTTGCCACAGCTCTGACCTGTCGAGGCATGGACTCAACAAGACCTCTGAAGGTGTGCTGTGGTATCTGGCACCAAGACGTTAGCAGCAGTTCCTTTAAGTCCTGTAAGTTGTGAGGTGGGGCCTTCATGGATTGGACTTTTTTTGTCCAGCACATCCCACAAATGCTAGAGTGGATTGAGATCTGGGGAATTTGGAGGCCAAGTCAACACCTTGAACTCTTTGTCATGTTCCTCAAAACATTCCTGAACAATTTTTGCAGTTTGCAGTGCACATAATCCTGCTGAAAGAGGCCACTGTCATTAAGGAATACCATTGCCATGAAGGGGTGTACTTGGTCTGAAACATTGTTTAGGTAGGTGGTATGTGTTAATGTAACAGCCACATGAATGCCAGGACCCAAGGTTTCCCAGCAGAGCATTGCTCAGAGCATCACACTGCCTCTGCTGGCTTGCCTTCTTCCATAGTGCATCCTGGTGCCATCTTTTTCCCAGGTAAGTGATGCACATGCGCCCAGCTGTCCACACGATGTAAAAGAAAACATAATTCATCAGACCAGGCCACCTTCTTCCATTGCTCCATCGTCTAGTTCTGATGTTCACGTGCAAATTGTAGGCACATTGTAGGAGGTAGACTGGGGTCAGCATGGGCACTCTGAGTGGTCTGAGGCTACGCAGCCCCATACACAACAAGCTGAGATACACTGTATGTTCTGACACCTTTCTATCATAGGCCACATTAACTTTTTCAGCAAGTTGTGCTACAGTAGCTCTTCTGTGGGTTCGGACCAGATGGGCTATCCTTCACTCCCCACACACAGCAATGAGGCTTGGGCCCCATGACCCAGTCACCTGTTCCCCGGTTGTCCTTCCTTGGAACACTTTTCGTAGGTACTAACAAAGTCACTCAGATCCTTACACTTGCCCATTTTTCCTGCGTCCAACACTTCGAGAACTGACTGTTCACATGCTGCCTAATATATCCACCCTTTGACAGGTGCCATTGTAACGAGACAATCAATGTTATTCACGTCACCTGTCAGTGGTTTTAGTGTTATGGCTGATCAGTGTATACTCTGGTGAAAGTTGTAGTGCACCTTCAAATTCCCCACTCAAGTAATTGTTAAAAAAAATGATGTCTTATATTTCTTGAGATTCACAAAAGAAAAAGACATCTGCCTGATTTTAGTTACTGATAATACTGTAATTTATTGCTTCTTTAACCAGGGAACTAAGGAACATGGGAAAATATTTGCTAAGATTAAGTAACAGCTTTATTCATATTCTCTCACATTAGCTAACATGACAATAACTCTGACAATACAAACCAACTGAATGATAATAGCTAGCAGTCACAATGCAAAATATGTTGACAAACACATTATATAGCAGCAGATAGATTACAGTGATTGGTATTAGGTCTTAATCCTGCTGTCTGTTAAAGTTTCAATTTGTTAGGGACATTCTGATATTTGATTCTATCTCCTTGAAGTTGTCTGATGCTAAAAGTCACCAGATGATCTTACAAATATATGATTATAGAGAAATGTAGTGATGTTTGAAAATGTACTGAGTACAAAGTCAAAAGTATTAGAAAAACTCAATTAAAATATAGATAATTAAAACCTAGCCTTAAGTAATTGTACTTTTTTACTTCTGAGTTCTGATAAAGTAAATCCTCGAAGTTCAGAGATGACAGGAAGCAAAAATCATTTGTCTAGTGAAGTCATTAATCTATTTATCAGTTAATCTACTGGTATTCCACATGTAGCTTCATTTAGAAATAAACACTGACATTTTACAGCAGAGCTTGCCATGCACACCACCTTTTAGTCTTTTAATTTTCTATCATTATGCTTTAGCCATAAATCTAGAGCAGAGTAATTAAATACAATCCCATGAGACCACAAGGTCTCTATATTCGAGATTGCTCCAACCCAAGCACTTTCAATTTTCCAGCAGAAAAGAGAAGAAATATATCTTGGTGTTTAATCAGGTAACTACTGTGCGGTTGCGGTGTAGGCAAGCTGCAAAGAAGACTTACTTCCTCCAGTGATTTGAAACCATAAATATCCAAAATGTCCATCTTCATCATGTTTGAATAAATTACAGTACAAATCAGCCAAGGACAAAACAAAAAGAGAAAAGCTAAAAGTGGAATCTTTGGCATAAAACACCATCAATGTTCTATGGGATCGTCTTTACACTCTTCCGTGCTGTTCTATTTCAAAACCATGTCACAGGAAGTATTGTGATGTTTTGTCTATTGATAATTTGTCTACTGGCAAGGTTTTTTTTTTTTCTGATGATGCTGCAGCTTTGTGATCCTAGAGGTCATACACAAACTGAATGGCACCTGCTGTCTGGTCTAATAGAGAAATTTTCCCACTGAGCGCTCAGTGGAAGTCATGGAGGGTGTTTTGACTCTGGGAAAGCTCTGAGAAGCTCTGGGAAAACAAAAACAACAAAAAGGTGGAAAATGTATTATGTGATCAGAAGACAAAACATAATCAAATCGTACCCTCTTTATTGTCTCCATACATTTGACTATACAGCCACATGGACATGCACACACATACACACTCTACTTTCCTTTATTGCTTAGAGAGTAATACCACCCAGTTCACTGCTAATAAGATCATCAGTGGGGGCGGGGGGGGGGGGGGGGGGGGGGGTGTATGATGATAACTGCATTAAAGAAAACTCAATCCACCTCTTAAAGGTACTCAGAGCCACTCTTGGCTACATATGCAGCAGGTCCCAAGAACCAGGGGGAGAAGTGGAAAAAGAGGAATAATGGATGGGTGTTAAGAGGAAAATTGTTCAGTGGACATGTTCCTCAGATGTGAATTGAGGTAGACCTGGGATTTTGAGTTTGAACCGCACTTGATATAGATCTGGTTGTATTGTGTATACGTATCAATGTTATTAATATGGCAGGATTGGTTGCCAGTAGATCACACATATAATGAATAATTAAATTACATTCTGATGTTATGTAAAATTACTTCCTGGATAGGAGGCAAATCATGCTAAAAACAGGGACAGAGTGAATTCACTTTAATTTCAGTAAATCTATGAACCTCCAGTACAGAGGAGAGAAGAAGAGAAATGAGATGTGCACATGCCGGCTCGATATCAGGCTGTATCAGGTTGCAAATCTGAACATCCAGCTGCCAATG
The DNA here is from genome assembly GCA_024331685.1 of Stegophilus panzeri. Taxonomy (NCBI): domain Eukaryota; kingdom Metazoa; phylum Chordata; class Actinopteri; order Siluriformes; family Trichomycteridae; genus Stegophilus; species Stegophilus panzeri. Next base: position 7,108,101 of record JANDJT010000102.1, read on the forward strand.
GAACAAGAGAGAGGAAAATAAGAGAGGGGAAAAAACAAAGGCAAGACTCTAGCAGGTCAATAAAAACTGCATGTGTTTATGTGATGAGCATGGCATATTATCAAGACTAAGATATGTTTAGTACCTTTGACAGATGTCTTTGTTCCATGTGCAGCAATTCCAGTAGCAGTGGGAGCAATGCACAGTCTGCGCTTGAAACACAGCCTGCAAAACACAGCTGGCAAAGACAAAGCACTGCACAAACATCATTAACCTCTACGTCAGTAACAGAGCCTGATGTAACACTTGTGGAAAAGTCTCTGTATTGTATAAGAAGCATGGTGATGGGGAGTGGCAGGTGTCAGCCTGGGTAAGTGTAAGCAAAAACATTTTTAATATCAACAAAACAGTCAGGCTAAAGTCAAAATGAGAAGAAACACAACTCGGAACTAAAGGACTGAGCAGGGAATCAGGAACACTGGGGGACTACAAATAGATTTTTTGTGGTTTGCTCAGCATGAGGTTAGAGGCAGCCTCTGTCATAATGTCGCACTCACTGATACAAAGCTAAATCTAGGAGACTTTGGTTGTTTCTCTAGGGAAACCTTTACAGGAGAGGTTCTCAAACTTATTATAGATAAGGACACTTAAACCGCAAAAACATAAATAAATAGAATGCCCTGAACCCCCTAAGTACATTGTATATATTTTAGGAACATAATCCAAATACTGAAGTATTAGGTACATTATTTAAATGTATACAATAATGTTTTGGATATTTATTGGAGCTGTAGCATTTTTTAATTGTCACCAGATTCATTTTGACAATTTATAGGCCTACTTGTTTGTTATTGAGGTTTGGATTAAACCCATTCAATTGGCAGCCCAATAATTAACAACTCAATAAATATAATAACCTTGTTAAAGGCGGGTCACTGACCTCTTCATAGATCCCTGAGGGACCATAAACCCCACTTTGTAAACCTATGAAGAACATAACAACTAAGTTCCCTTTCAAAGGGAACTCAACGTTGTGTGAGCTCCACGCTGTGGGAAGCGCCCTTGCGCGTGACTGGTAATTTTCCAGATCCTATTGCAGGGAAAGCATCAGATTTTCCTTGCCCTGTGACAGCTCGCTGACTAAAGAACACTGAAAATCTGGGATAGCCTTGGATAGGGGAGGCCCTACAATAGTACTTGGGGCTAACTGCCTTAACAACCTCATGTTTCCTGATACGTAAATGGTAAATGGCACACTTATATAGCGCTTTTATCCAAAGTGCTTTACACTGTGTCTCATTCACCCATTCACACACACACTCACACACCAATGGTATGCTGCCATGCAAGGCACTAACTTGCCATTGGGAGCAACTTGGGGTTCAGCGTCTTGCCCAAGGACACTTCGGCATGTGGAGTCACTCTTTTTTTAAAGGGACAGAAAAGTAGAGAGATTTTTCTTTCTTTTTTTTTAAAAGATAGAGAGGAAATGAAGTCTTTTTGTGAGCGTTACACAAACAACTGACATGCAGTCTCACTGAAGATAATAAGGCTGACGGCACAGTTCACGGGTGCCATTGTTATATCATGCAACGCGCTTAATTGCCACATCACCTGATCATGGCAGACCTATAAATAGACATGATGTTACACAAGCTTCAGATATCGGTCACGGTCACGCTTCCCACAGCGTAAAGCTCACGCAACATTGAGTTCCATTTGAAAGGGAACTTGAATGGTTAAGCATCTAAAGAAACTTGATTACCCCATTTTCTGTTGCCATGCAGTATTTGGGCAATATTTGCTGCAAATGTTTGAGAAGCAGTTTCTTCTCCATGGCTGAACAAAGTCAGCTGTGCTTGTTTAAGTGTCTTTAAACATTGTTAAGCCAGTAACTTTCCAATCCATTCCAACAGCCAATGGTAGTTCATTCCACCACTTCAGTGCCGGTACATACAAGTAAGAAAAACAACCTTACACACGTATATCCATAAATTAAGCTGAAAAAAGACACAGATGAGACTAGTTTGTGGACAAGCCAGAGCAGGAGCAGTACTTGATAAGAACTAGAAAGCCCTAGGAGGATCTTGTGACACCTGAAGGACATCTGTAGTGCCTGTGCTGGAATACAGTACAGAATGTCCTAATGTGAGAACAAATGGAATAGAATGGAATGCTTTCAGAAATCATAAATATATGCAAATTTTCTACTGGCAAAGGACTGAAATGGATTTAAAAAAAAGGTACATCTGACAAACCTGATGCTTCATGCAACCATAAAGCAAATAGAAGGAAAAGAGAATATCAACACACTGAGTTTGTTGGTCCCATAATTTTATAATGGTACTCAATAAAGCTGTCTTCATGAGGCATGTTCTTTAACTCTCACTTGAGGAGCAATAAACATTGTGGGTATTCCTGTTTTTTTTTTTTTTTACCTAGATGCAGATGGACCTCAATTAGCAAAACAAAATAACTAAAAAGGGGAACACAGTGCAGTATAGTGATCGCCAGTCATTCCCTCTGATTAGCACAAAACAGCCAAGGAAAGAGAAATAGGCCATTCAGCTAGGACATAAAGTTTCTCCTTCTGAATCTGATCCAATAAGACTTGTGAAACATTGCAACAGCCAAAAACATTCTGTTGGCTGCTGGTCAAACCAAAAGTTTTCATGTTCAGTTTTTCGTGGAAAGGTCACAGTATCAAGTATCATCATTGCACTTCCGCATCTGACACTTGCCGGGGTCAATGCTTTTTAAAATCTTCTTCTGAAATTGATTGTGGTGGCTTCTGTAGTGGCTCAGATCTGAGACCAACAGGCCCTGAGGTTCTAAAAAAGATGGAACAGAAGGAAAGTGCAAGAGAGGCGGAAGAGAAGCATTAAAGCAACACAATCTAATCTGTCTCTAGTAAACGAGCATCCCTCTGGCCAAAATGCCAATCATATGAATCATTTACTTTTGTCTATCTGCGTTCGCCGGCCGCCTCCATTTGATATTTACACTAAAAGGCCCCATATCTGAGTTCAGTCAAGTGCTGCACTGTTTGATAATGTGCTTTAGAAGGCGAGGGGGCACTGCCAGATGAAATGCTGAATGGCATTTAGCCTGGGGAGAGCATGACTCAGACATGATAGAACTGTCCTAGGCCCCCTCATTCATACCACACATTACAAACTGAGGCCTGATTGCCCCCTCCAGAATTGGCCGATTACAATCATGTCGTTGTCCTATTTCTGATGAGATGGTAAAATGGATCAGAGCAGCAGTCTGTGGCTGCATTTAGACAGCAGCGCAGAAATCAGATTTGGTTCTACATGCTTCTTTTAACTCAATCAGATTTGCCGAATAAGCAACCAGCTGGGTTATGATCTTTTCCTGAAATGCTTTTAAATGGAATTCATGTCTTTAAACAAGTTAAAGTGCACCTATATGTTGGGTATTTGTTTGGCCAAACATTGGTCTGTGTCTGTTAAGCATATTGATTGCACAACCAAGCCAATTCAAAACTCAAATATATTACTGTTTATTTATTTACCTGATTGAGAAGATACTGATACTGCAGCATGGAGCTTAATAGGGTCTGAAATAGCTTGCATTACCGTGATGAATTATGATTTTTCGATGATGTGAATTCTGTTATTTATCACAATGAGGAGCACTCATGTGGAAGGGGCAGGATCCCAACAGCACACTATAAAATATTCACTGATTTGCTTGAGAGTTCATTTGCTCATTGCACCCATCTTCAATATTCATAGTGCAAAGGCCAATATCACAAGAAGCATGGGTTAAACTGTGATTTAGGAAGTAGAGGAACTCTATTGCTTTAATGGTTACCAGCAGAAAAGTGCAGACAGTGTGTTATTATATGGGACCCTTAAAAGTGACACTATGGTAATGTGATTAAAATAAGTTATCAATATTTGTACTACAGCACTGTTCGATCTGATTGGTCAGAAGGGGTTAATTTTCTATAACAGCATGTTTTGGACAATAGTTGAGAATGTAATTCAAATTATTATCTTAACGTGCTCACTCTAATATGTTATCATTTCTATAGTAATTAATCATACTGTCACATTTCAAGGTAGGGTTCAGAAGCAATCACAGATTTTCTAACAGTTTTATTTAAACAAACAAACAACAAAACAAAGACAACTAGGCAAAATACTGTGGCATGAAACAAAACACAGGAACATGGAACACGGTAGTCTAAGACAAACAAAAGACCAAGAAGCAGTGCAAACCATGGCTATATATAAGTGTGCTCATTTAAAATAAACGTGATTCAGGTGCAAGTGGTCATGTGACATGTAGTACAGTGCAGTGGCTGATGGGAACTGAAGTCCAGAGTTACCTCCTTGATATATGACACATACACTTCACATAATCTAAGGCTATACATGGGTTTTAAAATGTGTGGTTATTTAATAAAGAAAAAGTTATAAATATTGTGAGGCTTATTATTATTATTATTGTTATTATTGTTATTATTATTATTATTTTTGTTATTATTATTATTATTATCATCATCATCATCATCATTATAAGCTTTCTGTACAGAGACCTTTATTTGGTTTCCAGTGTCAGCATTCACAGTCAGTAAGTTTTTTGACAGTGGCCAGTTGTCAGGTAAAGGTTGCAAGTGCAAGTGCAGATAAACTCTAATAAAAAGAAACAAATAACATTAACACTAGAAATACCAGAAACATGAGCTAAGACTACACTGCATAGAGGTAAAGAAATACAGGCAAAGAATGACAAAAGCAAGACAGTGTTAGTGGCGCAAAATGCAATTTAAATACTAGTGCTAATTAACCAAATGATGTGAAACAGGTGTGAAAGTTCACATGATGCTCCCGTGGTGTGCATTGGCTACTGGGAAATGTAGTTGTTGGGAGATATGTCTCCATACATATATTGCTCCTTGTGTTTCTGTGGGAGTATGTGTGTTGTAGTGTGGCGGTATGGTCTCTGTTGTGGGGTCTGTTGCCACTTGGGCTTCCTGTTTTTCCTTTGTGCGGGCGCCGGTGTGCTGGTGTGGCGAGGGCCATTGCAACCCAGTCTTCTTGTTGTTTCTCCATGGGCGTGGCACTGGTGCCTGTTTTGGCTGCTCTGGGGGGTGCTTGATTGGCGGGGGGGCGTCTCGCCCTTGTTGTTTTCCGCATGGCTGGACTTGTGGGGATCCACCCAGGGTGGGCATGTTTAGTTTGTTTGTCTATGCGTATATGTACTTTGTGTGTGTGGCAGTGGGTCAGATGTCTTATCGAAACCTCTCTTCTGGTGGCGTTCTTTAAGACTCTCCCAGTGCTGGTAAGCTGACAAAGAGAACTTCACTCAATCCATAAACTTAGAGCTCGAGGACTGAAGGCTGACGGGAGGAAGAAAATAAGAATAAGAGTGACCTGTCCACTCTTGACCCTAACAGTAGTCAAGTTCCAGATACATGATGCCAGTCTTCAGGACAGAGGAGTTTGTACTTTCCGGTGACAAGCTTAATATTTTCGTCTAATTAACTTCAATAAATAAAAAAAGAGAAACTGGTGAGAAAATGACTATTTGTAACTGCTATAATGTAAGTGATAACAGGAACTAACTTGTCTCATTGTCGAGTTATATATATATATATATATATCACTGTGAAATTGCTGTAGTACAAGAGAAATAAGCACTTCCTGACCTGCTGTTATTGGAAAATAAACTTTGGTGTGGTAACAGTAAGTACACTTCACATTGGGTTGCATCACACTTAACGTAAGTCTTCAGAATGAAGCCTTCAGTATTCCTTGTATTAATATACATGATACATGGTACATGATACTGTAAAGCCTGTAAAGCACAATAGCACTTTCTTAACTCTTGTGAAAACAGTCAGGCAATAATTGTTATAAAATAATGAGTATACATATCTGAAATTCAGGAGTTTCAATCTCACTGTAACCTTAAAAGGTAAAACACAATTACAGTATATGACAATATCAGAAAATGTTTTAATATGACATTTCGTTTTTACTGTTCTAAACTTCTGGCACTTGGAGAAATGAAAAACATGAAAAGCCTCAGCTGGAAAAGCCTGAAACCTGACAGATTGTTGTCATTTTTGTTTCCTTTGGTAAAAAGCCCCCTAAAACCCACAAATCCACTGATTTTTGATCCCAGCTTTAATATTTTATTTAACCTGAATTTAAAGTTTAGGTCATTTGAACGTTGAAATCCTGTTAAGCTCCTACACAAAAGTGCTTTTTCACCATAAATTACATTTATAAGACTGAGACAGGTATTGGAAAGGCCCAGAGGCATGTTCAAAAATATTGGTCTTGAAAAATGTCCCCCATTCACCACACCATGCAGGAGCATGACAGGTTTGAAATCAAAACATTGTAAAATATAAAAGGTTTAAAAACATCACATGCATTGTCAGTTCTATTGTGATCAAATCTGAATTATTGAAACTTCAAAATATTCGAACATAAAATACATTACGACATCTTTAAGAGTTTAATACACCATGTTTACTCTCCTTCCACGCCAAAATATTCAGCTTGGAGTTTGTTTGTTTGTTGAGTCACATCATTAACTGAACATGTACAATTACAGAGAT
>JANDJT010000102.1:7114799-7128242 GCA_024331685.1 Stegophilus panzeri
CTCACTTATTATCTACAATAGCTCAGTTAAACTCTCTTGTTTACTAGATGAATTATTTATATGCTATTAGGTAGTCGTTCTAGAGGAACACTAAAAATGTCACCACAATGCCTTGCAAAAGTATTCATCACTCTTGAGCTTTACCACATTTAGTTTCAACCTGGAACTTAAATTAAGTCAAAAGGGATTATATGTCATGAATTTAGAAAAAGAAAAAAAAACGAAAAAAAAAAAAACATAGCCCATAACATTGAAGTGGAGGTGGAAAGTCAATATACAGAAATTTCCTAAATTATTTACAAACAAAAAACATTTTTTTTTAAAAATGGTGATTGCACAAGTATTCATGACTGTTGCTATGAAAACATACCTCAGTGATTGAGTAAGGACAGTATTAGTTAGAAAGTTCAAAAGGGTGAATGCAAGGCACTGAAGCTCTACTGATAAAATATGTAAAAGGTGTGACACTGATGCATGATAACGCAATGTTTGAGCAGTTTACATATCGAGGAACAACATGTAACTTTCACTGAAAGTATCAAAGTATTTTTTCTCATCCTAATTTTCGTCTACTGGAGAACACAAAGTAAGTAAGAAAAAGGGAGAGAGAGAGAGAGAGAGAGAGAGAGAGAGAGAGAGAGAGAGAGAGAGAGAGAACAGTGATTGGAGTCGATCATTAGTAATCAGATTTGCTTTTGCCTTTCTGCTGGCAGGGTGAGAAGTTCAGTGAGTTCCCAGTGACAAGAGAGCAACTGTATATATGTGGCTGTGTATGAGAGACAGAGGGGGAGAGAGAGAGAGAGTGAGAGAGAGAGATTTTCCACTATTACAGAAAGGTACATTCTTCCCACTCATCATACTTATAAAGTTATCAAGTGCTGATAGCTAAATAATTCAATTTTGTGACCACAACCCTGCAAGGGTCAGAACATGTTCTGCCTTTAATGGTAGAACCATTCAGTAATAGCTAGTGTTTTCTACTTTCTGATGCAAAAATGTCAGACAAATTCCATTTAATCATATGAAATAAGTTCAGAGGTTCAGCCTGGAAATAAAGTAGGTGAAATGTTTGCGTTAATTTGCAAAGAACAACTAAAGAACCAACTTTAATGTTGATTACTGCATTTTCTGTAGATGGATGCCTAAATGACCTGTTATGAATTCAATTTCTTACATGTCATTTTACATGTAACTTTTGCACTTCATAGTACATAAAAAGCCAAATCAGGTTGAAAACAGTATATGAATTTACTCAGCTATGATTACATACAGCCTGTCTATTAATAATCTCACTGATGGTTTAAGAATAAAAGCCTTTTTTTTTTTACCCTTTCATGCATGAATTATGAAATCCTAATCAAGTAATCATTTTACTTTTACATACATTTTTCAAAAAGTTATTGAAGTGTCCACTCCAGTGGACTGCATGTGTTCAAATGAAGAATTAGTGTCCACTCTAGTGGCTGTTATGTAGTTATTGTATTGAAATCCTTGCAATAGCCAGAAAATGGCTTTTGACTAGCTGTCCACTGTAGTGACCACTATGTCTGAAAGGGTTAATGTATACATTTAAATTGAATTGAACTTAAATTGAACTGAATTTCACTCTTAGACCAATCCTAATAAAAATTCACCCAGCTTGTGATAATGATATACAAAATTATATACAAATTCCTCTTATCGATTCTGCTATTCTTCTGTTTAAAAAGGACATATGAAGGGTGTTTTCTTGAGACTGACATTATTTAAGACTTAAAAACCCAAGCAAGGTGATTGAAAACAGTAAATGCTACTACTTCCATTTGCAAATACTGTATCTGATTACATGTAACACACATGGAAATGAAGAATTTCAACATCATATCAAGTTTAGTGTAGTTATATGAAACAGAAATACTCAAAAATCTAAATTCTAAATTTAAATGCATTCATTGGACTAACTACAGTCTTGGAACATGTGGACAGTTAATGACTGCCATTGAGTTAACATAACCAGTGCTCACTCAGTGGACCACCATAGCAATAAATTAAGTCTGCGGTTCATTTTGAATATTTGTTTTAATCAGGAATTGACCTCTGGGCATTAAATTAGGATTTAGGAGTATGATCTCTGCTTCTTTTGTTGGTGTTAACAATGTAGGAACAGAAACACACAAAAGTTAACTAAAAATTCTATTTATGAGATGATTACCTAACAAATATAAGACCGTTAAGCCTATTTCTAAACATATTTACTAATTTCAAGCTTAAATTGGCTTATTCTTTTGGCAGATAATTTTTGTTAGAAATAAATGCTTGAAATAAGCTAAATGATCTGCCAATAGAGATAAAATATATTTTAAAAATATTTTCTAACTCGAAATGAATAAATATGTCTAGAAATATGCATAATAATCTTATATTTGTTTAAATCTTATCAATCTTACAGAGAAAGAGAAATATTCATCGATTTTGCCAATATTCAAGATATTATTACTTGATAAAATAGTATTTTTGTAGTGCATTCAATGTATGCTATTATATGGAACACTTAATGCTGATATTATGGAATGGAAATGCTTAAAATGCTTAAAACTAGCTTTTAGATATACAGTTACTGTATTATGGTCTTAATTTAACAAACTACAGCTGGGTGGGGAGAACGTAAGTCTTCAGTATTGCCTGCTTGTCAGATTTGCATAACAAATGATGTCAAATTATTTTCTCATTGAGTTTTTTCAGTGTGATACAGAAAAACTTGTGGAATGCTAGTTTTTTCATATCTATTTCAGAAATAGTTAATAGTTGTTTTCTTTAAACAGCTATATCTTTTTTCATCTCTTAACTCTGTGGAATTGAAGAATTCGGCATTGGTTCTTGTTAGCTATTAGCCTAAATACATTGTTTCTAGATAGCTATCAAAATAGCTACATTAATTCTAGCTAGCTGACAAACCAGCTATGTTGTTTCAAACTAGCTTCCCATCCTACAGTTAGCTAGGCTGCAGCCTTTAGCAACAGTCTGTTTAAAAAAGAAAAAAGAAAAAAATAATAATATTTGCAGAGAGGTTGTCTATTAAGTTTAATAAATATCTGTTCATACAAAATAGGCCTACTGTATGAAGGCATTGATTTAGCTATCTTGATACATTTTGTTTAGGTTACTTAAAGGCTGAGGAATCACTGACTAATTAATGTAGCAAAAACAATATTCCATAGTTAGACATGGGGTAGAGTACAGAGTAGGCTTCTATTGTTTTTCTTTATTAAATTACTTTTTGAAGGGAAAATTGGGCCACTTAAATGCAGCATTATACCTTTAACAAATTCCAGCTAACTATCTGGTAGCATACAGTGCACGGTGTGGCGTGTGTGTAATATGCAGTTGTAGAGTTCTGTATCTATAAAAACATTACAGGGGGCAGTGTATTTTATAGTTTGAGCATGTCTCTGGAAAAATCATTAGTAGGTGTAAGTGAGGAGCTCCAGGCCTGAGGGTAAAGTAACTGATTAACCTCTGACCTCCAGAATAAACCTGGCTCATGGGATTTTCATATTAAGCAATTCATTCATTGCTGCAGCAAAGAATTCGTTATGTTGCTGGTTTTAGTCTGGACTCATGAAAAAAAATAAATAAACATTTTGATCTGTCTATGTGACTGCACAGGTTCTCACTGAAGTAAGTGGAAAATCAAATTCTCCTTATAAAGAGTAAACATGGTTTTCATGGCAAACGAGGAAAATTCTTTTCATCACAACAAATATCAGTCTACATTTTTACAATCTACTTTTTCTGTGGCTTTTTTTAAAAAACATTTAATGTTAAAATTATCTGTGTTCAAAACTATATTTCTCTCTTACTAAGTAGTCAGTTTCATTTAATATTTGTACATACAAATAATCTGCAAAATGGCCAGCATTTGAATGCAGAAAACCATGACAATTATATCCAAATCACGTTTTGAAAGATGCTGTGGATATCTATCATTCCTGTCTGATCGCTAGCTCAGAAGTATAACCACTGCACTAACACTGCCTGAGGCAAATCAAAGAGCATGGCATCGTTCCTCCTTCTATGGGTAAAAAAATACCATACTGTAACTACCCTGAGAGAGAGAGAGAGAGAGAGAGAGAGAGAGCGCAAGCAGCATTCAGACAAAACAGGTCCTGATAACTATTATGGAAAAATCTCAGTGTCATATTTGGTTGAAGCTCAGCCGCAGAATGTAGGAGGATATGCAATATGCACGATTCTTCAGCTCTACTTTTGCGTGCCTCAAACATGAAAAAGACATTAAGATGTTAAATATGTTGTGCAATGAAAGCTGGAACGTGTAAATTTCACTGGTTTAACTAAATCCATCATTTCCTTAAAAAGATCATCTTTATCTTGGATCAACAGTGTTGTACTGTTTCAAGTGCAGTCACTATATAAATTTTTAAACATGGCCGTAAAACAGCTCACAACAAAAAGCAATGTGCTAAGCCTCCTAAACATAGATTTTCATTAGGAAAGTAACAACACTTTAACACGCCCTCTAAAAGATAAATGCTGGGAATGAACAACTTCTAGACAAGGATGGATTATCATGACCATGGACCCTGGGCACAAAATCAGAATGGGCCCCCTTCCGCCCCCTCCATCCTCTCCATCCCCTCCCCACACATGCACGCACTCAAGTAGTAGCCTACAAATCCACTCTCGCAAAGAGTGCACAGAGCTTTACAGCGCATCACAGGGAAACACAATCTAATCACACAATCTAATCATTACGACATTATGTGATTTAATCGGCTAATTAAAAACACAAAATAATTTCACAATATAATTTAAAATATGTTTTATATAATTAATACAATGTAAATATATTTTAAACACAAAACCACATAATACCTTTTTCATAAACTCAATGCCATTACAGCATTTTCCCTTATAAAAATGGAATACATTTAATTTAACTAAGTGACTAGTAAGAAGAAATATGCCTAATATTTAATATTAATACATGTAACTTTCTGTAATTTCTAAGCAAGAACAAATAAAAATATGCGGCCTATGACTTACCACCCTAAGTGTAATGCATATGGGATGAAGGTGGTATATAGTCTATGCATTACTGCTTTGAGTTGAAAATTAACTCAGTGGATCAGTATCTTTGGTTCGTATAGTAACTTGCGCATTTATCTTCCAAGTCTTTCTAAGACCATATCGTGAATGAATTCTTTGTGTCGCACAGTGATAGTAAAGTTGCAATTCATCAGATCGTTAGGGGCCCCCCTGGAGCATGAGGGCCCTGGACATGTTCCTACTTTACCCATGCCATAATCCGTGTATGCTTCTAGACTTATTTAAGTCCATATCACATCTAATTCTTACCATTTTCTAGTTTTTACTGTATTCAGGTAGTGAAGCATATCCTTTGTTTATTTCACTCAACACCCTTTGTAGCTAGCAAAAATTCTTAATGTCTTCTTGTATACCATCAGTCTTAAATCTAAAAGTCGCTTTCTTCGTGAAATCAAGAATGCTTAACTGAACCGTTACTCAGCTTTCCAGTTGGCTGATTGATGACCAGGTTGATGTGAGTCAGGAGTCAATTAACTGATTGAGGTGGATAGGCTTTCTGAGAAATAATATAAACAAACTCTATCCTTTTCTTCCCTCTCTAGGGACCATAAACAAATACAGGTGAAGTTCTAACTACCGTTTCCGGTCTGATTCTTCCGCCTTTGCGCTTTGCATCTCTTCTTGCTAACGAGCCGAAATCTACCCTGCTGACCTTGCTGATAGGAGTGAAGGCTTGAAGTAAACAGATACCAGTGTCTGCAGGCGCTTCCACTCATTTTCTGTTTGGAGCCAGGACGGAGGGGAAGAGAGTGATGGATGTGGGAGAAAGGACTCAAGACGTCTCCCATCTGCTTGCAGTTCTGCCTAACCTCTGATCGTTATTCCCTTCTAGGAAGGGAACAGGCACATAACCGTTCCTCACTTGCTCACTCAGTAACATATACGAAAGATCATGTGTGCACACATACGTACTAAGTCTTTCACTCACACACTCCCAGATTCACTAGCAAAATACAAACAAGCTAATGAGGATATTGAAACCATAGAGACTTGTTTAAGAAGGATTGTTTGAGTGCTCCTGTACTTTTCAGACTAATCTGATCTGCTCTTAATCTAATCGCTCTTAATCACTTTCGGCGGGAGACAGGGTCAGCATGGGCACTCAGCCTGGTCGATGGTTATGCAGCCCCATACTCAGCAAGCAGCAATGCGCTGTGTATTCTGACAACTTGCTGTCATAGCCAGCATTAACTTTTTCTTTGTGTTACAATAGCTCTTCTATGGGATTGGACCAGACGGGCTAGCGTTCGCTCCTCATGCACATCAGTGAGCCTTGGGTGTCCATGACCCTGTCACCGGTTCACTAGTTGTTTTTCTATGGGCCACTTTTGGTAGGTACTAACCACTACATACTGGGAACACCTTACAAGACCAGCTGTTTTTGAGATGCTCTGACCCAGTTGTCTAGCCATCACAATTCGACCCTTATCAAAGTCAATCAGATTCTTACGTTTGCCCATTTTTCCTGCTTCCAACACAGTAACTTTGAGAACTGACTGTTCACTAATATGTCCCACCCCTTGAAAGGTTCCACTGTAATGAGATAATCAATGTTATTCTCTTCACCTGTCAGTTGTTGTAATGTTATGGCTCGTTCTTGTACATGTGAAGTTCATGTGACTTTTCTGTAAGGGCAATTCTGCTTTAAGTGCTCATTAAGCAAGGTTAATTCGTATTTTGATTCTTGACCTAGGTTAAACAGCTTCAATTATTTTCTTGTTTGATGGTTTAACCCCTGATCGTATTATCCTGCCAAAGTATCGCTGCTCCTCACGCTTAATAAAAGAGTTGCTCAAGGGCTCTCACTGGCTTTTATAAAGAGGTGGAGCATTTTCTGAAAGGGTTTTTTGAGGGTTTGAAACCCTATTGATTGTATGGTTTGATGTAAACCCTGTAAGGGGTTTCCCCACAAAAAGACAACCAAAGAACTTATGTTGCTGGAAAAATCTCTTTCCTGAGAGTGTTGTGTGATTCTCATGCTCAGGTTCACTGAGACTGTAAAGTTGAAGATTGGAAAAACATCACCCAGTTTGGGTGAGTCTGTGCCCAATGTAGCTTCAGGTTCCTTCTCTCGGCTGACAGGAGTGGACCCTAATGTGGTCTTCTACTGTTGTAGAACATTGACCTCAAGGTTTGACCATTTGAGGGTTCTGATATACTTTTCTGCTTACCATGTTTGTAAAGACTTATTTGTACTTACTTATACTGTAGTCTTCCTATCAGTGTCATTTTCCTCTGACCTCTCTCATCAACAAAATTTCCACCTGCAGAAGTGATGCTCACTGAATGTTTTTTTGTTTTACGCACCATTCTGAGTAAACTTCCAGGGGATCAGGGGTTTCTGAAATCAGTCTCTCCAGCATTTCACGATTTTGCAATCCCAGAAATGAACGCAAATCAAGCAAACTATGCAATATTCATAGGACCTTGCAATTTTTAAAAATTTGGGGCAAGACACATCATGCGACATCAGCACAACACGCATTCAGGCAAAGCCCTCTTTCAGCTAAAAGGTCTCATTTGGTAAATGGTCTGCACTTATATAGTGCTTTTATCCAAAGCGCTTTACACTGTGTCTCATTCCCCCATTCACACACTAATGGTAGCAGAGCTGCCATACAAGGCACTAACTTGCCATCGGGAGCAACCTGGGGTTCAGTGTCTTGCCCAAGGACACTCCAGCATGTGGAGTCATGTGGGCCGGGAATCGAACCGCCAACAGATTAGTGGACAACCCGCTCTACCACCTGAGCCACAGCTGCCCAGTTACCAACAAACATCACTGTGAAAGACTATGCAAAACAGTTAATGTGCAAACAATCCTGTATGGACTGTGAAATGCTCAAACCAGCCCAACAAGCATGCTATGGTCGAAGTTACTGAGTTCACATCAAACATATTCACATATTTTAGGTGCTATATTAACTGAAGCTCTTGACCTGTATTTGCATGAATTTATGCATTATGCTGCTGCCATGTGATTGGCTGATTGGATAATTGCATGAATGTGCAGGTGTTCATAATAAACTGACCTGTGAGTGTAAATATAATATCAAAGCTTTGATAATGCTGGATTGTGAGTTCCACCACTGGAACAAAATAAAATAAAAAAAAAAAACACAGACCCCCTGGCTATACTATCCTTTTGCTTTGAGAACTACTGCTCTAGGATGGTTCTCGCAGTCATAGGTGATGTCTGTTCTTTAAATAAATATGACATAAGATCAGAGGAAATCTGTGCAAGAGAAAGCAATGGGGACTTTCTGACTACACATTAAGACAACTAGTCACAGGCCAGGGGTCATCCAACCATTACGGAAGTGTAATGGGGCAATTACACTGTGTAATTGGATTGATTCTTTTCTTTCTTTTTGTATTTATTTATTTTACAGATTTGCGTAGATACTTTTCCATTCCAGCATACTCCAAAATGAACTCGAATAACTCATGAACAATTTTTGCTGAGCATGAAAGTGAAAAATGGTTTATCTCATCAAAAGAGAACTATGCTCGTGTACATACTGCACATGCATGCCATTATAGTCAAGATGTTCTACACATGTAGAGTGCATATGGAGTGAATTCCACATACAAAATTAGTTCCTGGCAAGAGCTCATACAGAATCGTACAACATGAATGAACAGTGATGATGGGGAAGGTTTTAAAAATCAGCATTATGTCATATGACTGTCTTTAATCTTGGGAGAAATACCACTGATGTGACTGTTTCACATGCATCATATTTGCATTCGTCTGAGCAGTCTGTCACTGTCTCCTGGAATAAATGTCATTCAAATAAAAATGTTCTGGTTTCAAAAACTACCCAAAACCAATTTCACACCCCCTTTAGTAACCATAATTTTTTATTAGATTAACCTAAATGAGTTAAGCTGATGTAACATCACTGCATGCACCCTTGCTGTGACCTCATGTGTCACCGTGTGAAGTGTGAGATCATTTTTTTTTTTGCCAGAGTTTGGGCGCACATGAACAAAATGGAGCATATTTGATTGAGTTAGGGCACTTTAAAGGAGTGCCATATGGGCTGGATGACCTGAAAGTAATGCTATGTAATGTTATAGGAGCAGTGCTCAACTGTTTGTGTGTAAAATGTGTTTAAGGCACAGCCATTTCTATTCAAAACCATCAACACAAGACACACCGAATATCAAGAGACGTTAAATTAGAGAGACCATGGATCTACTGTATATACTGTTTCTCTGAAAAGAGACCTCCAATAGAAACATCGTATGAAATATAATGCCTGCAGATCTTTATGATTTCATGCTAACACACTGCGGGTCTATGGTTTATGACAGTTATATATTTTTACAGAGCAAACCTCTAAACCACACATCACAGTTTCCCAGCTTCACAATATTCCAGTCTGAGGCTACATGGGCACATGCTCATTGAAACTGCTCAGTTGAAGACTAGAAAAACACCTGGGGATGTTTATCTAATCGTCAACTGTCTATCCAGTTTCGGTGAGTCTGTGCTGACTGTTGCATGAGATTCCTAGTCTTGGCTGACAGGAGCGAAACCTGATGTAGTCTTCTGCTATTGTCGCCCATGTGCCTCAAGATTCAATGTTTTGTGTGCTTTGAGATGCTTTTCTGCTCACCACAGTTGTAAGGAGTGCTTATTTGAGTTGCCGTTGCCTATCTGTCAACTCAATGGACCTCTGAGCACTCTCATCTACAAACCCTTTCCACCTGCAGAACTACCGCTCACTGGAGGTTTTTTCTTTTTTTGCACCATTCTGTATAAACTGTAGAGACTGTTGTGCATTCAGCAGCTCCTGAAATTCTCAAAGCAGCCTGTCTGGCACCAAGTCACTGAGACCACATTTGTTCTCCATTCTGATGTATGATGTGAACATTAACTAACTAATTAATTAATTAATTATTGACCTGTATCTGCATGAATTTATGCGCTGTGCTGCTTCCACATGATTGGCTGATTGGAAAATTGCATGAATGTGCTAATGTAAAGTTTTTCCCTTTAAAGTGACTGGTGAGTGTAAGATTTACTTTTTCATCCATGTACTGTGAGCTTTATACAGTTATTCCTTAATCCAGAAGGAGGATTAATAGGTAAAGTGATCTGTAGTACTAGTATTAGTACAAACACAGCTATTCTCATTCAAAACCACGATTAACATGAGGCACACCAAATGTCAAGAGAGGTCAAAATGCGAGGCTACGGTTATATACTATTTCTCTTAAAATAAACCTTAATGCAATAAGGTGCCTGCAGACTTAAGATGTCACACTAGCATACTGCGTCACTATAATTTATGGCATTTATATATTTTTTGTAGGGCTAACCTCTACGCCACACATAGACACAAGTGGAAACCATATGCACTTTTCTCAGTTATCATATACCTAATTAATCCTTGGTGTACTGAGACAGGTGTGTTCAGAAAAAAATTCAGAGTGCATGGGGTCTCCAGGACTGAGACCCTTCACGATTTTATCATAACTGGGAGAGTAAAAACATCTGGTCACCATCACTATAAACCATGTCTCATAAAAAACGTGCATTGTATATCTGGTTGTGCATGGCATGTTTATTTGCCTTCTTTTTTCCTGCAAAAGAATTTTTCTCATGTGATTTTTTTAATATCATTTATATTTGAGAGTCCCATAAATAAACTGCTGTCTAACCCCAGATAACCCCCCTGTGGTCACAACCTGAGCATCCAAACAGCTGTCAAACACACATCATTATTTTGTTGGGGGAAGTGAATGTGACCGCTAGCATCTGCTCTTGTTTATTATCAAATCGAGCCCCGATATCTCGAAGCACAACTTTCTGTTTATGCATTTCTAAGCAGAAAGTCATGAACTTGAGCCTGAGCAGCCCTCACTGAGATTGACGTGTAAGCAGAGCACCATGAACGTAGATCCTGTGCACGCCTTCAGGCTTCTTCTCTAACAACTGCACTATTGGAACAGACAAAATATTTATTTGTGTCGTCACATGATAAACAGTGGTTTCGGGTAAATTGGCTTAAGTTGGCAGAGACTTCAGTGGCATATGGTGTTCCTGGCGATCTTTCATTTTAAGTGAATAAGAGTGATGGTGATGGGAAAAACTATGGTATGTTTCCATCCAGGTGGTTCAATCTGGTGTAGAGTTTTTAAGCCAGCAAACTAAATTGCAACTTCTGTTATGAAAATATTATGAAAATGAACCATTACTATTCAACCCAGATTGCACAAGGATTATCCCATTGATATTTAGCAAAAAATGCATATCTTTTTTTAATCATTGCATGCATTTCACCATTTTCAAAAATGTGTTAAAACATCTCCATCTTGAATTTCAATCTTCAGTTTGGGTAGATTGGGTGGTGTGGTGGTGGTAGTGTTGGGGGCTCAAATCCCACCTCTGCCCTGTGCGCGTGGAGTTTTCATGTTCACCTCATGCTTCGGGGGTTTCCTCTGGGTACTCCGGTTTCCTCCCCCAGTCCCAAAGACATGTGCTGTAGGCTGATTTGCATTTCCAAATTGTCCATAGTGTGTGAATGGGTGTGTAAATGTGCATGCTTGCGCTGCCCCAAGTTCCCTGGGATAGACTACAGGCTCCCCGCAACCATGTGTAGGACAAGCGGTACGAAAAATGGATGGATGGAATTTGGGTAACAGGATTGTATATTCAAAGAATTTTCTGGATTGAAATTCAGATGCTCCAACTTCCTGTTAAACATGTGACTTATTCCAAATATTTTATAGAAGTGAATAGGTTCAGGTAAGAGGATTGAGTGAATGTTCACTCACTTTCACTAACCACTTTATCCTGATTAGGGTTGCGGGGATCCAGTGGATCCTGGGAACACTGGTCATGAGGTGGAAATATACCCTGACTGGGATGCCAGTCCATCGCCGGGCACCATGAACACGCACTCACTCCTAGGGATGATTTATCTTAGCCCAACCAACTACTGGCTTGTTTTTGATGAACCTGTGCCCATTGTAGCCTCAGATTCCTGTTTTTAGCTGACAGGAATGAAGCCAAATGTGGTCTTCTGCTGTTGTAAGCCATCCACCTCAAGGTTCAAAGTGTATTGAATCCTGAGCTGCTTTCCTGCTCACAATGGTTGTAAGGAGTGGTTATTTTAGTTACTGTTACCTTCCTGTCAGCTCTTACACTTCTCATTTGACCTTTCTGATCAAAATCCCAGGAGATCAGGAGTTTCTGAAATACTGAAACCAGCCTGTCTAACACCAAACACCATGCCATGGTCAAAGTCACTCAGGTCACATTTTTTCATTTCCTGATTTGAAACATTAAATGAAGCTCTTGTCTTGTATCTGTATGATTTCATGCATTGCACTGTTGCCATATGATCAGACATCACTGTTCATCTTGATACAGTCAAGAATAGAGATTTTTTTTACTACAATCACAATTACAAAGAAGATCATTTATAAAACATTGCTGGAACAGCCTGCCTTATACTCAAGTACATTTAATACAAGTACATATATCGGTTTTCTCATGGGTTACTTTAACTTTTCCTTGAGTCATTTCCTAGAAAGGTATCTTCTCTTTTACTCAAGTTGGGTACTTAATACAACACTAGCTAATAGAGACAGATTGAGAGAAACAGATCAATACATCTAGAAGACTATGGAGATGTTCATACTGCTTGCACATTTATCAGCATGTGTGGGGGAATATATGTGGGGTTTTTTTGTGGGGAAGGTATTACAGGAAATATCAGCATATGCCCTCCATGCCATTAATCATTTGTTTAACCACCATGCCCCACACTCACTCATTCACTCACTCACTGCCTCTCTCTTTGCTCATCAGCATGTGGAAGGATAGTTACGAGAAATCCTTGCTTTTGCCCACAGTAGCATTAATCATTCTTTAAGATGATACCCCACTCCCAGTAAGCTTGCCCTTATAGACCTGCTCAGAGAGGTGTTCCCTTAAAAGCCCCTTATGAAAAATCAACTTTTATTAGATTACTCTCAGGCTGGGATGATGGGGAGCACTGGACCAAGCACGTACCACTCGCACTACATCATACTCTTTTTCAATCACAGTCCCGGGGAGCTCATGTGCTGCACCTTTTAGTATTTTTCCTGCCACAACACATCTTAATCAGATAAAAAAAAAATGGCTGAATAATTAGCTGATGATTTGTGGCAGTGTTTTTGAGTAGGAAATGCACAAGAATGTGCAGAGTACATGGTCCACAGGACTGCAAATGAAATCCACTGTTCTAAAAAAAACTAAATAAATAAACAAACAACAACAAAAAAAACCCAGATAGCTTTATGTACATGACAGAGTAAGGGAACTTTCTTCCAGGC
>JANDJT010000102.1:7156688-7169133 GCA_024331685.1 Stegophilus panzeri
GTCTTAATTCGATTTGTGTTTACTTCGAGTATGACTTTAATCGGATTAAGGTAATTAAAAATTGCTGTTTACATGGTGGTTTCTTAATCAGAGTATTGTTTTAATCGGGTTAATAGTGGATTATTGTTGTCCATGTAAATGTACTGACAGTCAGGTGGAAGTTGGAGGACCAAAAAGAGATATACAGTGCGCTCTGTAAGTAAATAGTAAATAGACTTTTTGAGGTTACAGTTTGGAATGTTATCTTTAAAGGTAATAAAAACTTTACTGTAGTGTATATGTGACAAATAAAAACATCATCTTCTAAAATAATTAATTACTTAATGTGACAGTTCCACACAAAAAAGGCACACAAACATGGCTACAAATTTACCCTCAAGAAATTAATTATATGAATATGCAAACTGAAATCCAAACACACCCCTTTACTCTCATAACCCAAACCTGATACCATGCAAAATTCAAAAGGATTTGAACAAGCAAAAGTGATTTCATTAGTGTCCACACCCTGACTTTAATCTTAACCTTAACCTTTACACATTTTTCATGACTTTAATTTCATGCTATTTCTGCCTATATTAGGTTAAACATACTGTAATCAAAGTTTAATTTATACTTCACAGGACTGCAAATGTAACTGTCTCATTAAAGATCATGTTCATTTTTTTTTCCCCAAACACTTCTGTTCCCCTGAGTTATCTCTATAAAAATTGCAGTGATTCTTCCTCCTGCGCGTTCTGCACTTTAGCCTCGTAGTCAGATTGTTACATTTCAGATCCAGTGCTGAAGCAGAGACAAAACAATGTGTTAAATGTCCAATTACTTACAGAGTGCACTGTAAATCTGATACTGAGAGCTGATGAGTGCCATTAGACAGAGAGAAATAGAGTAAGAGCACACATTCATACGGGATGGGGCTGAGGAGTAGATTTAGTAAATGAAGAAGAGAGTAAGACAGAGTGATAATGAGGGAGTGTTGTATAAAGAAAAGGAGAAAGCACCCAGGGGAATGTTGGATTAATTAACACCTAGGCTTAGTCATGGGCTAAATGGCAACCTTTTTGGTCTTCTGTACTAGGATGTATAAGAAGGTCTAAATGTTTGTTTTACATATATAAAGTCATTCAGGTTGTATTTAATTTCTGTATCATTCTAATACTATTATATTACTTCTCAGTGCTAAGTATTGTATTACACAAAATGTTTGTCAAATTCTAGCTTAAACAATCATTTTTACTTTCATTCCATGGATATTGCATTATTATTTTTTTTCATTAATTACCATAGGAGTGTATTACAAGCAGCACCACAGCTTTCCTGCAACCGTCCAGTTACCACATTTGGGATTTAGAAAAAAAAAAAAAAAAAAAAGTGCTTTAAGCAGGTTTCCTACTGAATGTTTGCTGACTGCAGTCCATTGATTGACTGACATTTTCTAATAGTCACATTACATTCTTTTCATTAACGTCTCTTTGTGGAGTGTTGAAAATGCATGTCATCTTTTTATTTAAGGCAGATGTGCATTAAGGCTTATTAGACCACAGCGCTGTTGAATGCTCAATTCAGGAGGTGTGGATACATTTTCAATAACAGCATCTCTGACTGTCGTTCCAGCTGTAACATAAATGATAGGGTTTTAACATGCTAGCTCTAATACACGATTGTTTCTATAGTATAAGCTCATTCACAGGGAATTGTATGGCTGAAATTCCACAATCTAATCCTAATAGTAAATGGGTTAAGAAAATGTGTTGTAAATTTAACAAAAAAAAAAAAAAAAAAAAAAAAAAAAGATATATGATCATTGATTTGGTGAAGATTTCTGTTTTAACATTTACGGAAGGAGGTTGATGAGGGAATGACTGTTTATAGCTGCTATAACATAAGTGATAAGTTACATAAGGTAAAATGTAAGTATAAACAGTTTTGTGTTTGTTATTAATAAATTAGAATAAATAGAATTAATTTCAAATTGCTGTTGTATAAAATTTTTTTTTTTTTAAAAACCCATAGGTCATGCTGTTATAGAAAAATAATTCCCTGCTTTGCTTCAGGCCATGTCACACCACCCCTGTTTGACTATTTTCTTAGCATGGCCCCATCGTGTTTTATTCCTTACTTAATGTAGGGTGTCCTCACAGATTTAAAACAGCTTCCTTAGTGCCATGGTATATACTGAAGGTCTACTTCTAAAATGCACAGTTATGCACATACATATTTCGGCTCTGCCACTATACAACGTTCACATATACCACAGACACCTCAGAGAGATATCAAGATAAGTGCATCTGTACTACATTATCAAACACGATGTCACACACATCTTTTAACAAAGTCCTATGTTTAGAAAATGCTTAAACAATGTGGGTATGATTGCCTTGAGTTTAATTTATTAAAGCTTGTTAACCTGAATACAGAGTTAATGTCTTCACATAAATACAAGGCAATGCATTAGATTAGATTAGATGAACAGTTCTGGCATCTGGAAGCATGTGATGATGCAATCTGATAGCACAGCTGAACAGCATTTGCAAGTGTCAAGGTTGGCTGGAAATCAAATCTCTTGGAGTTATTGCACAAACCTAAACTCAAGCATGCCTCTCCAATTGGTCAAGTTAACATTTCCAACACTAACTTTGTACAGGTAAAAGCATTTGGATTACATTAATAGCATTTGGCTTTGATAGAAAGAGGTCAAATCAACAAACCAGGAGGCTAATCTTACTGCACTCACCATTAGTAGAATAAGGTCAAGACCTGAAAACTAAAACATTATAAATCTATAATTAAGATTTTTTATAAAGATTTATAAAGATTTTTTATTATTATTACAGAAAATACTACAAAATTATTGCAAAAGGATGGAGTGTATGTATAACTCAGAACAGCTGTGTTATATAACTCAGTTGGTAGTAGATATGATATATATAAGAGGAGAAGGTTGGAATTGGTAAATCATTTCCTTGACAGGAGATGGAAAAGAGGGAAAAGAAGGAAAACAGTGGGAGATATGCCATGAACATATTTAAATAATTTCCAATTCATCAGTAAGTCACATGGTAATTAATTCCAGTGTTTCTTCAGTGTTTCTCTCAGAGAAACCCAACACTTAGTTATCATCTGTTGCCCTCTGCACCACCCACATGCAGGTCAGGCTGATTTCATACCAGCTCATTATTCAAGTCAAATGTTGAAGATGACCCAAGAGCTCACTCTGGACTTGACCCAGGACCGATTTTCTGACACAGCCTTTGTTGGAGTCAAGCCCAGGAGTCTGAGAACATGGAGCAATCAAGAAAATGAACATAAAATCATTATAATAATATGAAATTACATAATAGTTTTAATTCTGATATTTGTATAGACTAAACCAAAGAATCATATTATTAAGAATATATTATAATGTTCTCTTATTGCCATTAAACCAAGTTAGGATTTTAATAGTGGTGCAAAAAACATTTATTGAAGGTTTAGAAGCACAAGTAAATACTTTTTAAAAGTAACAAAGTATTTTCTCTTGTTCCTTATAGTGGCACTTTTGAGTTATTTAGAATGGCGATGAAATCAAGATATTTGGGCATTGCGACGCGTTAACACATGAAATTAGAGTTAGCTATGTGCTTTGTTATCATGAAAAATGTGAAAAGGTTGCCAAGCTGCACTCCTGATTGCAACTGGCCATGATTATAAAAGCTGCTTCTCATTAAAATAGGTTCCATCTAGTATCCTAAAGATTCCTTCAGAATATCCTTCAGGAGGATACCCTTAAAAGTTCTATGTAGACCTTTCAGATGGTTTACCTTTCAAAAAAGGTTCTAAGCAGAATCTTTTTAGTAAGCTAGAACTACCAACCGGCCAAACAATGATTGTCTGGTATGTTCCACTGATAAACCATCATCCTTCACAGACCTTTTTTTCCACATGTCAAGAAATAATGCAAAATTATCTTATTTACTGATTGCTGTTTCAAACTAAATTCTTTAATAACTTTCAAAGAAGGGACATTTCAGTCCTATAATGATATCTATAGGCTATCTCAAAAAAAAAAAAAAAAGTGAAACATCAGTCAGATTGCTGCCTTAATGATTCTGAAGCTTGTGGCTAGAAAAGTGTACAAAACATATTAGACACTCCATGGCCTGAAGATGAGACTCAATTTAATGTAATGCAAGTGAAGTAACTACATTTTATCAAGTTGCTTTAAATCCAAAATGGAAAACTCACCAGTTCTGAACAGTTGTGGCACACAACACACTCTGGTATTCTTTTAATGCTTATTAAGCTGGATTCACATGGCAAGATGTGTAGCATGTAATATACATGTAACTATAGCTGGAGAACAAAGGTCATCCATTAGAGGAAAATACATCTGGGGGTGTATATCTAGCCCTCCTGACAGAAAAAAAAACCCTAATTCACATTCACTGTAATCCATTAATCCACTAATCCTCCTTTCTCTCAAACATTCTAAACCATGCATTACACACCTGAGATAAATGAAAACCTAACGAACCAAACTGACCTCGTAATCTTGACTGTGAAAATGAGCCTGAGTAAACCAGTAGATATAATACAAATATGTTATCACCTTATACTCTTAACACATGAGGGTATGACCTCAGGCTCTTCATAGAGAGTGACCAAGTTCAGGGCTATTCTGTATGTTCTTGATTAAGCATGTCCAGTTGGACTGCGGTTGGACAGAGGTTGTGACTGGCAAGCTATGATCCTGGAGACACTAACCAGAACCAGGCTTAAACTGAAACAGAGCGTCGTAATAACATTTCCCCACACCAGGATGAGATTAACTCATCTAAGCCTGGCTCCTCCATGGAGAATCTCCTCCCCTCCTACTCCTAATCAGACGGTGATATATGATCGTGTGCTGACAAGCTGATTTTTAACACTTTGCTAGAATGAAATGAGTTCGCTGGCTTGGGTTAGTCTTTGTGTGTGTGTGTATATTTTATATATATATATATATATATATATATATATATATATATAGTGTGTGAGAGTTAACACATCTGAGTGTGAATGTGCCGTAACATTTGTTATCACTTGGTCTTAATTTAGCATCAGTATGTTAGGTTGTTTTCCCTTCCTGGGTTTTTGTAAACAGGTTATAAGATGATATATAGATGTGGTTTTCACTGGCTACAGCCTACAAAAGTCAGAGGTAGCGAGAGCACACAGCACCACAAGATTCAAGATAATGGAATTAACTAGCCCAATTAGCAGCTACAACTTTAAGAACAAAACAAACCTCTTGCTCTCTCAAACAAACTCCTACCACTTGCTGTCTTCTTCCTCTAAAGTCTCACAGGCCACCCAACGTTAATAACATCATATCCATCTTCCTCAGTCATGTTTCTCTAACACCACTCCCCCCCCCTTTTTTTATTTTTATTTTTTTTATTTGGTGTGAGCTGTTTGGTGTGGCACCAATTTCAAGTCAAAGTCTTGTATTCACTCAATTTCAAGTGCTAAAGAAATAAACAGGCTTCGAGATGGTTGCCGTTGTAAAATGGCAGGGAAATAAACAAATCTGTAAGAGTTAGCTGCTGGCTCAAACAGTGGGTGGTTTAGTTTCCGTTTTAGAAAAGAGCTGCATAATTTTAGCTTTGACAAGAAGACTTTGAGTCTTTGATGAGCATGACCAAAAGATACACATTTACAGAAATTTGTTTATATGGAAAGTGATCAAATCCATGTTATATCAGTTTGCAGTCCTGTAGTCCCAAGCCACACATCAAATAAGGTTATTACACATACTGTAGATCCTCTGAGCCCCTAATGTTCAGTTACTTACAGCAGAGATGGCAACAATAAAGTTCTGGTGACTGAAATCTTCAAAGTCTTTATTTACACAAGCATTCAGCATCAAGTGCATAAAACATACCTATTCAGCTAGTTACATGAATGCAAATGCAGTGTTCGTGATGGTAATGAAGTAGGCCTGTTATTTGTTTAATTATATTATTACAGAAAGTCTGTGGCCTGTGACTGCATTTTTTTTTCCTCCATCTGGCAACCAACAAGAAATGTTTGGACACCCTTAATATACTGCATTATTAAATGTTCAATGTAATTCAGAGGATGTTGGGTAGAAAATAAACCCAAACCCTTCCATCCATCAGTGTCAGGACAGAGGCTGAAAAAGCTGGTCAGAATGGCTGGACCTCATCAACCACGAAGACAGCATGTGGGTTAACAGTCCAGGTGGATGAACAAAGTCTTGAAGATGTGAATCATTCAGTAAGATGGATTGTCCAGCGCTTTATCCGGGAACATGAGAAGTGGTGCCCTAATTGTGTAAATAAAGTTCTGGTGTTTGAATATTCTCCAGCACATGCACTGATTAGAGATTAATATTGTCATCACACTCAGATTGAGCTGCTGTACATGGTGAGGAAAGAGACCTTCAGCACCCTGGCATATCAGTAAAGTTTCTTGTCAACTTATTCGAGACACCATGTATAAATGGAGTTCTGAGGACATTATTAACGTCATTGGTTGCTAGTTTATCATCCCTGTTGTAATTTATAGTGCTAAAAGTATAACAAAACTGCTAATTGAAATAAATGTTGAGGCATAGCTATTTAACAACTCTAAGGCATACAGTGAGGTGACACTCTTGTTTATGGATTTAAGATGAATGAAGATCTCTGTAATTGAGCTGAGCAGCCCAGGCCTCCACTTCCCCTATGGCTGTCACAAATCTGTCGCCACACCAATCGGGCAAGCAGCAGAATCTTTACAGGGTTTCCTTTAGCTGACCCATGCCACTCATTTCTATTCAATCATGAAGGCCTGGTTAGTTTCAATACAATTTTGCATTATTATTTTTTTTTTTTTACTGTTTGCCACAAAGTAAGGAATGAAGAAGAAAGAGGAAACATTGGCTTTTCTGAAATCCTAGAAGAAAAATAATAAATATGTGAACAGTTAACAATGTAACTAAAGAACTCAAAGGAGCCTGTGAGGGGAAAATACTAGCGCTCTGCAGACTAATCACTGTAAATATTGCAGACATGAAGGTTTGTTCTGCATTAACCAAAAAAGAAAGATCTAAAGCAGGGGTGGTGGACCCAGCAAAATATTTCAGCAGACCGAACTAAGACTTGAAAAAATACTGTAGGAGATCTGATAAGCATATGACGAAAACTGGTCATAGTTCAACATCTTTAGTTTTCTAAACATGAATCATCTTGGCTTCTGTAGTAGATCCTCTGTTACAGTTTATCCAATCAGATGCATTTATGTAAATTATTTTCTGACTATAGTTTAGCTCATTGGACCAGAAACTATATATTAAATCAGAAAGGGTAAAGATTTAACAGACTTTTATAGATTTTTCATTTTATTTACTCTCTCTGATCTGATTAGTGAACTAAAGACATGGTTTTACAAAAAATAGTTGAGGGCAAAAACAGAATGTTTAAACAGATGTACATGTGTTTGTTCTCCATGTATCAAACTCAAAACAGACATGTCTCACACACCATAGTGCTAATTTAGAAAACATGAAGTGCCACTACAAGACAAAACATGTCCACTTTAAAATTTCAAATCAAAATTATAATCATTAATTATTTTGTACATAAATTATTTATACACTGATTATATTTATACCCAGATTCTATAGATTTTTTCTTCTTGGAAAATTAAAAAGGCATAATATATAAATTTTGATTCTGTTAAAATATTTAAAAATAAATGAATTGCCCATGAGTTACAAAAAGGCTAAAACAGTATGCCTGAAACAATAAAATAAATAAATCTGCCCATGTTCAAACATTCATGTCTAAATTATGTCAGGAATACAAAAAATATTTAGAATACATTATTTATGAACATACAAAATTTACACAGTTTGGTATCACTATGATGCAAAAAAAAAAAAAAATCTTCAGTGGAGTAAAAAAATCATTTATTACTTATGTAGAAAGTTATGTAGAAAGTTTATATAGAAAGTTGCTAAGTTTGAGAATAATAAATAGTCTAGAGAGCTACAGAAGTTCTCAAGTAATTTGGAGGTGATTTACATCTTATATTTTCCTAAAATATTGAAAAGAGTCTTAATTGACTGTCCATGAG
Organism: Stegophilus panzeri; assembly: GCA_024331685.1. Taxonomy (NCBI): domain Eukaryota; kingdom Metazoa; phylum Chordata; class Actinopteri; order Siluriformes; family Trichomycteridae; genus Stegophilus; species Stegophilus panzeri. The sequence goes on from JANDJT010000102.1 coordinate 7,164,789, forward strand.
TGGACACTATGCATGAAAGGATTAATGGATAAGCATTACAAGTTTATCAGTATTTAGTGATAGTTGCTTACCTGGACCTTTGTAGGCAAAGTAGTTGTAACTGTTACAGTTTAGCAGAAGTGAGGGTTTCTTTAGTCGAGGTGAGAAAAGGAAGCAAGGAAAGAAAGCAGGAGGGCAAATTAAGAAATTAGGAGAAAATGCTTAATGACATTTCAGCCTGGCCTTGTGGGAAAACAAAACAAGTCAATTAAATATTGACGATTACACTCATATTTGATACATGTGATCAAAACTACCCTGCTGAAAAAAACCCAATAGAAATCCTCATAGAATTTGTAATGGTTTTAATGGCACATACAATTAAAAACACTTGTGTTATTTAAAAAAAAAAAAAAAAAAAAAAAAATACTTCTGCATGTAATCACGTGTGAATTTCATTATTTATTAATATGTATTCAGGTACACTTGGCTGTATAAAACGTATCACTGTCTTCCATCATGGCTACTGTGTGTGCAACTTAGTTTAGCTACTTCCGTTAATGCTACACCTGAAATACTTCAAAAATGACATATTAAAACTTCATGTTTTTTTTTTTTTAATTTCATGTTTACACCTTTGATTTAGTTATGTTATGGATAAAGAGGTTATAGAAGGATAGAGAGAGAAAGAAAGATGGACAGATGCAAGCACTGCTGTATTAAATTAGACTGGTTTTGAGTTGTAAGTGTTACTTAAGGGCAAATATTTGTGTTTAAAGCCACCAAAGGACATTGAAGATTGGACTCCCCCAACAAAAAAGAGAGGAAAAGAGGAAAAGAGAGAAGTACAGGATCTAACAGAAAGCATCCATATGTATACAAGATGAGTTAAAATATAAAACAGATTAGGCATTTGCTAAATTAAAAAGGCAGAAAGAAGCTAATAACACACACACACACACACACACACACACACATTATTATAGGGACTACATTTACATAAAATTGAATAAAATAAATAGTTGACTACTATATGTGATTATGAATGAATTTGCACATGCTTACAATAAGGTGGTTTTTTGAATGGTTAATGGTTCTAGTTTTCAAAATGGGTTCTACTTGAAACATTTTCTTGAAGGGAAACCTTCTCTTGTAGTGTTCTACATAGAACTCTTTAGGCTACTGAAGGCAAAGAATCAAAAAAAATTTTTAAATTCCACAATGTTTGAAATCCCTGTTCTGACTTAGACTCTTGGAAATAAGAGATTTCACAGGGGTTCATTAGGTATTTAAGCATAGCAATGTCCTAATTTTTGGTAAGAAAACCATCTTTTGTTGGGTTCTAAATAAAGCCTTTAACAGTTCCCTCAAAGGAAAAGATAAAAAGAGTAAGAGTAAAATGCGCTGATTTTAGAAAATAATCGTACAACACCCAGTACTAGTTAGAACCGTTTTACTAATATTTGAATATTTGAATACTGACTCTTCCAGTTTGCACATTAAAAAAAAAATTCTTTGTTAGTGTTAAGTTTCTTAGAACCCTTCCAGACAGAGAAACCCTCTACTGTAAGGTTCTACATAGAACCTTTATGGGTTCCCCCAAAGGACAAGATGAAAAAAAGCCTGTAAAATGTTCAGATCTTTCCAAAGGACAATCCTAAATACCCTTAAGGGTGCTAGATGGAACACTGACTTTGATAGCTAAGCATTCTTAGAACCCTCACTGATAGGGGAACCATCTTTTGTAAGGTTCTAAGTAGAACATTAAATAATTCCACCAAAGAATAACATGAAAAACTTTTTCTAACTGTAAAATGCTCCCAAAATATCTCCCACAATAATAACCTCAAGTACAATGATTGGAGATGGAATATTGGGGGTGGGGGGTTTCTAAACAGAACCTTTCTTGTAGTTCAGTTTCCCTTTCAATTCTTGGTAATTCTCCAGATTCTCACGTTCACATGCACATACATATAGAAATGTTGAAATCATAAGATATCATATGTCATACAATGTAAAACAAAACGTCTTTCCAGCTGGATTTTTTTACTTGCTGGTCACATTTTGCTGAACCACACATGCATGGTTTAATATTGGTGTGAAACCTTTACTAACACCACAGCATGCTGAGAGAAAGGATGATCCGTTACAGAGAACAGGCGGTGGGTTCTCACACACATCCCCTTTAATCATCTTCAATCTGCCTTTCCCTCATTTTTTCCTCATCCTTCTCAGTCGGACACTGAAAACTGGCTTTTTCATTTCATTGCATTTTATGCCCTACACAACCACACTTTCATTCCTGTCACCGCAGCTGTCTCTCTTTAACATCCTCCTGTCTCTCATTCATTCTCTCTCACACACTTCTACACTCTGTTCTGTTTGCTTGTACTCGCCACTAGAGCAAGCAAATTCCCTTCAGCTGCTCGGCCATGCAACGTTTGTGCCCAGAGCCATCAAACTCAAAGTCATATATAAATCTATAAACTAATGAACTTCATGATTACTCTCATCAACTCTTTTGATGAATATAAAAATCCAGTCAGGACCCCCTGCCATTGAGCTTGGACATCCTAAATAGTTCCTGGAGTGAAGGAGCAAAGTGCAAAGCTGGTTTTGTTTTTCACTCTCCAGCTTTTCCCTGACACGTTGCAATCCATGCTGGAGTTTAACCCCTATGAAACATGAAGCATGGCTCAGTGGAGTTTAATAAAGATCTATATGGTGGTGGATCGGACACCTTCTGTGTTGTAAACGTGGTGGTCCCAGAGGACTATATGACCCAGACCTCAAGCAAACAACCTCATTCTTATGTAGTCCCATCGCTCCTCTAAAATCAAACAGTCAACAACTTGTGCTGAGACATTCACTTCAATAAAATTTTATTTATATAGCAGATCTACAGAATTATGGATATAGATTTGGATTCCAAATAGATGAGCAAGCCAGAAATGACAGTGACATGGAAAATCTTCCTGAGACGATGTGAGGAAGAAAGTTTGAGAGGAAACAGACCCATGTGGAATCAACTTTGTGTAAAATGGCACTTTTTCAATATATTCACAATTGACTGCTGCTGTAGCCTATTCATCCACTGCTGCAAAAAAAGTTAGAGATATGCCAAGATATCTCATTTCTCTGTCCGTCCCTACAGCCATTGATGCTTAAAGTTCATGTTATTTGGTCCAGGAGCTTGGAGATAAGATGGAGGTCTGATATTGGCCTATAGTTTAACAGTTGTCAAGGGTCAATGTCAGTTTTTTTTTTTTTTTTTTTTAAAAATCGATGCTTGGATAACTACTAGTTTAAACATGTAGGTATTTAAACAATACTAAAGGAGGTGTTCATTATTTCTAATGGAGGTGTTCATTAAGAGATCTGATTGATTCTGGTTGTAGTTATGTAAGAAAACATCAGATCGTGCATTGAATGCTTTGAAGGGGAAATCAGTAAAGTTATTTCATGTTGTTGGATTGAAGTAAAGAATACTCTACATACCTAGGTGCCAAGAATTGTCAAGAATTAAACCAAATATATGTATTTTCCATGTTTACAATTTTGTCATAAAAATTTAGTCATCTTTAAAACATATTGTTGGTATTTGTGCTTCAGTGGTCTTATTACAATAGGCATGTAACTGCATATGAATACGTTACTGCGAATGAATAGATAATGTATTCTAAACACATACAGATACGAATAGAGGGCACACTATTGGGATTTTATTGTTTGTTTTTAAACTAAAGTTATGCATTGGTACAAGGACCCTGCAGGATGCAAAAAAAAAAAAAAAAAAAAAAAAGTTTTTACATACACACATAAAACACACAAAGATAATGGCATTGCCCTACACCCCTTGTGTATTGTGCAACAAATATCACCTAAAGAAAAGTGAAACTCAGTATAGAAAACTCAGTAAAGAAAAGAGTATCAGTATTCAGGCTCGAGTGGTCTTAAAGCTCTAACTTGATCCAGATGCAGATATTAAAACTGACTGGAGGCAGTTTAAACATTTCAAGTACTATTTTGTAAATTTAATGATCATTATGCCTTATTCTGCTTTCAGTTCTCTCACATTCATTGGAGCAAATAAAATGGACTTTCAGAATCAGTGGCTGTAGGGACTGGTAGAGAAACCAGAACTCAATGTCAGTCTGGTGTTTATGTTGTAGTCTGCGTTGTGTGTTTTATTTTATCCACAAAAAAAATAGGCAGACGGCAACTGGGTTGACTTCATTTATTCTCTGATAACACAAATAAGCAGCCTCTCTGAGTGAATCACCCTTACACTGTGCTCTCTCCCATTCAATTACAATGCGAAAGGGAAGAGGAGGAGCCAAAACAGGAAATTACACAGACCAATGAC
>JANDJT010000102.1:7169233-7192153 GCA_024331685.1 Stegophilus panzeri
AGTACTCACACAAGTAGACAGCTACATCAGGTATACACTTCCTTTTGTGTAATTCTACACATTAAATGTATGGAATACTTTGCATAACCGTTACATTTAGCTACAGAAGTATGAGGCTGCCAGTAAAATTCAGTGTATATGCAGAATATATATATATATATATATATATATATATATATATATATATATATAATATACTGGGGGTTTGATTGCTGCCTCTGCCCTGCAAGCGTTGAGCTTGCAATGTTCTCCCTGTGCTTCGGGGTTTCCTCTGGGGTACTCCGGTTTCCTCCCCCAGTCCAGCCCTTGTGTAGGATAAGCAGTACAGAAAATCAATGGATGGCCAAGGGAAGGTCCTTACAAGGATAGTTAGACAAATGTGTCTGCATATGTATGTGTGTGTGTGTGTGTGTGAGAGAGAGAGAGAGAGAGAGAGAGTAATGGCCATGGCCTCATTACTCACACACAGTGGCATTCCAAGCACTAAAAGCTTTTTTAATTATGAATTCCATTAGGCAGTCACACACACACACACACACACACACACACCAGTAACAAGCTGAAACATACACAGTGCAATTCATACTAATGTTAACAAACTCACACGAAATTACCATTACACTCATTTACACCTGATGTTCCCCTAGGTCTTTGTGGCCTAAACTTTTTACAGCATTTGTGTATTCTTTTAGCGCAGGCATGCATGCACACCCACACACACACACACACACACACACACATACACACACACACACATACACACACACACACAAGCTATATGAGAATTTAATGGTGAATTTGTTGTATGGGCACAATTCATTACCTTTTACACTGCAATCATAAGGGACATGCATTAGGTTTGCATGCTAATGCAATCCATGTAAAGCTCAGATCAATAGTCAGCTGGGATTCCTGTCATTCTGAACACGTTATCCATTATCCTGTGTATGAAGCTGGCAGAGGACTTAAATGGCCATCTCTCTCTCTCTCTCTCTCTCTCTCTCTCTCTCTCTCTCTCTCTCACCCACACACACACACACACTGAGAGCTTCACTCAGTGATTAAACCACAGGAGCATCCGCAGCCCCCCAGAAGATGAGTCACATACAACAGAAGTGAGTGCACTGCCGTTCATCAGAATGGTATATTGCCATATTTGACAAAGGCTTCATTAATGAACAAAAAGGCCTCTCCATACCACACACCAGCACACTGCATTAGTTGGATTTATATTCCATGCTGGCAGGTGTTTCCTTTCTGACTACACAGAGCAAAAGCAGTTCTGCATGTGTGGTAGAGAAGATGAGCTATTTTCTAATAAGGCCAGACTTTGTTGTCCATAACCTTGAGACAGAGAGAGAGAGAGAGTGAGAGAAAGAGTGAGTGAGAGAGAGAGCGTTGTAGGGTTGGCGGTTCAATCCCTGGCCCACATGCCTCCACATGCCAAAGTATCCTTGGGCAAAACACTGAACCCCAGTTGCATAGTTGCTCCCGATGGCAGGCTAGCGCCTTGCATGGCAGCTCTGCTACCATTGGTGTGTGTGTGTGTGTGTGTGTGTGTGTGTGTGTGTGTGAATGCTTGAATCAGAAAGAGTGTAAAAAACTTTATAGAACCACTAAGGTTAAAAGGTGCTATATAACTGCAGACCATTTACAACATAAAATTTGTAATGAAATCCAATCATTTTTTAGCTATTGCTGGATAGTGTGTTCTTTTTCATCACGCAACATTGCCAAGTGCTGCCTACGTTCAACTGAGGAGGTCATTTGACTCATATGACCAACCACAGACCAACCTTCAAAACTAAATACAGCTCCACACTGTACGATTTTCAGCCAGGTTTTTGTCACAAATAAAAAAAAATTTGTAAAAGAATAATTTTGTGAGTAGAGTGAGTAGAGATCGGCGGTCTTAGAAAGCATAATCCTCACTGGTGGCCCATTGCAACCAAAGACAGTTGATGACAAACTTCTGGCTGAATCAGGGCATAGAATGAAACTCACAGCACAGCTACAAATACAAATACAAATACAATTGCAAATACAAATTACTCACATTACCCAGTCATGAACAGCCCCAAATCCTCTTCTTCACATTTCTCGACATTACTTTGGTACTACTATACAGAGGTCTTGGTTCTGTTTATGCAAGCCCCTTTTCTGTATAATGTAAGCATAATAGTTTTCTTTAATCACTGATCTAGCATTAGAGAATCTTCATCATATATTCATGGAGAAAAGGTCATCCACACAGTCTGTTATAGAATTTGTCCAGGATTTTATTGGGATCATCTCATACAGTGTGACAAGTAATGATCTTAAATGGCACAGTCTAAAAAAAAGTGATTTCCTCACACAGTAAATATCCAGCATTGATCAAGTTGTTAAATAGCCACCTGCTGTAAGAAATGCCACAGTCAGAGTCGTATCATTAAATGCAATTTCTCCATTTTAACTTTTAGAGGTTACAGAGGTCATTAGCTCCTTTTTCACGGCCTACGCGGTCTTCACAATCCTTTGCTGCTCACGTTCACTTCTGACTGGTTTCTTTTTCTTAAATGGCTTTGCATATAGAGGAACAAAATAACATCTAATCATCGTCACATGTTCTAGTTTCTAATTCTGCCCTGAGACAGACAACATGTACACACGTAATGTACGTTCATGCCATGTCAACCTAGACATACACACACTTTTCTGTCTGGTTTTAACACAGCACAGTGCTAGCTTCCAGATTCGTCATCAGCCAGGCGCTACTCACCAGTAAAGCTCTCTGCTCAGGAAAAAACAGACCAAGCCTTTATAGTGTGCTCTACTGTACGTCAGAGCAGAATATGTGTGTAACACTAATTCAAGCATCAGATCATGTTGCATATTGAATTTAAAAGTGGTATATTTTGCCCCTAATTTAATTCTTTGTTTTTTTTGTTTGTTTGTTTATTTCTTTCTTTTTATTTATCTGCTCCCAATATATTTTTTGTAGACCCAGAATGGATATCAATTAAGAGGTTTCTGTTCACCTTGTTAAAGAGATAAGATTCTTAAGTTGTATGAAATCTTCTTCTATTCTCCATACCATCGCGTGTTTACAGGATATTCCTTATTATGAATTTCTGTGATTTGGTTCACATAGCAAATAGTCAGAATGTTTGTCTCCTGTTCTAATCGGTATATTTTGCTCTTCCAGCTGAAAATGTATGTGCCTAATTTTATATTTTATGTATTTAATTAATTAATTAATTGCTTAATTTTGATACACAGAATTCAACCAAGTAAAAAGGGAATATTATGTCAAAATGTGCATTTTGTTTGTTTTAATGGTAAATTGACTGACCAGGGCTTTTTGAATTGTATATTAGTGTTGTCTTTTAGTCAAACATCTGACCGTTTTGTCATCCAAACACTAAAGAAAAGACATTTTATTTTTCGGTTTTTAATTTGTTAAGTAATCGTAAATCAAAAAGAGGTTACAATATGCTATAACCTGCTACAAGATGCTCTAATGCTAAAACATAGGCCTCCCGAGTGGTGCAACAGAAAATTGTTCACCCTACAGCCATATGTGGCCAGGAGATGAGGGAGCAAAAATTTCTCTTCTGTCAGTCACAGTGATACTAGTGAATCATGGGTGTCAGTGAGCTCATGTATGCAGAAGAGGGCAGATAGCACTTTCCTCTGAGTGTTTTATGCTGCTCTGTGATGCTACATGAGCAGCAGTTTAAAAAGCTGTATTTGGTTGGTTTCACGTGTCTTAGAGGAAGTGCTTCAACTTGCCTGGTTGATAGGGGAGAGCTGGCTGGTGGGTGAGAATTGTCAGACCAAAATTGGGGGGGGAAATGAAGAAAAAAAACTATAACTTTACTTTTTGTTGAGATACATACAAAAAAAGAACAGTGTTTCAATTCAGGAATGCCAGTAGTAATCAGAACTATATGTAATGGAAAATGTAAAAATGTCCCCCCATTTGAAGGGTTTTCCCAGGCTGCTACAGTATATGAGAATAGTAACAACAATATTAGATTATTGGCATAATGTATTGCCTTTTTTACTCGTAGTTATTTCTGAGACCATAAATGTGAGTTTTTGAGTGAGGGCACACTGTCGGAGTTAACTCAATTTCCCAGCACACACAAGAAGGCACTAATCTAATTATCACCTATTTCAGTAGGGTATCGTTTCTGTTTGACCCTTGTCTCCAAAGGTCAAGGCTGCTCCCTGTTTGGGCTGGATGAGGGATCTCCCTCTCTGGCTCTGGCTAAGTGCTGACATCCTGTTATAGTTGTGTGTCGTATAACCACAATGCCAGGGCCTCTTACAATGCTGCCTCATTCGTTCGTTTTCTCATGGAGATGAGTACCTTGTTCTTTGGCCTGTAGAAGGGATAAAGAGAGGGATGGATGGAGAGTGGTAAAGGAGAGAGAGAGAGAGAGAGAGAGAGAGAGAGAGAGAGAGAAAGTAAGGTTGTGGTTATTATAATGTCTGCACTAATGCACTAATGCCTGGTGTTCTTGTGCAGAAGCACCGGAAATGACAGTATATTTAAGATCCAGAACTGTCCTGTTTCATTAAATGGGCTGTTTGTCTCATTAAGTAGGCCCGTGCAATAAAACTATTGTTGTTTTAAAAATTAATATGCTTTAAATTATTAATGAGCTTTTAACTGCTGCAAAAGGTCATTCAATTTGACAGCATTTAACAGTGAGAGCCCTGCGCACTCCTTTTGAAGCAGCGATGACAAAAGAAGAGCAAATCAGCAGATGAAAGAGGCACCAGCTCTCATAGCACTGCTGTCAAGAGTGAGGGATAAAAGACATCATTAGAACAGAGAAGAGCTCTGACAGATCTGCTTTGTGAGGAGGCTATAATGCCTGTAATACGAAAAAATCTCCTTGGTTCTGGGTCTCGTTCTCTGTGTCATTCACATACACATACATGCTTACTTTGTGACATTTCTTCACATGTATTACGTATATGTAACATACAGTGGCGTCCAAAATCTGAGACCACACTGTTTTTGTTGTTGCTGTTTTTTATTTAAAATTGGAAATAAGCAGAAGGCTTTTGAATTCTGACATATATAAAACAAAGAAAGTACATGTTCAATATCTATTCAAGATTTTGCACTATTTCCAGGTCCCTATTTAAATGTAAGCCCATTTGTGATATTGACCGTTTTATCTGCTTTGTACAAAAGATCAGATTTTCCTCACGCCTAATCTCTTCTACTGAAGCACGTGTTCAGATGACACTCTGATGGATTTGATTTCAAATGGATCATAAGGTTTTTTCACAAACTTGTACAGTCCATGCCAGCTCGAGTGCACACTGTCATTAAAGCAAAAAGGGGATGTACCAAATACTAAGAAACTTTGACATTTCATATCAATATTTCAAAGATCCTACTTTTCACACAAGTTGTTGTCAATAATATAATTTGTAATAAAAATCATTGTATTAAATTAGAAAATAATGTAAAATACATGCATTTTCATTAGTGCTCTAAGACTTTTGGACCCTATTAATGTAGATTTTCAAATATCTACAGGTTTCGCCTTTGTGTGCACAGCTGATGAAAGACTTTTGTCCAAAACATGTTATCTCTGTGGAAATGCCATGATAAATATTGTATATTTGTAGCTACCTAGTATATGTAATAAGAATGTTCTACACCTAATCCCAAATCTAATTGGGAAATTGGTTGTACCCTTTCAGTTGGAAAAAACAACAACATTGCCTGTACTATCTTGCTGGTCCTAACAAGATAGTGTACTCCTGTTTTTTTGTTTTGTTTTGTTTTCTTACACAGTCAGGGCATTTTGGTTCTAACAGTTCACATACCCACACACATGCACACTCATACACAAACAGGTTGAGTGTAAACAGACAGGTGACATTGTTGAGCTCTACATCAGCTACAATTGACCTGAATTAGCCATCACATCCAATCAACCATGCTAATTAGACTAATCATGTACTAACTGATTGCACAGTTTGGAAGAGACAGCGAAAGAGAGAGAGAGACAGAAAGAAGGTGAGAGATGGTATTTTAAATGGTAAAATTGCATATAATACTAAATCCTACTCCAAAGCACTATGTTATATGCAGTACAGGAACAACAGTACACCAAATATACAGAATAATTTGCTAAAAAATAGGGACTTGGTGGCTTAGTGGTTAGCATGTTTGCTTCACATCTCCAGGGTTGGGGGTTTGAATGCCGCCTCCACCCTGTGTGCACAGAGTTTGCATGTTCTCCCTGTGCTTTGGGGGTTTCCTCCAGGTACTCTTGTTTCCTCCTCCAGTCCAAAGACATACACTGTAGGCTGACTGGCATTTCCAAATTGTCCGAATTGTCCAAATTGTGTGCGATTGTGCCCTGCAATGGGTTGGTACCCCATCCAAGGTGTCCCCCGCCTTATGCCCCGACTCCCCTGGGATAGGCTCCAGGCTCCCTGCGACCCTGTGTAGGATAAGTGGTATGGAGAATGAATGGATGGATGGAATTGTTCACTGGTCATTATGAGTTATAAAAGTTGTGCATTACACCAAATGGCATTATAATAATTAATGATACTTGTTTTACAATATAATAAAAAAAAAGTTATCAAGGAATTACCTGTAGTGTGTTATTTCAGCTTTATGAGCAATCATTTTAAAATAATGAGTTTATAAAAGTACTTACAAGCAATACTTATTAAAACTTTATCAAGAATTATAACTGGAGATATAATACTTAATTAAAAGTGAAGCTTAGTTTATTATGAGTGTCATTTAGTTATTTTACAAAAGATTCCTTCGCACAGTAAATGCACATGTGCTACAGATGATGAGGATGAGTTTGATGACAGAGATGAGGTTGAAATACGCTGTATTCCTCTGAGGGATTTGTTCTTTAAATATAGTTGAACTGCCTGCACAAATGTAGTAACAGCTCATGTTCTAGACCGGGGATTAGAAGCATGTACAGGGAATGAAAATGAAAACCAAAAATGTTAATAATGTTAATTCTCCATTCCAATGTGATTACAAGAAAGTATAGTCTAAACCTAAACATTTTCCCAATAGGCCTAATTCCTGCCTAATGTTAACAAAAACTACATATGTTTCTGGTTACATACAGCCTTTGGTTTTATTTATACCCTACACATCCTATAAGCAGAGTAAGCTATCATATTTAAAGAATGTTATTAACCATTCTTTTATTTTGGAATCCTAAAGGCTTTATATTAAGTCTGAATAATCATGTCTATGTAAAGCTCAGATCAATGGAGTCAGATGGGCTTTGTGTCAATCTGAACACGTTATCCATTATCCTGCTATTTTTAAAGTAGGATGGCAAAGTAAGGTGCACTTAAAAGAATAAATATTCCCAGCTAATGGCACATTCTCATATTGATTATGTTGAATTGTGCTCCTGAAATCAATAAGAGCCACCAATGAAGCAGGCAGGGATACAGATCTATAGTGACCTACATTGGGGTAGGGCACAGAGACAGAAGAGAAGGGGAAAAGGGGAACAGACTGGGAAGAGGAGGAGGGAGGGGGGTTGAGTGAGCTGGAGGGGGTCATGTTCAATGAAACGAAGAAAACATGTCTGTAGCAGACAGCATTAGCGTCTGGAAGCAATTGACTTGAGAAAATGACAGAAGGAAAAAGTGGGGAAGACCTAAATCCAGCAATCACCACTGGTTAACCTCTGTTATGCCCTCTTACACTCTCTCACACTAGGTTTGAAATATTACAATTAAAGTTAACAAGAAAAAAGCACAATAAAAGATCAAAGTTTGTTACAGTGAATGATTTGGAATAAAGAAAAAGAAAAGGTTTGTGAGGACAGAGAGCTTGTTTTTCTCTTAACGGAGAGGATGTGGAAGCCTAGGAAATAGAGGATGAAGCCTGATCCTTAAAGAACAGTAAACATTACAAACACTCCCCAATCCTCATTAACACTTCCCTTTTTGTGGTGCATTTGGGTGTGTGGGTGAGGTCCCATTAAGAGCTCTAATTCATTTAAAGTACTATGTTGTGTTACTACTGGTTACTATGCTATACTATACTACAAGGTGTCCCGAAAGTCTCCATACATACGGGACTATGTTTGTGAGCTCCACTTCGGTTGTGCCTTCATCAGTAGTTGTTCGTGGACGTCCACTTCTCAGTTGGTTCACAGCACTTCCAGTCTTTTTGATTTTTTAATAAGATTGGCAACAGTGTCTTCTGTGATGTGCATGCCATGTTTCCTGTTAAAGTCCAATAACAATGTCCTGAACCAGTATTGAGAATGATTTCAAAACATTCTTCTTTTGTCATAGAAATTCTTAAAGGCTATCTGAAAATATATATTTAACATGAACTTTATATAAATTATATATTTTCTATAATATAAATTATGAAAATATTTGGAAGACATTTAGCTAAAAAGTGTTATTTTCCCTTTGTATGGAGACTTTTGGGACAGCCTGTATACTATACTGTACTATACTATACAATACTGTACTGTACTGTACTATACTATACTATATTATACTGCACTGCTCAATACTATAATGACACTATACTATATTGTACTGTACTATAATGTACAAAAAAAGTCTTTATTTATCACATATACATTACAGCACAGTGAAATTCTTTTCTTCGCATACCCCAGCATGTTAGGAAGTTGGGGTCAGAGCGGAGGGTCAGCCATGATACAGCGCCCCTGGAGCAGAGAGGGTTAAGGGCCTTGCTCAAGGGCCCAACAGTGGCAGCTTGGCAGTGCTGGAGCTTGAACCCCCGACCTTCCGATCAGTAACCCAGAGCCTTAACCGCCAAGCCACCACTGACTTATACTATACTGCTATATTACACTATACTATACTATATTATACTGTACTATACTATATTATACTCAACTCCACTGCACTGCACTATACTATGGGTCAGGAAAAAAATATGTGAGAGAGACACGTATGAGACTTTTTCTCTTGCTGATGACACTTTTGAATGGGTAGTTTTGCTATAATATTTCTAATCCTCTATGTTCTTCCCTCATACTATACTATACAACATTATACTATACTGTACTGTACTATACTATACTATACTATACTATACTATACTATACTATGGGTCAGGAGAAGAGTGTGAGAGAGACACATATGAGTCTTTTTCTGTTGCTGATGATACTTTAGACTGGGTAGGTTTGCTATTCTATTTCTAATCCTGTATGTTTATCCCTCATTCTATACTATACAGTACTATTCTGTGTTATACTATATTATACGACACAATATTATACTATACTATATTATACTATACTATACTATGGGTCAGGAAAAACCAGTGAGAGAGAGACATATGAGGCCTTTTTCTCTTGCTGATGGCACTTAATACTAAGTGGGTTTGCTATACTACTTCTAATCCTGTATGTTCATCCCTCCATCTTTCAGTTTCTCGGTGGAGTAATAATGTGTGTGTTAGGAGGGAAGAAATCATATCACACAAAACTTTCCACTGGGGAAAGGTTCAGCTGCATTAACTGTCATCGTGTCATTTTAGGTTTGACAAAGGATACTGCACTTATAGAAAAACACACTCTCCCAAAAATTGGCTCCAGTGGGATGATTCTAGTGATGGTCAGCAGTAAAAAGCTCTGTGTTCCCTCTCTTATAATTGCAGAACAGATTTCTGAGGAAATATATACCATCAGAATTATTTACTGAAGCCATGAGATCTGTGTTAAGAAGATAATTTATAAAGAAATTGTATAATATAAACAAGTTTCTTATTTGTATTAATATTGCATTTATATTCAAGAAAATGATTAATGATCTAAAACATGTTTGTGGCATTGACATCATTTTAAGCGACCAGTCAAATAGGCTTATATCTATAAGAACTATAGATGGGTAACAAAAAATGAAAGAGAAAAAAAACAGCATAAAGAGATTTAGTAAAGTGATGGGCCACCACAAGTCACCAGAACAGTTTCAGTGCACCTAGTCACAGATTGTACACATCTCTGGAACTCTACTGTGTATGTAATAATGAACACCACTCTTCCAAAAGAAATTCTCTCAGTTTGTGTTTTGATGATGGTGGTGGTGGAGAGTGATTGATTTGATTGAGATCGGGGTGAGTGTGAATGCCATAGCATATGATTTACATTATTTTCAACCTCATCATATCATTCAGTGAATCTTCATGGATGGGGGCGGAGTTATCCTGGAAGAGACCACTTCTGACAGAACATAAATGTTTCATCATAAGATGAAGATGGTCAGGCACACAGACAGAAATATAGGTAAACTGTACCTCCGAATAGTGCCTTTACTTTTTCAGTGTGACATTAGCTCGCTCTAGTGGACCCATCAGGTTTTCATTTCACGTGCAGTGTATCATAATGCTTAACTGCCCTGGCTATACTTTCATTTTTTTTTCTTACTGAAACACTCATATAACACACCTGATCCAGGACATCAATGGTTTAAAAAAAATGAGATGATTAACAGAGAGAGAAAAAAAGGCTTTGTCTAGCATACCTTGATGGTTCTTCGATTTGTGCCTCTGGAGGAACAAGTTAAAAGTTTGGTAGGAACCTAAAACAGAGAGTTTAGCTTTCCCCATGAGGAGTATTCCTTTTTAAAGAGTTTAATTAGCATTACACTGAATCACCCCAAATTTAACCTAACCTAACCTAACCTAGTCCAGCATATACTGGCCTGCTACTAGTTGCCAAAACATAGGTCGTGCTACTCCAACTGGTAGACTATCTTGGCCAGATGGTAAGTGCTGTAATAGTAATACAGTTTCTGAAATACTGCTACTAAATGGTAAATGGTCTGCACTTATATAGCACTTTTATCCAAAACACTTTACACTGGTTCTCATGCACCCATTCACACACTCACACACTCACACTCACACACTCACACACCAATGGTAGCAGAGCTGCCATGCAAGGCGCTAGCTTGCCATCGGGAGCAACTTGGGGTTCAGGGTCTTGCCCAAGGACACTTCGGCACATGGAGTCATGTGGGCCAGGAATCAAACCACCAACCCTACAATCAGTGGACAACCCGCTCTACCACCTGAACCACAGCCGCCCACAGTGCTACTAATGCAGTACTATAGACAACTTTACACAGGCAATTCCAAAAACTCAAACATTTATTGATCAATTTAGTAATAGAGAAATAAAGAAACTAGAAAGTTAATTACCAGGTCTTCCAATGTAACCTACTTGCTCTGTGTTTGGGTGACTGCTAGCTGGTCAAAGCAAGCTGGACTTTTCAGCAGGGTATACAGATATACAGTGGAGTTACAAAATCTGAGACCACATTGAATATCTGGGATTTATTTATTTTTATTGGAAATAAACAGAAGGTTTTAGAATTTTGAAGTATTTAAAACAAACTTTAAGTAAATGTAAACGTAAATGTTCAACATTTTGAACATGTAACATTCAAGATTCCTCACTATTTCTAGGTCCCTGTTTAAATGCAAGCAAGTTTGTGAAACTGACCATGTTAACTGCTTCTACTGAAGCACGCATTCAGACGACACTCCGATGGATTTGATCTAAAATGGATCATAAAGTTTTGCAAAAATGTGTGGAGTCCATGCCAGCTCGAGTTCACACTGTCATTAAAGCAAAAAGGGGATGTTCCAAATACTAAGATACTCTTAGTAAAATACTCTTACATTCATGTAAATATTTCAAAGATTCCACTTTTCACTCAAGTTGTTGTCAATAATACAATTTGTAATAAAATGTGTTATATTAAATTAGAATAAAAATGCAGAATAGAAGCGCTTTCACTAGTGCTCTCAGTCTTTTGGACCCCACTGTATACACACGGTTCATGATTTCCTGCTAAGGCAAACAAGTATGATGTTTTTTAAATTCATTTTTCTGTTTAAAATTCTCCATTTCAAAATGTACATCCAAAATGCCACACGCTTCCACTTCAATGTATCCACTAGGTGGCGTCAGAGTTCTGCCAAAAAGCATTATTACTCTGCCTCATTTTTGTGACATTAGTAAATGATGTTTCTTTTTAAAAATCTCAAAAAACACTTCCCTCCTGAAAATAAACCCCAACAGAAACCATCGCAGAAATTCTAATGTTTTCCACTACAAATACCATTACAAACCTTCAGCTAATTATTAAAACAATTACCATTGCTGGTGCTTAATTGTATCCACTAGACATAACATGCCACCAGTAGAAGGCAACAAATTACCAGTAGAGACCCACAGGGACCATTACAGTTTCCATTAAAACCAATACAATTCCCATTAGAACCATTAAAACCATTACAAATTCTATGAGGGTTTCTCAGAAAAACACAAAAGTGCCTCATAAGGCAATGCCAGTGTGAATAATAGAAATTGTTTGCTTTTATATTTTAGGACTTTTTTAAATACTTGCCTGTCAGATGTCCAGGACAAACCTTTTAGCTTTGAATTTTGCAGGGAGAGTTTCAAAACTATAGATTTTCTTGCTGATAGATGACTAAGAAAGCATGCGATTAGTTTGTTCAAGTTTATGTTTTATGATGGCTTATTTGCAAGATGAAACCTCTTTATAAGGTTAAGATTAAATACAACTGATTCAAGTGAAGTCAGTTAATTCGGCTTATAATATATAGCTTATATAATAATTAAATAAGAACCCTAACTTCGATAGCATTTGATGGTGATTATGGAGCATAGCCTTATAGATAGTACAAAATACCCATAATGCACTTTGTCATTTGTAGGATTTAGGAGCATTTCAGAAACAGGGTCAGTTTAAGGTAAATGCAGCTGTGATGAAGAATACTGTTTATAGAGTCTTGAACAAGTGTGCATGTGTGTGTGTGTGTGTGTGTGTGATTCCCAGTGCCTTGATCATAGTGATGAAAGCTAAATGCTGATGAAAGTGCACTGTCTGATTCTACCTAGTTCTCCTGATGGCTACATAAAATGTGCGCACACACACACACACACACACACACACACATACACACACACACACACACACACACACCACTACCTTACACTCTTTAGCTTTCCATCTGATGACTGCTAGCTTATTTTAGACCCAATAAAGTGAAGTGTATAGCCAGGTGAACACACACACATACACACACACACACACACACACACACACACACACACACACACACAGAGGTAGACAAACAAAATAGCCTGTTCTCAATTAAGAAAAAGAAATTAGCATTGAAATAAATAGATTTTTTTTTCCTTTGCCAGGATTCCCCTGTGTGCTCGGATGCATGGTGCACACATAAACAAATGAGTGTGACGCATAACAAATGCACGGTAATCAGCCTGTGTGCCTCTGCTTCACTCTGATATTAACAACATGATATTTAAATTAGTCTCACAGCATGTGACTCCACCGATATGAGGCGCAAGCCTACAGTGACTTTCCAAATCAATACACTCCAACTAATAGATTCTCAGGGGGAGTTCTGTATAGCTACACTCATTAACCGTTTTATAGGCACACGTACCACACAGGTCGCATTGTAGATCTTTACAAGTGTACAATTACTTGCTGTAGCTAGTCTGTTCCTAAGCACAGGTTATCAGCTCTCCTCTACCATGCCCATCATTGAAAAAGGATGACTAGATATTATGTAGATCGTGAACTATTCTCAGTGATAGTGTGCATAGTGCTGCTATGAGTGTATCAGATGTAGCAGCATTACTGTTTTGTATTTTAAACTTGAAGGTGTACAGTTAAAGTATAGAGCTCTTTCTTTATATGTGGCAATCATTCTCTACCTTTCATAAATGTCAGTTTTCTACATCAGCACTGCTGCTGGACAGATATTTTTGTTTGGTTAACTGTTTCTCGACGCAGACGTAACACTGACTGTGTTTACAAACCCCAGAAACACTTATGCACCTGATACGCTACCATGTCAGTGTCACTGCTGTGCTGAGAATGATACACCACCCAAATCAGATCATGTCAGTGCTGATTCCTGCGTCTGTCCAGTGATGAAATTTGGACAGAGAGAGGAGAGACCAGCTTAAAGAAGATGTGTATCTGAAGATAATAAGGCCAATAAAACTTTTTTAATGACACTTTGGGAACACTTTTATTTTCAACCAGTGATGTGATATCCTTCCTCCCCACATTGTACAATGTTTTGTCTATGTACAAAATGTAAACATGTTCCTGAATGATACATTTCACCTGTAAGTATGCTTTGACAGATATATTTCACTGCTTCAACTGTTATTGAAGTATTGGGTATTGGTAAGACTTACTCAAAGGATCATACCTAAGTTAGCTAGAGAATTAGGTTAGCTAGCCGGTTTTCTCCACAAATATTAGCTATGTTAGCTTGCTAGATTAGACCATCACTGTTGTAGCCAGAATAAATTTTACAAGTGTATTTGACGGTTCATTTTACGGCATTTGGCAGACACCATTATACAGAGCGACTCACATTTATCCCATTTATATATCGGAGCAGTTGAGGGTTAAGGGCCTTGCTTAGGGGCCCAACAGTGGCAGCTTGGCAGTGCTGGGGTTTGAACTCATGACCTTCCAGTCAATAGCCCACCATCTTAATCACGGAGCTACCACTGTCCCAGTACAACTCAAGGCATATTGTACTCTTTGTGTCAGATATAAAAGTAGCTTTTTTGCCTTTGACCTGTTGCATCACAACCTACAAGGAATACAAGGCAAACTTGAAAGCTGGATGAAAGTGCTTGGTTTTTCAGCATAAGAAAATCTCCAGTCCTCTTGTTAGGACTAAAAAAGTGTTATTTTTTATTACTTCATTGCTTTCATATTATTTCCGAGAAAAGGAAGCTTACATTTTGTGCTCACCCTGTGGTACTATATTAAATTGGCAGCAACAATCTAATTATACCAGCAGAGGAAACAACAAATCACAATGTTTATAAATATTCATCTTTAGAGATTACTCATGGAAAGTTACAATCTTATGAATATGGCACATTAATTTCCTTTTTTTTTTTTTTACCTTTATGGTGCTTGCTCATAGTCCATATGACATTCAATACCCCAGCAAGTAGCTCTAACACTATTTACTCAGATAATACTTGGTAGCTCCACAGGCTGACATTTCAACATGCAAACATATTTTAATTTGGTTTCTGTGGGATGCATATTAGTGATGTCATTCTGAAAATTACGAACCACTAGTTAAATAGTGTACTGCCAGTGGAGGCAGTGGTAATTCAGTGGTTACTGATTGGTTGCATGAGTTCAAACCCCAGCACTGCCAGGCTGGTACTGCTGGGCCCTTGAGCAAGACCCTTAAACCTCAACTGCTTAGATGTATGAATCAGTAAATGTATGTCGCTCTGTATAAGGGTGTCTGCCACAATGCAGTTAAAAAAAGTCATAGTGCACTAGACAATTTTGTGCAAGTAGATTGTTCACAGTGGGACATTCATGCACCTTTAACGAGAATGTACAAATCAATGTGAGCTAGCTGACTGTCTAGCCGACGTGCTATAAAGTGAGTCTGGCTTCTTTCGGGATCTAATTCTGCTAGTGGAGCAAAAATAAACAAAACATTTGGCCATATTGCGTCTGAAATGTCACTTACTTGAAATTAGTTTCTTGTTTATAGAACTGTTGAATAAAAGCAATATCACACTTGCGATTGTGTGGTTATACTGAATATCGGCACGACTGTGATTAGCTACGAGACGAGCATGCAAGGTGCTACAGCCAAATCTTGCTTGTGTGATATTGCTTACAGTAAATACGGCCTGGAGAAGAGAGCTTGGTCTATGTTTTGGAAGTGGAGGAATCTTCAGAAGCTGCTGTGCCATGAATTGGCTGAAGCACCAAGCAAGCATGCCACATCACCGTAAACACAAATGACCAGGAACTTTATAGTGCACTATTTTTGTACTTTTACCTAAAAATATAGTTATGAATTGGTGGCTCAGTGGTTAAAGCTTTGGGCTACTGATCAGAAGTTGTGAGTTTAAATCCTAATAGCACCAAGCTGCCATGGTCTGGTCCTTAACCCAAAATCCTTAACCCTCAACTGGACAGTTGTATCTTGTCCCAATTCCAAGTGTCTTTAGATAAAGTGTCAGCTACATGAGCAAATAGTGAAGAATATCTAGTGAGCTCCTAAAAAAAGTCCACAATGCACTTTTAGTATCCAAAATATCACAGTTTAGGTGAGCCATAGTGTAAAGGTTCCCAGAAAACTTGCAGACATTAAATCTTTCCAGTGCTAATAGTCATATTATTCAATACATACCCATTATTTATTTGGGCCATAAATTGGCATTACAGGTGAAATTAAGATTAAATACAATTGATTCAAGTGAACTCAATTAATTCGGCTTATAACTATAATAATTAAATAAAAACCATAAGTTTGATCGCATTTGATGGTGATTATCAGTGTTTTCATGTAAAATTGTGGAGCATAGGGTTATAGAGAGCACAAAATACCCATAATGTACTTTGTCATTTGTAGGATTTAGGAGTATTTCAGAAACAGGGTCAGTTTAAGGTAAATGCAGCTGTGATGAAGAATACTGTTTATAGAGTCTTGAACAAAAGTGTGTGTGTGTGTGTGTGTGTGTGTGTGACGGGTTTGGGAAGGGGATGGAGGGGGGAGGGAGAGATAGGGTTTAAAACCGCGCCGCTTCTTGTAAGCGCGTTTACTGATAGAGTGCGCGCCGCTGTGTGAGAGGAGTTTCCGTGCGCTACGGTCCGTCTCGCTCCAGTCTGGATCCCTACCGTGCTGTTTATAGCGAGGATGAGGAAGACGCCCTTAACTACCTTAATTCGTCACCTCTGAGCGGAGTAAAACTGTAGGCTCCTGATCCTGTCCGCGTTTCACGGAGATGATGATAAGGTGTCACACTGGCAGCTCTCGATCACACTACGGATGTCGTCATGCGCCCCAGTGGCGTCTCTGAGTAGCGGGGAGTCACTGTGCCAGGTCCGGTCACACCGGGAAAGTTGCGCTCGAGAGTGTTGTGTGGGACATGGGAGCACGCCTGGGCCGAGTGGGATACGCTGGTGAAGGATCGGCGTCCTGAGTGGCGAGCTGTTTGTTGGTGTCGGCAGATCCAGGGTGCGTCGCACCGGCGCCATGCGCACCGAGCACAGCTTCGTTTTGCTGCTCCTCAACGGGACGGCGTGCCTGGTGAGCGGGGACAGGGAAAGGGGGCACGTGGGTCCGCCAAGGGGTGCGGGGATTACAGAAGTGCAAATGTACCTATATGTGGTCTCTCCGTGAGTCAGGTACGGCACATGCGCCGGTGACCAAAAGTGTCCACCCGTTGAATGAAGTATGTCTGAGCCAAGAGAGAATATGCTTTCTTTCGGGACTTCCCAATAGCTTGAAATCCCGAAATTAAATTCCAGTAGGCTACTATTATTACTAGAAATGTGCCTAGTCAAAGTCATTGCGAAATCGGATTAAACAAGTATACCTGAAACAGTTTAACTTATTAGCTTTAGACATCTCAGTTGCATGCAAACGCATTGGCGCGTAAAATATTAAAGACATAATTACACGCAGTTGATCTGAATCATCTATATAACATTACAACAGCACCAAGCCGCTTTAATCCACTTTCACCCTGCAGAAAAAAACCACACAAGTGACCCTGGATTTTAATTCCCATTAAGGACAACAGAAATCCTTTTCAGTTTAATGGCGACACGCAGGCAAATTGAGCAGGCGCCCCGCTCTGCCCTGCTGTCGCGCAACCGAAAATTAATAAAGATGACAAATCTCCCTGAGTTTAATTACAAAACACCTACGTGCGTCATTAACGGGGGAGTTTAAGCGCTCGAGGGAAACGGAGCACTGTTACTTTTGCGCGTTAAGATAGGCTTATAATCAGCTATGCAATATCGGCAAAGACACTAATAATGTAATTAGCCTAATTATTACACGTCTTCCGGTCATTAATTTACCACGTTATTTAAATTGGAGGAAGAGGCGCGCGCGAGACAATGTTCCGCGCCCCCGCGCGCCTCAGCAGGGAGTCACGGGTAATTCTTTTCGCGCGAGACAGTGATAGATTATAAAGTAATTAATGATTTTTTTTTTCCTATTGTGTTATAGCACCGCGAATAACAGACATGCAGAATACATTAATAAATCACCGTCGATTTTGTAGAGACTTAAGTGAGTCAGTGGACTGCGCCAAAAAAAAAAAAAAAAAAAAAAAAAAAAAAAAGCATTTAAATGAGCAGTTCTATGCGCTTTTTTTTTTTTTTTTTTTTTTTTTGAGTTCACAACATCCCAATAATCCATAGTTCTAATAACATAACCACGTTAGAATAGAGCACTTCATCAATCACCGTACACGCTCAGAAATAAAGGTACCAAACTATACTTTTGCTTGTTGCTCAAGTGGTACCATTAAGTTGACATCTTTTGTACCTTTAATATGTATCCTTATGCCATTAAAAACATGGTTTCAAGATACATACTTGGACTGCAGTGACCATTTCAGCTTTCAAAAAGATAATTAAAGGCATACACCTTCACAGGTACAAAAGATACTATACATACTAAAAGTACCAAATTGGAGAGTACCACAACAGCAACAAGAAAAAGTACACTTTGGTACATTTAATTCAGAGCGCAGTGAATTGGAGCTATAAAAACATGACCGGGAACGAGTTAGAGACAATCAATGGCTATACATTTCCAAAAATTCTAATTGTGCACTGGGTTTAAAGCTTGCTTAGACTCTTAGAAATAAACACACCAGAAAAAACAGCACTTTTCCTTGTTTGTGGAGTGTTATCATCAGTGTTATTATCATTACTGCTTTTAGTATGCATCTTTCACCTAAGAAGGTGCATGTGGTGTACTTTTTATTATCTTTTAGAGTAAAGCTTTAAAGGTTCATCGGTGGTTCTTAATGTTTTAAAGGTACACTATATTCATGTTTCCAGGTGAAAAACACATCATAAAAGCTACAAAAGATGAATCCTTGATCGTATCAGTCCAGCAACAAGGAAAAGTACAGTTTGGTTCCTTTATTTCAGAGAGTGTATGAGGCACTCTCGTCGAAAACAATTTTTAAAAAAGGTTTTCTCCCACTACAGTCCTCCACGGAGTTTAAATAGGTTTTCTATAAAATTCACCAGGCAGTTGATTACAAATCACAAACAATTACTGCATTAAATTTGTTTATAGTGGTGTTGCCAGTGAGGCGTCTCTCTCATTACGGCCTTATTAAATTAAATCAGTTACAAGATGCAGTGGTACCGGAGCCAGACGCTGACCTGCTGCAGAGTAATGGGTGAAAATAAACTAACCATGCTCCCCAAATTGGACAAGTCTCAGGGCAGGTAGGTGTGTGGGTATGATTGAAAACAAGAGAGAGAGAAAGAGAGAGAGAGAGAAAGAGAAACTAAATGAGATCTTCCCTTACAACACAGAGCCAGGTCAGGAGGACACGTTTGAGTGTAACACATTCCTTAACTGCACTTTTAGTTCAACAGAAATTCTCAGTTCTCAGAAATAATGGCACCAAACGGCATGCTTCTTCATTGCTGTGGAGATGAAGGGTACATCTTCATTATGAAGGTGCACCTTTATTATGCATCTTTTACCTGGGAAGGTGCATGTAGTGTGCCTACATGTACCTATCTACAATAGTCCAATTATGTATGTTAAAATAATTTTGAAAATAAACTATACGAACATACTATACTAACATAAATGTATAGCTGTACATTTTGTCCACTTATGAGAGCTGTCCTTTATGTCCACTTATGTCCAATGTACACGTAGGTCCACTGTTTTATTGTAAGTACTGTAGGTATCACTGTAAACTGCAGACAAATTCCTTGTATGTCCAAGCATACTTGGCCAGTAAAACTGGTTCTGATTCTGATTCAAAAGTTAGAGCGGGTTGTCCGCTAATCGCAGGGTTGGCGGTTCGATACCCGGCCCACATGACTCCACATGCCGAAGTGTCCCTGGGCAAGACACTGAACCACAAGTTGCTCACAATGGCAGGCTAGCGCCTTGCATGGTAGCTCTGCTGCCATTGGTGTGTGTGTGTGTGTTAGAGAGAGAGAGAGAGAGAGAGAGAGAGAGAGAGAGAGAGAGAGAATGGGTGAATGAGAAACAGTGTAAAGTGCTCTGTAGAAGCGCTAAGGTTAAAAAGCGTTATATAAGTGCAGACCATTTACCATTTTACCACCTACAGCAACTGTGCTGTGACTCAGCTATTCTTTGAGGTCCCAGGTCAGCCTTGTCCTGTCTGTCCAGATCAACCCATCTTTAGGCCTTCATTCTTTACCTTGTTTGCTAGATATACTCTTACATATAGAAAATGATCTTATTCACAGGTGTACACATGGATATGGCTATGGACATGAATATATTCACTCTAAGTGCTGGCTGAAGGATACTCTTTTACTTTTCTTATTATAAAAAAAATCTTCAAAAACACCTTTTATTTTGAGTATTATACAAGGAAGTGATTGCATTGATGTGAAAAGAGCTGTGAAAAGTATGTATTATAGGATGTAAGATACTGTGTATTATCATACTGTGTATGATAGTATGTATTATAGGATGTTAGATACTGTGTATTATCACACTGTGTATGATAGTATGTATTATAGGATGTTAGATACTGAGATAGAAGCATCCTCTCAAAATACATTGTCAAGTAGAAGAAAAACAATCATTATTTGTTGCTATGTGTGAGAAAGAAATGGTTTTACATGATGTAGTCACGTCAATCTAGTTTTCCACATCTATTCAATTCTCAAACATTTCAAATGTCAACTCAATAATAATATATAAAATAATAATAATATGATATTTATAATAAATGATATTTAAGAAGGTTAGGTTTCCTGACATTTCCTCATAAGACAATTTAACCTCAGAGCCCTGCTCCGGTGCAAAAAAAAATTGGTGATATTTTGGTGGGATGAATACTAGAAAGTGACCTAAAAAAAAAATCATTTTCCACATCAATTGTAAAGATTCTGGGAGAAAATACAGCCCATGATACTGACAAATATACACAAAGTAATACTGGTATGTCAGGTTTAGTAGTTTTATTTTTTGTGTGCTCTCTCAGGTTAAGAAGCTCCTTTTTGATTAGAATACTGGCTGAGGGTAGAAAAACATAGTCCTCAGTCAATACTACGTAATTGCTTACATATCTGTCTGAAAATGAATGATAATTTTTATGAAAGGATTACATCAACACAGTTGATTTCACATAACAAAGTCATCAAAATAAGTACATGACCCACTGTCCACCATTTCTGATCCACAGCTGCTCATCTGTCACCATGAGCTTCTAGTCACACCCTGATGATGTCAGCACATGCCTCTGTTACGCGTAAAGAGATGGAGATTTTCTTTTTAAACAGAAAAACCCCCAACTCTGTCTATCCAGATGTTGGCTGATGTTTGCTCTTTGAATAACCCAGACCCGGCACAGGCACAATGAAAAATGACTTGTCTAAGCGACACTCTCAAAATCTATTTAATATCTAAAAGCCCCTCAAATGCAAACAAATCTGTCCCCCTTACCCAGTTACCATCTGACACTTCTGTAATTTTATGAGCATAAAATGACCCACCAGTCATCAAAATAAGTACATAATCTGTGGAGGTTGAACCACAGCAACCATCCCCTGTCCTCCATTTCTAATCCACAGCTGGTGATGTCAAAGCCAGACAAGTCACTATGAGTCTCCAGCCATGCCCTGATGACATCAGCACATGTCTCTGTTACTCAAATGATCCAACATTTCTCATGTTCTGGTTTTGTCCCTGGGAAATAGTAACTTAGGATGAGAGAGAAAGAGAGTGAAGAGAGTGATTTCATTAGACAGGCATCGACTTTGCCTGCTTAGAGTGTTAAATGGTGTTGATTTATGCACAGGCACGGTCCCGCTGACCCTGGAGCTCCTCGCTCTGGACCTGCCCACTCCCCACCCCAGAGGCAAAGAGCTCACAAGCAGGATTTCCCTTCGGAGTCTGTATCGAGAGACGCATACCTGATATCCCACAGACGAGCCTGCAGAAAGAGCAAAGCAGTTTGATCACATTTCCTCTCTCGATATAAAGCATATACAGAGCAGACGCAGTGTTACCGCACGAACACGGAGAGAGAAACAATACATCTACAGTATGTACCTGCCAAGAAGAGCGTCTAGATTTTCCCCAGAGACGAAAGCTGTCAATCAAATCAACACTGAATTGGATTCACTATT
Source organism: Stegophilus panzeri (assembly GCA_024331685.1). Lineage (NCBI taxonomy): Eukaryota > Metazoa > Chordata > Actinopteri > Siluriformes > Trichomycteridae > Stegophilus > Stegophilus panzeri. The sequence continues at coordinate 7,191,467 of JANDJT010000102.1, forward strand.
TGTAATAAAGGGGCGGCTGTGGATTGGGTGGTAGAGCAGGTTGTTCGATTCCCACATGACTCCACATGCCAAAGTGTCCTTGGGCAAGACACTGAACTCCAAGTTGCTCCCGATAGCGAGCATGGCAGCTCTGCTACCATTGGTGTGTGTGTGAATGGGTAAATGAGAAACAGTGTAAAGCGCTATGGTTAAAAAAGCACTATATAAGTGCAGACCATTTACCATTTAAAGCTTTGGACTTCATTGACGTCCTCACATAGAGACCTGGAAAACATGTACTAATAGCACTCTAGGGATGGTTTTAATAAATAACAACAGACAATCAGTTCTGAAGTGTCGGATCGATGGCAACTGGGTAAGGGCAACAGATTTGTTTGCATCGTTTACATATGAAATAGATGTCAAGGGTGTTGCTCAGACAAGTCATTTTTCATGGCACCCTTGCTAGGTCTGGGACATCTGGCACCATCTGGGTAGACTGAGATGATTTTTTTTTAAAGTACTCTGTCTCTTTATATATTACTCTGACATCATTCAGGAGCAACAGAGACATGAGCTGACATCATCAGGATGTAGCCAAATGCTCATGATAAATTTCCTGCTTTCAGACTATACAGTGCATCCGGAAAGTATTCACAGCGCTTCACTTTTTCCACATTTTGTTATGTTACAGCCTTATTCCAAAAT
>JANDJT010000102.1:7200133-7219666 GCA_024331685.1 Stegophilus panzeri
TTAAAGTCTTGTAATCACCAAGTATTACAATACTTAAAAATGACTGATCCCACCATTAATAGCAAATTACTTTGCAGGTTATTCCTCTGAACCATTCAGGAATCCTACAATCACTCCAGGAAACATTGCATAAAAGAGGGCTTGTGTGCCTTTAAGAAGCTGAAGAAGAAGCCTGTACTTGGCTCAGCTAGTGTCAGGGTGAAGCTTTAAAATGGTGTATCTGTCTTTTTTCCCCCAATGGCCAAGGGGAAGATATTTCAGAAGATGCCAGACCCAATACACACACACACGAACACACACGTACACACACACTCGTTACGGAACTTTCCTGTCCTCCAAGGCTATGAGGTTGATGTTTTAAAGGTTACTTTCAGAAGAGACATCTCCGAAGTTAATTGGAACCTTATTTAAAACCTTATGGAAATGTACACTTCAGATAGGACTCCCAGTGACATGTTTGCCACCAAGAGGTGTTAAGTTTTCTAACCAAAGACTATGCAAATTAAGCTATTATAGAAGCAATTTGTGTGTAAATTATAATGTACTTACTGTTCAACATTGCACTTTGAAGGTTTTAGCAATGTCGTGGCATTTTCATTAATTATTTCACTTGAAGTTACTTTTTTTTTTTTTTTTTAAAGTTTAACTTACTAATGAAGATCTGTGTATCAGGAGTACTACAGAACTAAAGTGTGTGACACTGCTATTCACTCTCATAGGTCTCACAGGTCAGCATTAGTGTTATAGGTCTTAGGTCTTAGGTTTCACAAGAAGATACCTTGCTCTCCAGTCCTAAGAGCTCATCTACTGGCACTTAAACATCAGGGAAAATTTTTAAATGTCAAGAGTGTCCTTATTTTAGATCTGGCCAAAAAACAGCAATATTGTGGCTTCATCTTCAAGCAGTAAATACCCGCACTTGTCTCTTTAAATGGACTCAGTAGAGTGCTGTATCCGTGCTTATAAAGAGCTCAGGTAGAAATGTTGTGCTCGTCTTCTTTAATTGGCCGAGCTGAAACTGTGTACCTGTCTCTTTAAAGGGCTGTTTATTGCCTTGGGAGCTGACAAGGCTGCACTGGTCATTTCCACTTTCCACCCCTTTGTCCCTTTCTTCATTTTTCTCTTTCTTTACACATATTCCCTCTCTGTCTATTTTCCACCAGTCTCTTTGATTCTTGCTCATTTCCTGTCTCTCTCGCTATCCCTCAGTTCTCAGTGTGGTCTCATCTCTTTCGCCTGGAGAGGCACCTAAAGACGGCACTCGCTAACACTCAATGAGTCACAATTACCGTGACAATAACACAGCCCACGGACCCCCAGAGAGCAGAAGCCCACCTCTCTGTATTCGACTTCTCTCCTTATTGACTCATATTGATGAGCAACATCATACACTCCAGCAAACACTCACACGCACTTATGCATGTACAGGCCAAGAAGTCACCTTTCTTATTTTATTCCTCATCTCCCTTCATGCCAGTTAATCAACTTCTTTGGTTTTGCATATTCAAATCTGTAATGTATCACTGAGTAAAGAAATTGCATTTGGTAAATATACATGCTTTCAGCCAACTCTTGGAATTGCTTTCTGGAGCATTACTGTGATTGTGCCTTTGTATGTGGCTTACTGAATACCGTATTATGCTGTACTGCTATGTGTTAGGCACGGGCAGGGTTTGAACGAAAGTGAAGGGTTTATTAAATAAAGCAGACAAAACTGAAAGGGCAAACTCAATTCAAAGTCGATAGACAAGCAAATTTCAGACACAGTTAACTAGGCTAGGCTGAACTGAATAAACGAAATAGACAGGGTCAATACCGAAACAGTGTGTACACAAACAAAAGGCTCAGTGATGTCACTAGTGGTATGCTAGGAGAGAGACGTCGACAAGATTCAATGAAAGAATGGGTTATTTATATAAAGAGTTAATTGGGGAACAAGTGACTGTTCTAGGAATCCTGGGGAACCTGTAACTGGGTTTGTAGTTCATTGTTAGGCTGAGGATTTCTTGAGAATCCATTGTGTGTTTGAGCATGGTGTAACCATGACAAAATGGTGCTCTTTTAAATGCTGTCTACGGAGTAGGGGTGTAACACAATGCTACGATCTGTATCACTATCTGTTTAGTGCTCCAAAGATTCATATCTGTATCTGTATTCAGATTTAAACCTAAATCAGGTGTGGCCTAAGCTCAAAGTTTTTCTTTTTAATTAAATCTGGAAACACTGGAAAACCCCGATATGTAGAAAAGTCAGTACTGTCAGCATGGTATGTGAATTCTGACACCACGCTCAAGTTCCAAATTGGTCTCAACTAGTGATTTTTTTTTTAAAAATTATTCCACTCATACAGTATTTTTCTTTGCTTGTACCTGTGTAACAAATTAGTAGTCTAATTTAAACTACCACGACCCTGACCAGGCAGATACTAAGGGCCATAGTTGTCTGTTTGTTTGATCCCAGTCCACCAGATGCCCTATAAAATCATAATAATCAATCAAGTGTGTGTAACATTCAATCCAAATAATGTTTTCGGATTCAGATCCCTACTACATATGTATTATCTGCCCTGTGGCATTAAAAAAAAAAACTCACCTTTTGGCAGATCTGCTTTACTCAGCTTAAACTCATATATTCCATTCATTCATTAAATTTTTCCTTTCCATTTTTCCATTTTTTAACTTCTCCTCTTCTCCTTAGCTATTTGCCATCTGCTGCCTGAAGCAGAGTTCTTTTTGCAGTCCCCTTTTGTTTTATCATCTTGGTAACCAGCCAGTAAGAATGCTTATAAACATGGATGCTGTGCCGCTGCTGATGATGAGAGAGACAAAGACACATCATGCATTAATTCACAACAATATTCACCCCCTCTTTTACATTTCCACACTTTAACATTGAAGCAGATAAAATAAAACACACATCATTAATATCTCTAAGGTGAAGATAGATCGCTGTAGACAGGCCATCCATCTCTCCATTTATCCATCTGTCCATCCAACCATCTGTCTGTCTATTCCTCCATTTATTACTGATCCATCTATCAACCATCCATTCATCCAGACATCTGTCTGCCCATCCATCCATCCTTACATATATTTGTTCATCAGTTCATCCCTCCATCCATCTCTCTGTATGTCCATCCATCTATCCATCTATTAGGGATATTAGGGAAAATATTGATTCGGCTACAAATTGCAATTATTAACTGTGGTAATGTTTAGATAGTCGCATTAATAGAAATTATATTTTAAATATTTAAAAAATAATAATAAGCTAGCTTTGATAGTTAGTGCAGCTTCATGTAAGCAATGTATGCAAATTTTGATTGTTTTACAATATAAGTAAACATTCACAAAATATACCTATATGATATCACAGTACTCAAGAGTCTATAAAAATCATGATTCATGTCAAATTATTAACCAATATTGTTGTAATTGGGAGTTCTCCACCAATTCCCATTCACCTATCCATCCGTCTATCTTTACTGCTTTGAGAACAGGAGCCATAAGATATCATTTAATTCCATTTTAAGATTCATATAAGAAAACTTCAATCTCTATTTCACACTGTTTAGAATTCATCTTCATTACAACCTCAGACGTGTTTCTCTGCTTTCTTTTTAACTTCCTCTCCCCAAGGTTAAAACAGTGCATGCAGAAAAGTGTAAACACACCGGGGTTATGTATGCACACCTTGTGCTGTGCATTAATGCTAAATAACAATATTATGTCAGAGTTATTTTGATCCCTATAAATGCCTAAATAGAAGTAAAATGGAGCAGTCACCTCAGGCACTTCACCCTTCCACTCTGCTGTTCAGCTGGCTTCCTCCATCGAACGCTGCCTTCTCACAGATGGAGTTAAGGATTACAAGTGCTGCAAAGTCTAGACAGCTGCAATACTCTCAGTCCCACATGGTGTGCCTCAGCCCCGGGCTACATTCTGCCCTAATCTCCACAGAGCTCGCTGCTCAGCCAGCCGAGCCAGAGATCACATTATCTCACCCACCGGGATCATCCCACGATGCACACTTTCCTTTCTGAGACACGATGATGATGATGACCACAAGCTAAACATGACCTTTAGAGCTAACAGCTGAATCGATTGATGAGATGATTTACTACAACACGGAATAAAATAGACCAAGAGAGTTTTGGGTTCAGCAGAGACATTAAGCTTATTACTATCATTAAGGCGATGTCACTGAAAGTGGGCATACAGATTAAACTCACCCTAGCAGCTTTTATACATCTGGTTCTTGGCAACAGGAAAATGTCAGAAGGTAGATTTTTATGATTAATACTTGCTTATGCTACCTGCAAGGAAAGGTTCTTTTAAGGCAAAGTCTGCCACTTGGGAATATTAAATGAAGATTTAAGAGGAATAAACAGCTCTTATACTTCAGCACATTTGAACAACCACCATTAATGGAAATGGCAATGCTTTCTTTCAGGAAGATTTTTTTTTAAAGTGATAACTGGATTTGTTGGTACTCACAGCTCCAGGGTCCCAGGTTCGATTCTGAGCTCAGGTTACTCTCTGTGTGTTTTTGCATGTTCTTCCCATGTTCTCATGGGTTTCTATCGGGTTTATTGCTTTCCCAAAAACATGCCAGTAGGTGGATTGATGACTCTAAATTGCCCCTAGGTGTGAATGAGTGTGTGAATGTGTGTGCATGGTGCACTGCGATGGACTGGTGTTTCATCCAGTTTGTATTCCTGCCTCACCCACAGTGTTCCCAGGATAAAGCAGTTACTAAAAATGATTCATGAGTCATATTAATAATGTGCGTTTGGAGTTTAGAGATTTTCAATGGAGCGTATGACTTGGTCTAATTCATAACATCTAGTCTCAAAATGTCTACCTAGTTTTGTTTTTCTTTCCTTTAAAAATAGTGTAGTGTATGACTCAAGGCCATGCTCATGGAGTACAACCTCCCCTTTTATTTTCCTGCTGCTATACACCTGATTCAACATCCAACAAATCAGCCATTTAACAGTCAGCTTAAGTGTATTAAAGTAGGAAGAACATGTGCATGTCAGGTGCACTGCAGGACCAGGTTTAGGAAGCACTGATATAAGGCAGTGTTGTAAGTGTAGCGGTGTGGGAAAACCCATCAGATGTCGCTATGGCTGAATTCTGGCAAATAGCCAAGAATTGACTAGAATTAGGGTTTTCTGCCTATAGCATACTTTGACATGCTTAATTTATGAAAATATACATATATAAACTATATAGAAAACAGTGTTTTATTGACATTCTCACTGCTAAGCTTTCTGAAAAGATCACAATAAGGAGCCAGTTTAACAAACACGGCTACTAAATGGCTGTAGTTTAAGAATAAAGGCGGGTATAAACATAACCACTGGAACTGGAATTTAATCTTTAAATGTCATTTTCTCCTTTAACACTGTTGGAGATAACCAGACTTTTAATGCTAGAATTTGACTTCTAATTGAGAAAAATAAATATGTTTCAGTTTAGGAAAGTCTGTCATTTTCAGAATTATATAGAAGAAAAGACCAAATGTGATAATATGAAACCTTATAGTTATAAATTAATGTTGATGTTATAAATGGGTTATTTACATGCAGCTAGATATACAGTATATTAGAAAGTTGCACAACATGTCTAAGAGAGAGAGAGAGAGAGAGAGAGATATTTGAAAAGTACACTGTAAAACCGGATAAGTTCATTTAACTCAAAAAATTTGAGGGAACTAATTACCTCAAATTTTTTCAGTTGATAAATCAATTTCTTTAAGCCAAATACATTTAAATATAACAAACATTTAACTCAATTAAAATACATTTTTGTTATATTTAAGTGTATTTGGCTTAAAGAAATTGATTTATCAACTGAAAAATTTTGAGGTAATTAGTTTCTTAAAATTTTTTGAGTTAAATGAACTTATCCGGTTTTACAGTGTGGTAGCTTCTTATTATGAAAACAGTGAGCTGAATTTGCTTCCAGAATTTTGCTTGAGTTTTGTTATTCTCATCTCCAGCATGGCAACGTCAAAGAAATTGTTAACACCACAAATGTTTTTGGCTCACATTTTGTGTTCGGCGTTTCCTCTCCACACTCCTGCAGTTTGTTATGGATTTGAACACCAAGCAGAAGCTCACTAATGCGTTTCTCTCCATATGTTGCCGTGATGGCAGATGTGTTGATTAATGGCATCAGTGATTCTATTGATTACAGACCCTGTAACATTGTTTGTTAAAAATGAACAAATATATTTTCCAATATAATCTAATATTTTATTGCATTATAGCAGCCATAATGTATAATGTTTCATATTGGTATAATGTAATTTAAATGTGTGTGTGTGTGTGTGTATGAGAGAGAGAGAGAGAGAGAGAGAGAGAGAGACTACAGGACCTTTCAGCGGTATGCATAAAACATTTAGCTACACAAGTTAAAAAGGCTGCATACGATTTTTATCATTATTTTTTATTTCTGAATTTGCATAAACAGACTCCAGTCATATTCATTAGATACGAGAGTTAAAAACTAACTTTGTGAGTTTTAAATGTTGTGTGAGGTTGCATAACAATAAACAGTCAAAGCCTTTTGTAAGATCAGTGATATGGGAAATTAATTAAATTATACACATAAAACTTTAAGCATATTTTGGAAGGCTTCAACAGAAAGGAATATATGGTGAGCAGCTTTGCTGACTAACTTGTCATGGGTTATTTAATGTTACAGTAGGTGTCATGTTTTTTTCTCTAGACCTTCAAGGTTCTAACATAAATTGGAGTCTTGAGCCTCCATTTTGGGATATCTGGGGCAATTTCTGCTCACTGTCAGTGTTAGATGTTTATTTTGTTTTTGCCTCTAAGCAGGTTGCTCGTTTTCTCTTGTGTTTGAGGTGAGGTATGTGGTATGGTAAGACATATTTTAGACTAGACAGGATATTTATGCCCTAATTTCATTTATTCGATCAGGATTATTTGAGGTGAAAATGTTCTCAATAAATGAAATATTATGTTATGTTTCCATATAAATATTTGTAGTTTGTAAACACAGTGTTCAGTCTAAATTAGTTTCTTGCTTTAATCAAATAACTGCACAATCATATTTCAATTTGTTGTTCTCAGGCAAAGGCTTTGTAACTCTGCATTGTCTTAGTAATATTTAGTTAAATTGTAACAGCTACAATTGCTAATACAGTTGATGTTTCAGGAGAAGATTAGATTCAATAGAACAGTATGGAACAGTAATCATTTTAATAGCTTTTGTTTTCCGTTTAATTGTTGTTTACAATCCTAAAGGCATAGAGATATATGTATGTAGTATATGTTCTGTATTTATCCCCATTTACCCCATTTCCAGTTTGGTCTTGCTAATTTCCACCCAGTCGTTAACTCTCAACCTATCACATGATGACTACATGACAGCCAGGAAGCCACCCTGGATGGTAGTTGGTGGCAAACACATGCTTCCTCCTAGACATGTCCTGTGATGCTGCTCATGCTGTATCACAGGGCAGCGTAACACACTCAGGGAAAGCGCTTTAGAGGATGCAATTCATGGGAATCTACCTTCTTCTGCATACATGAGCTCACAGATACCCATGATTGACTAGTGTCACTGTGACTGACAGGGGAGAGTGTAATACCATCCTTCCCACCCTCAAACATGGCCAGTTTTGCTCTGTTTGACTTCTGGCCATGCATGGCATTTTAGTGGCTTTAGTTTTTAGCAAACTTTAGTGGCTTTAGTTTTAAGTCAACAAAGAGATAATTACATCATTAATCACATTTATATGACAATTATCAGCCAAAGGTTTGATAGGCCTACTCCACATTACACATGTATTAGAGAAGAATTTGCTTAAAATCCATATTTTAAACCTGCAAGTTTTCTTGATCACTAAATTATGTTTACGCATCTGGCAGGCACTCTAAAGCAAATTAAGAGTGAGGGAAAAGTATACGGTATCCAAGTTTGGGAATTTCCTCAGGTTCAGATTGCAAACTATAGTGAATATCCAATATTTCACATTGGCTACTGCACATAATTATGCCTCTCTATCACAGTATACTAACTGCAGTTTGCCTCCGCTGCAAACGACATCAGTGGGCTCTCTAAGCTCTTTAGGTTTCATAATAGGCTGTTTATGTCTAATGCTGCTCTTGCTCCCCTGCTGAGACTGAGTCCTAGTGTACTAGAAGTGTCAAATCACATCATGTGTCATCTCTTTCTTTTACCCAGTGCTGGTAAAGTTGATGGGTTTTTTTTGTTTGTTTGTTTTTTTTACATATGTGGGTGTTGTTTCAATCCTTAATTTGTTAGCTTGAGAAAGAAAAGATGTCTGATGTAGAGTTCGGAAGGGATGCAACGACCTGAGTAGGGGGAGAGAGAGAGAGAGAGAGAGAGAGAGAGAGAGAGAGATGGGAATGGATGGAGTGATAGTGGCACGGCAGGTGCAGAAGGGAATACTGCAGTTTGTTCTCATCAACCCACCACCTCAGCTTTGACTCCACGCCAACCTTGCCTCTTCGAAAAGAGTTAGAAAATACATGAGAGAAATGAAGGAGAGGCCTGAATAGATTAAAATCAATAGGTCTACCCTGCCTCTTATTTTTATTCATTATTAATCCAGGGCCAGCAGAGGTCTCACATGGGGGATATCAGAAAGATCAGATACGTTGGCAGGCTTTTCTAGTGCAGGCTGTTTTGGTTGAGCGGGGGAAGGTGAAGTGCACCACATATCCCCTAGACGGATTAAGCCTGGCTCACACTGTACAATGGAGGCAGTCTATTAGTGCATTCAGAGTCAAACTGTAGGAAGAGCCCTTGGGACAGGCCATATGCCACTCGGAACTAGTCAAAGCTTTTTAGTGTACGAGTCATTGCCTGGCAGCTATAATTACAGACTGGACATATTTGCCAGCTTTCACAATGCCACAGCACAAATTTGATGATGCATCCAGTGTATTAAAGGAAAATTCTAATATTTTCCTCCAAAAATATATTACTCTCTGGCCTGGATGAAGTTGGGTTCCTTTTTTGAGTTTGCTTCCTCTCAATGTTTCTGCCTTATTCCATTGCAGGGAGATTTTTTTCTTATTATTGTCACCTCATTAGATCAGCAGTAGATCTAGACCTGGATTTCTTTAATGCTGCGTTGTGTTGTTTACCATGATAAATGGAATGGAAGTGATTTTGTAGTTTTATTTGGACACACCTGAAATCTGAAATGCATCCAGGTTCAAAAAAAGAAATGAAATAGTTCAAATGTGTTCTTTGGTTAATATGTGAATTTTTATATATATTATAATTAATTCGGAGATGCACCGATACTAAATTTCTCAGCCGATACCAACAGTTCTGCCTTTTATGCCTTCTTTTAAATTAATAATAATTACTTCCACAATTCTGAAGGAAATGCAAATAAAAACTTTATTCTCTCCATTTCAACAAGTTGTTTCACAGCAACTGGTCTCATAAACAGAAAACACATTACTCTAATTAACATGAACACATGAACTACATTCTGAAGATTAAAGTAAGATTATTAACTTATTGAATGTTATTAATTCATATTAACATTGACTGAATTCTAAAAAAACCTCCTGTTAGTCTCACATTCACTCACCACAAACAAAAGCATTTCTACTTCGTCACTGAACATCAAACTGGTAATATATAATATCAACTTTTTTATATATTAACATTAACTGGATATGAAACGTACTACTCTACAAATATATTTTTCTATGCAGTATATACCTTTTTTGTCAACTCATGTTATCAGTGCAGAGATTACAGAGCTTACAGACTGCAGTTTTGTCGTCATTCCACACAAGAGACTTGAAAAAGACATCATAAAGACACATCTTTACACACAGCACGAAATCTGTGTTTTCCCGCCCTCTTTTGATTGACAGGATATAAATCGGCCCTGATCATTGGATGCGTGAAAAATTGCCTTTATCGGCCGATACATCGGTGCACCTCTAATATTTTTTTTTTTACATTTTTATTCAAGAATAGAACCATCATTTGCCTTTTAGCTTGATGGGTAGTGTTCTGGTAATACCGTCTCCAGTTACAGTCAGAAAAGGAGGCACTGTCATTCAGGAAGTAATTTTAATAACAGGTCATGAGCATCATGAGGCATTTTCTGCTTATCTAGTGTCATAAAGGCAGACAGATGATAAACCTGGGTGCAGGTTTATCATACAGAGAAATAAGAGAATAAGAGAATAAGAGACAGACAAATGATCATCAACAAACAAACATAAACCAAGACACAGCTGAATGGGTAAGCGTGAAGTAGGCTATGGTCAAAACAACACAGCAATACAGGCAGAGAAGATCACAGGCTTAGTGCTGGAGTGAGACTCTGTAAAGACACAAGAGTCTGGGTTATATATGGAGTTATATATGAGGTTTGACTAGTGATCATGTGACAGTGTAACAGGCTGGAGATCATGGAAATACTAGTCTGAAACTTATGTAGCGGCAGACATGGACATTAAAAAAAAACCCTAGGCCAGTTACTTTTATGATTATGCTTTCTCTAAACTTTATCACGTCTTATACATTACTGTAGAGTATTAGTTTAGTCGAAACGGATACATGAAATAATTTGAAATGAAATAAATTTCATTAAACTCTGGTTGATGTGGTGTGGTGAAATTTATTTTAATATAAAACTTTTGTTTGCATACAAAACAATTGAATCGCTTGGTGTTTAACTGTTAATAGTAATGTACATGGGACTTTCTATGAATGTGCCAATTTAGTGAAGAATCTCTAAATCAAAGTGCACATTTATTTAATTAATAAGAATTCGTATAAATTATTCAAACTATTCAAATATTATGTACATAAGTCCTTTGGGGCAAGCGCTGCAAACACTCTAGCGCCACCACTGGGTCAAATTTGGACCTAATTTCGAAGTATGTTTATGGTCATAACTTTTGTACCATGTGTGCAAAACTGAAAAGCCAGGAACCCCTGGATTCCCTGATTCGAGATGAGTTCAACACACCATATGAGGTCAGTTTCTGCCTACTTGGATTTTTCACCATCTTGGATTTTGTCAAAAACTGTCAAAGCTTGGTAAGCATCTTCATGACCATGACCTGAGACTATGCAACAAATTTTGTGACAGCGCCACTTACTGGTCAAAAGTTACAATAACATGCCAAAAAATGCTTCCATCTAAGTGCCATTTTTGCTAATGCTCCTCCAAATGTTGTCCAATCTACACCAAATTTGACTCACATCATCTTGAGACCTGTCTGTACAAAAGGTATCAAATGAACTCTGCTATTCACAACCATTCTCCCATAACAGACTGCAAATGTGTTAAAATACAAATATATTCTTGAATCCCTTTCCCTATAGTTATAGCTCTGCTTTCTGTGATTGCTTATGCAAAAATTCTAGTGCAAATGTGAATATGCAGCTCACCGAGTCTGGATGCTTGACCCCCGAAAATGCTGTTTGAAGCTTTAATTACACATGTTTTTATTATATTTTGTCCAGTCAATTGGAGGCTTACAACTGTAACTTAAATATAATCATATCTGTAACTACAACAGCTTTGATAATGGTTGATTAACATAAAAATAGAGCATGAATAGAAATTTAAAACCTATTTAAGTTTTAAATGGATAAACATACTTAAGCATGGTGGAAGAGTTAGAGTTATAATAATGTTAGTTCATTATTATGACAAAATACCTGGTGGTTAACCCATTTGGAATTAAATCTGTAAATCTTACATCACTTTGCTAAGGAGTACAAGCATTAAAAAAAACAGCTCTATAATACCCAAAGCCGCAGCACACTGCAGCAGGGTACAACAAGGGCACTGAGATCAATACTATACTCTTTTAGACATGACACCCCACTCAGCCCAACTGTCAACACGTAAACCAGTGAGGGACTGCATTAGCTTTCACACGGCTGGATAAAACCCAAGCCACAAAACCACAGCTTAGGTCCTTCCGCTAGGAGATTGATTTACTGAGCAAAGGAACGACGCAGAGTAATTCAATTTCAAATTCATAACTCTAATTAACCAATGTGCCACCACTCTGAGAGCTACTTCATGAAACTGAAGATTAGTGGATTTGAAATCCATTCTAATATTAAAGAATTATTCAAGCGATAAGGGCTTTAGGTATCACACACATGCCACGGCCAGCTATTAATCCGACAGTTTTGCTGTTCCATTTTCCCCCTCTTTTTTTGTTTTCTTTGAAACTCAAGCTGAAACAGAGGCTACAAAGGAGTTAATAGATGAATAGAATGAGTAACCGAAAAAAGAAGACTGTGTAAGCTGGAATTACAGTGAGTGTGGCACACTAATCCTGGATGAGCAAGATGGACTGGAGTCTGTCTTATCAAGATCAGAGATAGATACAAAAAGGTGGAATGAGGCAGGGAAGGCATGAGTAAGCCTGATTAAGCTGGAATAAGCCTGAATATGGAAGGTGTGGAGTGCAAGAGTGGGTACAGGGATCAGGACTGAGACACTGTGCCATGCATTATGGAGGAGACAGATGCTTAAATGCAGAGGATATGACTGCTCTGCCAGGGACAGGAACTCAGACTCTCAGCCACCCAGAACACACAGCGATACACGGGCTGAATATGCAAAGTCATATAGTCTGATGGCTAGATCAGACATGGAAGGAAGAACATGTATGCGCAAGCACAGGCAGAGCATCAGTCAAGGCCTGAGATAAAAAAACAAAAAACGAGAAAAAAAAAAAACAGACAACCAACTGTGCTTTCTGCCAACTCTCTTTCTTTGGTCCTTATTCTGAAATATGAGCACACATAGAGCAGAGTTATTACAGTCAATTGTTAAATTGAGATTTAGGACATGTGGGAGTGCTCTAGTTTCTTTATAGGTAACAGCAGTGCAGAGATTTGCTGTCCAATTTGTGTTATTATGAGGAGTTCCCAACATTTCCAACAATGGAAATGCGATTAAAACATCTTTGATAAATCTGTTCCTGCCCTAAAGGATCATTAGAACTAACTAAAACTGACCAGAGTTTCCATTTTTAGTTTATCAGCATTAAAATGATATATTTTGTGATTCTTTTCTGTCAGTGATAGTGCCAATAGTAAAGCCTTTCATGATCAAATGAATATACACAATATGACTGAAGGAATATATTTTACAATTTTGAAATTAAATCAGTGTGAAACTGTATTACATCATCATCATCATCATCATCATCATTATTATTATTATTATTATTTTCACTATGTCATGCTGTAATTGACATGTAGTCAAATATTTCTACGCACCATAGAGAAATATTGCTACAGCAGACCAGACACAAAGCTGCTTGGCTCCGCCTAGTTTCTTTAAAAAAAGGCAACTTGCATGGCACATCATTTCAACAGACAGGGAGAAGTCTGGTGGAAAACTCCTTTCTATGGAACTGCAATTCATTTCAAAGGTAGCAGAGGGCTCTTAAAATGACAGTCTGCTCCTTTAAATGTCTGTGAAGACTTACAAAAACTAAAAACAAACTTTGTTAACATTTCTAGCTTTCTAAAGCATTTTTACTGTTTTTTAAAGTGTTCCACACAGAACCTTTAAAGGGACAAATTAAAGAAATCATTAGGGAGCTAGATGGACACCCTTTTTTCTTTACAATATGATATACCTATGCACTTACATCATGAAATCAATGTGAAACTGTATTACATTATTATTATTATTATTATTATTATTATTATTATTATTATTTTCACTATGCCATGCTGTAATTGACATGTAGTCAAATTATAGCACCGCAGCTCAGATCATCCTCCCATTTTTACAAACAGCATTTTAAAAAAAAACCAACATATTCTTACATTCACACATCAGTGCTGGGATTTAAACTCACACCTATCTGACCAGTAACTCAAAACCTTAACCGCAGAGCCACCACTGCCCATAGTTTAATTCAAAGTTATATTAACTTCATTAACTATATTAACTTGCCATGCAATTATCCAAATAAAAAGCCTTTACATGTAGACGATTTAAGACACCTATATTTAATGTACTGTGTACTGGTTGCATTCATTCAGTCATCTATAAAGACCAGACACAAAGAAATCCCGGCTTAACTTTGGATTCTGAAAATATCTAAAGAGAACAATTTATTTTTTTAAAAATATTAAAATATCTTTCAGGAAACTATAACACAAACTTAGCTAAAACTAAATGGCATTTTTGGAAATTGAATTTAAAAAATGTAATTAAGTGAAAATCAAAACTAATTAAAAACATTAACTGTAACTAACACACACACACACACACACACACACACACACACACATTAATGAATCTAATTAATTTATTGTAACACATGATCAGGTCAATGTAGTGTGTCTAATAATACTGATATTATAGACTATATTTTCAAATCCAACCCAAAGAGTGCACAGGAACAGACAAAACATGAACAATACATCAAACAGATGCCGCTCACTGATGCACTACGACTACAGTGACATGAAAAGGCGCACACACACACACACACACACACACACAACTTAAAAAGCACCCACACACTCCATCATCTGATCTAATAGACAGGAGCTCTTCAGCTGTGCTCTTGAAGGTGGATGATGTGTGCATGAGTGTTTGTGTTCAAACAGATCATTATCATGTAATAATTATCCATTACACCCACTCACCCTCTCCCTGTTTGCCACTTCACTAAGCCATGTATGTACCAAGAGGACGATAATGTCTTTCTCACCCTCATCTCTCAATATCTCTTTGAAACACACACTATCTGAAACCTGCTTCGAAACTTTTCATTTTCTCAGTCTTCTTCATTCTCCTTCCTCCTTTAACATATGTTTTGTAAGGATTACTGGACACATAAAGGTGCAGTTTGTAATGTTTAAATGTGCCTAGACGAGTAATCCATCCATCCATCCATCCATCTACTATACCGCTAATCCTCTTCAGGGTCATGGGGAAACCTGGCGCCTATCCCAGGAAGCATCGGGCACAAGGCTGGGTACACCCTGGTCAGGGTGCCAATTAGACGAGTGATAGTCATCTAATATTTCTAAGCACCATAGAGAAATATTGCTACAGAAGACCAGACACAAAGCTGCTTGGCTCCGCCTAGTTTCTTTAAAAAAAGGCAACTTGCATGGCACATCATTTCAACAGACAGGGAGAAGTCTGGTGGAAAACTCCTTTCTATGGAACTGCAATTCATTTCAAAGGTAGCAGAGGGCTCTTAAAATGACAGTCTGCTCCTTTAAATGTCTGTGAAGACTTACAAAAACTAAAAACAAACTTTGTTAACATTTCTAGCTTTCTAAAGCATTTTTACTGTTTTTTAAAGTGTTCCACACAGAACCTTTAAAGGGACAAATTAAAGAAATCATTAGGGAGCTAGATGGACACCCTTTTTTCATTATTTACAATATGATATACCTATGCACTTACATCAGATCATTTTTGCCAGAGCATATATATTAGCTTTTCTTTTTTTTTCTTTTCTTTTTTTTTTAATAAATCTGATGGTTTGCCATTGACTGCCTCATGTTTGTCTGATGAAAGGATCTTAAATTGCACATTTTTATAGACATACTACATCATCACCTGAAGCACCTGGAAGCACCTGGTAGTTTCTGAAAACCTGGTAGTTTACAGATTCTATACTAATCACAAGCACTCATAAAAAATAAAAATAAAAAATCACATAATCAATTAGACATCAATTCAGGAATCAAGTCCTGAAAAAGAAATCAATTCAGGACCTAAAATCACTGTCTTCATTATTCTCTCTTCTCTATATGTCTTTTTCTCCTGTCATTGTGTACTGAGAATTTTTTATTAAAATATTAAAAGTATTAATTACATATTTGAACATTTTATTCTGTTTACAAGAAGATTACTTCCCCTCTCATGACACGGGATTAAATCTCTCTCTCTCTCTCTCTCTCTCTCTCTCTCTCTCTCTCTGTGTGTGTGTGTGTGTGTGTGTGTGTGTGTGTGTGTGGTGTGGTTCTGCCCTGTACAATCTATGAACAGATGAGCAGTAAGGGGACTAGAGCCTTCACATGCAATATCATGCAATATAGTGAGACATGGACACTGGGAGTTGTATAAATAAGTTTAACTGGAGTAGGCTTATGAACTTTATTTCTGTTGAGGCAGTATTTTTGGCATTTGTGTTATATTTAATGCTAATTTATGTCTCTTTGTCTTATTTTTTTCTTCTTTCATATCAACCAAAACAAAATCCCCATCATTTTCTTCCCTCTTGCTCTTCTCTTTCCACTTTAATCATCCCTATCCACCAATGCCATGAAATCCCTCCCCCAATACCCTCCTCTCTATTTCTGTAGTTGGTTTTGGCACAGGAAGATCACCACTCCTCCTCTTCGCTGGTTCCTAAGTCCTCCTCTCTTGCAGAACCCTCTAAGACTCTGAGTGTTCTGGGCGGTCAGGGCTCTGTCTCCCCCCTCAGCCGCTGGGTGCTGCACAGCCGCAGTCGAGCAGCCAATGCTTCAGCGCTAGAGCTACCCTACCGCTCACCTGTACCCTTCTCCAAGCAAGAATTCTGGGAGATGCTGGGCAGTGACCTCCTCAAGCCTGACACCAGCTCTGATGATGATGCCTCAGCGAGCTCTCGTGTCAAGCGCCGTCCCATTGTCAAGACAGGCAAGTTTAAGAAGATGTTTGGCTGGGGCGACTTCTACTCCAACATCAAGACAGTGCGTCTCAACCTGCTCATCACTGGCAAGATTGTGGACCACGGTAATGGGACATTCAGTGTCTACTTCCGCCACAATTCCACAGGTCAGGGCAACATCTCAGTCAGCCTGGTACCACCTGTAAAGGCAGTGGAATTCGATTTGGAGCGCCAGAGCGTGGTGTACCCAAAGGACTCCAAGATCTTTAACTGCCGTGTGGACTACGAGAAGGTGGACCGCAGCAAGCGCACCTCGCTGTGTAACTATGACCCATCCAAGACCTGCTTCCAGGAGCAGACCCAGAGCCATGTGTCCTGGATCTGCTCCAAGCCCTTCAAGGTCATCTGCATCTACATCTCCTTCTACAGCACAGACTACCGGCTAGTGCAGAAGGTCTGTCCGGACTACAACTACCACAATGAGATGCCCTACCTTCCCTCTGGATAGAAGGGAATGGGTAAAGGGGGCAGAAAGATGGGGATGGGTTTTGAGAAGAAGTGAGAAACAGTACAACCAAGGAGGAAGGGATGAGGAGAAAAGAGCATGAAAGAATGATGAGGTTGGAAGTATTGATATGGGAGGTGTGGGTATATTTTAAATTGTAGAAAAGCTCTCTTCAGGGTATATACGGGACCTTTTAGGGAATCGTACCTGTTCTGAAAAGACCCCTTTGCAAACAGAGCATTTTTCCATGGATTGTGTTTGATCATCTGTAATATTCCTAAGGTGAATGTAAGGCATTTTGCTCCTGTGATAAATGTCTTTAAAGAAACTCTCGAAAAATCCTGACAAATGTGACTGCAAAGCTCAACATATGCAAATCAAGCTCTCTAGTGCAGGAATGCGGGTGAGAGAGCATCCTAACATCGTACCATGAGGCTTTGGTGACAGGCAACCCCCACCGGTGTGCTTTTTATGCATCATCGGGCCTACATCAGGGCAAGGTGACATACATATCCAAGAAATCATAAAACAAAGAACAATTACTATGTTTATTTCAATACGCCTACTATGCAGATGCTAGGGGTGGTGTTCAGGTTCCTGAGGACAAAAGAAGTCTATATTTTCAGTGTATAATTCAGGTTGAACTCTCCAGAACAGCCAACAACAACAATTTAGACACACATGACCTCTGGGTATCCTCAACTGCAAGTGTTCTCAAAGTAAAAGAGGAACGAGAAAAGAAGAAACGATTAAGACAGTGGAGCATGCAAAAACACAGCAAAGACAAATGAAAGAGAGAAAAGGCAAAAGTGAGAGAGAGTTTAGGACGCTTTTTAATTAAATGTGAAGCAGAGAGAGATGTTGAGTATGAATTGCAGCATCCGCTCTATTGTTCTAGCCATATGAGATGCGGGGAAAAAGATTACATTTTGTTGCTGACAGGACTCCTGATCTCTCAGCATGATAAATTACCCACTGAATGCAAGATTGTTCCATCCTTTTCTGCTAGTGTCAGCCTGTAATCTGTGATTAAAAAGCAGAATATTATCATTTAGGACTTATTTAAAGACTTTGTTAAATGGATTGGATAGATTCAGATATTCATTTGGCCTGGGAAATCTTTTGACAGGCCAAATTACTGCATTAGACAAATCAGTAGTCAACTTGACCTTCAATAGCTGTGTGATTTAATGACCATTTCTGTTAAGGTCATGTTGTAATAAACAGATTAACTTTGCTAGTGGGTGAGGAGGTCAGAAAATGAAAGAGCATAAAAAAATAAAGGAAGGAGGGGGGAAAGAAGGATGGGAGACAGTAAAAGAACAACTATAGTGACAAGAAGTGTATCTGTGATGGTCAGGGAGTTGACAAAAAGAGAAGAAAGTGGTCAGGGGGGTTGATTGAACACAGTGAAGAGGATAGATGTAGAAAAAGCAGGGGGGGGATATAAGCATGGCTTGAATGATGTTGCTAAATGTAGTAAAACTAGCACAATGTGGAACATCAAAGCATCATGTTGTTTGATTCAATGGAATGTTTAAAAAAAAAGAGAGAGAGAGATGGAAAAGGTAAATGGCAGTCTTTTTATGAGTTTATAACTAAAAGTATATCTTTCCTGAAGAGAAAGCCAGCATGGTGTATCCCCCTTAGGCCTGTGCATTAGCACTGATATAAAGGCAGGAGCCTTGCTCAGTTATGAAGCCTGTACCCATTCCATTTATCTCATTCTACTCCCTTTCCATCCAACATAATCTCATTAGGAACTGCTCATGGAGCCATTTTTCAAATGTGCTATTTGAGTGCTTAAAAAATAACTCAATCAAATATAACACCAGTCTTACTACTCTGTTCAGATGCAAATCAATAATTCTAACAGTCTTTTACTGTTTATACTCAAATAGTGACAATTTCCTCATCCAGTTAGCCGGATAACTCTTGTCTGGTAATTCCTAAATCAGAAGCACAGATACATATACAGAGATATACACACTAGGCCTGGTGTGGTAGGTCTGTTCTGGCCTGGTGCTGAACTGTGCTGTGGCTCTCAGGCGACTCTGGAGCCTGCATCATAAATACACACTAATCCATTCCAGGTTAACTACACTCTAATCTCCTCCAGTTTATCTACACTCTAATCTCCTCCAGGTTAACTACACTCTAATCTCCTCCAGTTTATCTACACTCTAATCTCCTCCAGTTTAACTACACTCTAATCTCCTC
Organism: Stegophilus panzeri; assembly: GCA_024331685.1. Lineage (NCBI taxonomy): Eukaryota > Metazoa > Chordata > Actinopteri > Siluriformes > Trichomycteridae > Stegophilus > Stegophilus panzeri. The sequence goes on from JANDJT010000102.1 coordinate 7,219,504, forward strand.
CAGTTTATCTACACTCTAATCTCCTCCAGTTTATCTACACTCTAATCTCCTCCAGTTTATCTACACTCTAATCTCCTCCAGGTTAACTACACTCTAATCTCCTCCAGTTTATCTACACTCTAATCTCCTCCAGTTTAACTACACTCTAATCTCCTCCAGTTTA
>JANDJT010000102.1:7225093-7239149 GCA_024331685.1 Stegophilus panzeri
TCTTTTTTTTTTTTTTTTTTTTTTTTTTTTTAGCTTTTTTCATTTTCTCTTCTTAACATTAAAATGGGAACATCTTATATTAAGACCATAAGAGGGCCATGCTAAAACCACTGATACACTGTGGGAACATTGAAGAATGAAAGACCCTTTACATGTGATTGTGTATGTGTATGTGATTGTGCCCTGCGATGGATTGGCACCCCATCCAGGGTGTACCCCACCTTGTGCCTGATGCTCCCTGGGATAGTCTCCAGGTTCCAAGCAACCCAGCAGGATAAGCGGTATAGAAAATGGATGGATGATCCAACAGCAAGTCAGCTTCCAATGTGGCCAGAACAAAACAGTGCACCATTTGTGCTAATAAATGGACATACAGGTTCGAAATCTCAGCAATTCTCCCATTCTATTCTCCTGTTCTAGTCACTAGAATTAATCATTCCAAAGAAAATAATGAATAATCAAAAAGAAAATCATATTCTAAAGAAAATAATGTGATTTCATGCAGTTGTATTTTTATTGTATTCTGCTGTTCAACATGTATGGCTGATTGTGCTGCACCTGTATCTGCTTTAACCCTAACTGTTAATTTATAATCTAAAACACTAGGGTTAATCTTAAATTTCATTTAAAACAGAGTAAACTTTATCTAACAGTATAGTTTGATTTTTAAAAACGGATCCTGCTAACCAACACGAGTTGACTAGCCAATTTGAAAACTAAAGACTTTACCCAATTTAAAATGTCAGTGCTTTACCCAGAACAGAACATTTCCTTCCTAGTTGCAAACAAAACCCCTTCAAACATTGTTCTTTGGAAAATACGGCACTGTAAGTACCTGCTGTGCCAACAGTTCTTGCAAAGATGGCGTCTATCGCAGTCAGGAAGCTCAGCTCTGCCAGTAAGCTAGTAAGTAAATTAGTCATCTATAAAGTGTCACTCAGTAACGCTGATGTAACGAGTCTACGAGATAATAAAGTCACGTGTCTAGAAGTCTGATGAAATGCTGCTAGCTTATAGCTGACGGATTAACTGCTAATCACTCTGTTACTTTCGGTACAACCCACATCATGAAATTGGCAAAATGGCACTGCCCTTGAGCTTGGCTAATTTCATATTCAAATAAAGGTGTCATAAAGTAGATGTAAAATTATCTTAAAGTGAAAATATTCTCTCCTTTAGACAAGGGTTTGCGTGTTTTCTTACACGTTAAAAAACGGAGACCTGCATGTGACTTTTATATGAATGACCTGCTCTAACCTCTCACAGTAGAACCTTCTAATGGTTGACACAGGTCCTGGAGTATCTGCTGTACTGTCATCTTTTAGTGTTTTCTCTGGTCTACCACACATACTTCAACTCAGAAATGGTTGTTAATTGGCTGGTTAAAGTCATTTACATTTACATTTGCTCATTTGACTGACACTTTTATCCAAAGTAGCTTCCAATTGAGACAGCATACAAGTGAGACAGTGTCAGTCTGGTAGTACTGGGATTTGTATTCACAAACCTAGGCCAAAGCCTTAACCACTTAGCCACTACTTCTCAGGTGTGTTGGGAGCAGGAAAAAAAAACTAAAATGTGCAGAACAGGGGTATACCAGGTCCAGATTGGGAGCCTGTATTGTAATGCCAGGAAGATGGACAAAGGAAGAGAAATAGAGCAAATAGTGATTTTAGCATTATTACCAATGGTCCCTTGCAACTACTATAAAGGAAATATTGCAGTATACAGTAGGTTATGGTAGTTGATAGGTATGCCCAGGTTTGTTAAAACAGCAAATCCACTAAATTGTGTAGTGTTGACATTGATGAGGTCTTCTGTGAGATGTTGATCATATACAGAGAGAAGCTAAATGACTAAATGACATCTCTCGCTTCCTGGAACCTGGATCAATGGACAAAATAACTGGCAAAGGCATGGAGAGAGCTGGTTCTGGTTTGAAACATTTGACTCCATCCATCCATCCATCCATCTTCTATACCGCTTTATCCTTTTCAGGGTCATGGGGAAACTTGGAGCCTATCCCAGGAAGCATCAGGCACAAGGCAGGGTACACCCTGGACAGGGTGCCAATCCATCGCAGGGCACACACTCACACACACACATCCACACACCCATTCATACACTACGGACACTTTGGACACGCCAATCAGCCTACCATGGGGGAGGAAACCGGAGTACCCGGAGGAAACCCCCGCAGCACGGGGAGAACATGCAAACTCTGCACACACAGGGCCATGGTGGGAATCGAATCCCCGACCCTGGAGGTGTGAGGCGAACGTGCTAACCACTAAGTCACCATGCGCCCCATTTGACTCCTATATGTCATATTAATTTTACACACAATCAAAACTTTTCCTACCAAACAAGTTTGATTCATTCTGGTTTCTCTGATTCCAGACATCATGAAGGTCATTGATACAGTGATGTTTTCATTAACACTTCCATCAGCTGTAGTAGCAACTGGCAGGCCAAATTTTAATACTGAAACAACACAAGCCATTTTAGAAGTACAATCCTGCATTGGTTCACTATACTGGGCATACTCTTGGGACTTCCTGACTGATGCTTTGCTGAAAGTTTTGTGTAACATCACACCTTAGGCCAGGTTCATACTGCTGGTAAATGTGGCCCAAATCACATATGTGACTCTGATCTGTTTTTCTCATGACAGTGTGAACAGCACAACCCACATGGAAACTGATCTTTTAAATTCGGATTTGGCTCACTTCCACTTGTGGTCCTAAATTCAATACAGGTCAGATGTTTTGCAATGCGACGTCAGTCTGAAGAGTCATATCGGAATTCATGCGACTTTTACGTCACTCTAGATCGTCATTCGTCACATTGTGCATTGGCGGGAGTCACTCCAAAGATTTTAAATACCAGTAGTTCTTTGGTCACTCTTTGTTGTGGTGAGGTGTTAGACCTCCGACTCCACATCCACACACACCTCGAAGCAGCCATTTCTCACAAAAGCCAAAATTTAAAAAAAATTCATTTTCTTCTCATCCTCGTCCTGCTTATTGCTTACTCACAAATTCGCTGGCTTCTGCTGCACATCAGCTTATAAACAAACGTGTAAATCTAGACTTTAGTGGCCTCTGTGTTTACTTTCGTATGACAGCTGTCATATCACAGCAAACCAGTGACTATAATTCCCATCCTGCACTGCGGCCTACAAATATGGCCGCCATTTACTGCAATTCACAGAACACTCACATTCATTCTACTCATACACACCTGCATTAAATTCACGGCACTCACAACCACAGTATAAAGAGACTGTTTGAACACATTGACTTTGCGAAGTATTGAGTGTATTCACCGTGCCAAACCTTTGTTCGTGGTGTGTTTCATGGATTTTCGTCTTGTTTCTTGTTTCTCATTCTCAATTCTTGCCTTGCCTAGTTTATATCTGTTTGCCAATCTAAAATTAAATTTAAAATTGAGAAGTCGTTAATTTAATTATTACTCCAGTATCTCTGGAATGTTAGTCCCATCCAAATCTGTCATGTTAGTCATTTTTACAGACAGCACGTTCCTACATGTGGAAAGGTTCTGTTATATTCTGTGGGAGTAGAGGTTGTATGCTTTTTCTTCAGTATGGAGATGAAGCATACTTTTGTATAATGTTCAACTGAAATCAAACTAAAAACAATTACTGGCTGAGTTTAAAAAGCAGAACAATAAAATATACACAACATCTAAAAGAATATCTCAGAGAAGCAGGGTGTCTGGAGGGCTTAGGTACAGTATGTTACTGAGTGTAAATACCTCCAAAATAATACTTAATTATGGTAACAATGTACAGTTACTCAAGTATTTTCCACCCCTGGGAAATTCTAGGCAAATATATGTCACTTGACTCAAAATGTGTTTGACATCAAAGTTAACAAAAACAAGGTGTCTTTATGACAGCTACCTGTTATAATAAGACATTATGGTTGTTTATATGATTCAAGAATGGCTTATGTACTGTAGATGTAATGTAATCATATGAATACTCTTACCAAAGTAAATATATGGCCAAATATTTTTGGACATCTGACCACCATATATGGGTCTTCCCCAAACGATTGCCACGTTGATAGCAATTATATAGAATGTCTTTGTATGCTGTAGCATTACAATTTCCTTCACCAGCAGAATGTGTTCTAGGATAACAATGCCCCTGTGCACAAAGCAAGCTCCATGAAGACATGGTTTGCCAAGGTTGTAGTGGAAGAACTTGAGTGTCCTGCACAAAGCCCTGACCTCAACCCCACTGAACACCTTTTGGATGAACTAGGAACACCGACTGCACACCAGACTTTCTCGCCTTTGGTTCAACCCTAATAAAATTGGTCAAAGGAATAATGGACAGATGAAAGAACAGTTAAGAAAAGCTTTTGAATTTGAATTGAGAGATTCCAGACTGGGGTCTCCCTCCAATTTAGCTAAATGTGAGAGCTGTTTTTCAACTATATAATTAACTGCAGCAGTAGGCCCTGTTGTCATGATTAAACCAAACTATATTTTGCTGTGAAGTTAATGAGCGAAACTGAAGCATCATCTAACAATGGGTTCAGATGACACCACATAAGGGAGAAAAATTGAATGAGAGAATGAAAGGAGTAAAAAAAACAAACAAACAAGAAGAACAGCATGCCAATGAAAACCAATTAAGCAGTGTGGTTACTTGGTAACCAAAGAGGTCTAGAGGTGAGGGATTAGCATAGCTCCCCTCATCAAATTCAAATATGTGCAAATATTTTTCTATGTCTCGTTCCAGTAATATTAGTTTGCAGCTGAAGCACGTGTATGGTCATGGAAGATACACACACTTGCTGTAAGTGGTTGCATGGGCAGGCCTTTTAATTTTACTTCACGATCACCGTGACAACAAGAGCGGGTGACGATGCAACCAGGTGGCATAAGGATATAAAAAAAAACATGCTGAGGCTCTCAGACCCTTAAGTGATGATTATGGAGTCACTGGTTCACACTCCAAAAGAACCGTAAACCCTTATGTACGATTCATTACTCAGAGATAGAAGAAGAGCGAGTGAGACAAGGAAGAGACAAATGGATCTGGAAGAAAGAAAATGTTTGCTAAGTTAATGGACCTAGGAAAGGAATAAAACAGAAAATATAAAAGAGATAGAGGAAATGTTATTTAAATGAAGAGGCTAATTGAGTTAATGGGGAAATGAAGAGAGGAAAAGAGAGAGGGATTGTTTAAAATAAAAGTCATGCATGGCCCAGAACAAGAATAAACTCATAGTGTTAATTAAAATAATCTTTAGAACTCTCAGACCAAGTAACTGGATTGCACACTGCTATACTGCACATGGTCCTAAATTAATCGGATATTTTTTTATGAAAAAAAACAAATATTCACTCTAATCTGCTTTTCAAGAAATGTGCTTTAGATGTTTTCACTTTCCCCCCCCAGACCTAAACCCACTTGCACCAAATACTCCACTGAACAAGGATGGTCTGGGGTTCACTTCAAGTAAACTCAGAGGTACACCTGATTGGTTTAAGTTTTCATGTTACTTCCTGGTTCAGTGGTTAGCTGAAGGGTCCATGGGGTAGCCATTTTGTCAGCCATTCAACTAATGTTATTCTTCTCATTCATAACTTCATCAATTTTAAATTCAATTGAAAGTGAACTAGTTCTTTTGAGTGACCAATGCTTAAACATGTTCCTATATGATAGATATGCATAGGGCAACGTGTCCACTGCTCCATTTAGCTAGAGTTATTATTGCACTTAGTGATCAAAAATTGGAACTACAACAAGAGCTAATAGAGGCCTACTTGGGGCAGAAATCAGGTAGTTCTACGCTCACTCTAGTGTAGGAGGAGCAGCGGAAAGGACACTTAATGATACTAGGTCTTCTGTGCTTGTCTCATTCACTGTGACACTGGGAAACACGCCTGCTGTATCAAGCATAGTTAAATGAAGGTATGTCTATAATCACCCAAATTTGGTGATGCTGGATGACTGCAGGTTGTCGACTCTCAACTGCCCATTACTTGGTTACTCTAAAAATTCCCTAGATAGTAGCCTATAGCCAAGTCATGTGTGAAAACCTCTCGACTTCTCTCTCTTATGTTGTAATTAATGTTGTTCTGCATCACCAAAATCTACTATCACAAGCCACCAAGTATCACAATGACAGGGAAAGACATGTAGTCAATAAAAAAAAAAAATTATTTTGTACCGAGGTGGTAAAAGTACCCAAATTCTTTACTCAAGTAAAAGTGCCTTGTCTTGACTTGTCTAAATAAATACTATGGTAAAAGTTGAGGTGTGCAAACACCTATTTCACCGAGTTATTTATTAAAGCTCATATGCTAACATCTAATACTATAATGCGCATTTTAATGTGTACCAATATAAGTATTTCATTCACAGCGCATCAACAGCACACCTTGTTTGCATATACCAGTGTTGAGTCCTGTCAGACAAAACCTATTGATAGCTGTGCCATCTCACACCCAGTCACCATGCATCCGAGCCTATAGGAGTCTAAAACAGGCACGCGAGTCGATCATGGTGACAGCCTCCTCTGTCTGTCTTGGCCGGCAAAAAGGAACATCCCTGTTTTAAAAGTGAGAGCTTGTGAATCAAGGGAAGTGATTTACAATTCACTGACAGAACTTTAAATATCAGCCAGGGATCATAGATTTACCCCTTGGCAAAGTAATTATTCACTCTGATAAAAGACTCCTAGGTGTGTGTGTGTGTGTGTGTGTGTGTGTGTGTGTCGTACCGTATGCGTTGTCACATTTGAAGTGAAGGATTGCAGTGAAAATTGTCTGTGATATGTGATATGAAAGTTGACCAAAAATAAATAATGAAAGAAAGAAGGAATCTACATGCATTTGTTTTTCGTTTCAAAATGAAAAAGTGTATGCAACTGAGATGTTCAAAAAAAGTTTATTACAATATTACAAACAAAAAAAAATCCTTGTATTTCTCCTTAGCTTTTTTTTCATTTTACGGGCTAAAATGAATGAATGATCTTGAATAACCTACATGTGTATCAGCAATTACGAGGTAGCTATTAGCACGAAGGCTAGATTAAAGATTTCCATTAGCATAGTACCTGCATAGCCATTAGCATAGTACCTGCTAATATGGATCAATAGGTTCTGTTGGTTTTTTTAAAAAATAGTTAAAAGGATGATGATAAAGGAGGACAGCATGGCTGAAAAACTTCAGCAGTATTTTCCAGGTAATTTAAGAATATTTTAATCACTTAAATGTTATTTTTGCGATCACATTAATGTTGATCACATTTTAAACATATATTTTATGAAAACAGAATAAGTTTGAAGGGGACACATCTTAACCAGGAGATTTTGTGAGTATTTAATTTCTATACTTTGTGTGGTATAACAAGTAGAAACTAAAACAAGTCAATGTTTAAATAAATAATTGTATGGGGGGAAAAAAGAATTAATTTATATAAAAACAGAAATAAAATAAAAAGCTGTTACATTGTCTTCCCATTTGAAACAAACAAAAAAAAACATAATTGAACACAATGTACATGGACTGTTTAAACATCCATAAGAAATTAAATGAATTTAATGCCATAGCATTACAACCATCTGCATAATATTGTGTAAGTCCCCCTTTTGCCACCAGAACTGCTCAGACCCGTCCAGGCATGGACTACACAAGACCTCTGAAGGTGTGCTGTGGTATCTGGCACCAAGACATTAGCAGCAGATCCTTTAAGTCCTGTAAGTTGCGATGTGTGGCCTCCATGGATCGGACTTGTTTGTCCAGTACATCCCACAGCTACCCTCTTTCATTGCTCCATGGTCCAGTTCTGATGCTCACATGAATATTGTAGGCACTTTCAGCGGTGGACAGGGGTCAGCATGGGCACTCTGCAGCTACGCAGCCCCATATGCAAGTGTATGTTCTGACACCTTTCTATCATAACCAGCATTAACTTTTTCAGCAATTTGTGCTACAGTAACTCTTCTGTTGGATCAGAGCAGACAGACTCCCCACTCCCCACAGACTCCCCACACACGACCCGGTTCACTGGCTGTCGGTCCATGGAACCACTTTTGGTTGGTACTACTACGAGAACCAACTGTTCACTTGCTACCTAATATATACCACCCCTTGACCGATGCCATTGTAATGAGAGAATCAATGTTATTCATGTAACCTCTCAGTGGTTTTAATGTTATGTCTTATAGCGCTATAATCAACCCATTCCTACATTTTCACATTTTTTCTGTATAGTTTGCTAATTCTAATGTTTGTTACCTAATTTATTTATTTATTTATTTATTTATTTAATGAAACATAATTTTTTTTATTAAATAAAATTAAACAAATTAATTAAAAAAAAAATGGTTGTTCATTTATTTGTTGATTGATTGATTGATTGATTGATTGATTGATTGATTGATTGACAGAAGAGTTTTTGCTAACCCTGCAGACACATTAGCCAGTGATAAAGCGACAGTTGTTTTCATTTCATATGTAAGTCTGCAGGTCAGGAGCCAGAGACAAGCAACATGGAGACAGGTTTGAACATTTGAGACATTTTCTTTGAAATGGGAAATGGACCATTATAGTTTCCATTAAAAAACAATGCAATTCCCATTATAACCATTAAAACCTTTTACAAATTCTCTGAGGGTTTCTATTGTTTTGTTGATGTTGTTTTCAGCAGGGATTAAGCACTAGCAGGTGTCAACAGGTGTAACAGTAAAGTTTTCAGGACAAAGGAATTTGCTCTTTCCAGGTTTCTCAGTAAGATTTTTTATTAGTTTTTTATTTTTTATTTATTTTTTTTTTTATGAGGTTAATTTATTATTAACTTCAAGAGAGAGAAAAAGAGAGGAGGGTAATGGAACAATTGTTTATAGCTGTTATCATGTAAATAATAACGGGAACTTGTTTCCTGAACAATTTTCCAACATTAAATGTAACTATAAATATTCCTTATTAATTAAAAAATATATATTGTTGGCAAATTGCTGTGGTGTAAGAGCAATAAAACACTTCAGGATGAACCTTGGAATAATAATGGATTGAGTTCATGGTGTTGATTAGAGAATGATTGATTATTATACTGAATTATATAGGTTAATACTGTACCTGGCTATTTACAAACTACTGTGCTAGCTAAATGTATATTGGTATGTTATTGTATGTTATTTGATTGGTATTGCCACCACTACTCTTCCAACCAAACAGGACTAAACTAAATTCTTGTTTGTAGCTGCTCTGATTGCAAGCTTTGGAAAGTGAAAGGCACTTATTCAGTTTCTCTCCACACAGAAAGTAAATTGTTACAGTCCCAGATTAATTAACATTTGTCTAATGACTCTCATAAGAACTCCCAACAGTAGCTGCAGCAATAAAAGGCCAATAATATTCTATCCGGGACTTTGTCACGTCTCAACTAAGTCGGCACTAAGAATAATAAAAAAAAAAAAGACTTTGCTAATCAGAATGAAAACATTTAATAGCCTTTTAGAAGAAAATATATGTATACCATATATTTATACCATATATGAGCTTGAAATGAATATGGACCAAGAAAAGCCAGACTGGGTTCTTTTTATGGGTCAACTTAAGACAAGCCAGACAGGCCCAAAAACTGATAGGTCAGTCAATACTCAGTGACAATTCTTTCACTTTAAATTTTTTTTCACCCAAAAAATGGTTTGTGATACGAGATTTTTAAAAAAGATTTTCTCTGGATAGCTGCACATCAAGACTAACATTTATTATGATGGTGAAAACCAGGCTGTACAATTTGAGCTTTTATACTCTATGTCTCCTTTTAAAAAATATCTGTTTTCAGTATTGCTGTCTTTTTTTCTTTTCATTTGTCTAGGAGAGGTGTCACAAATCTATTGTCATTACAGCTGCTTGTGGAATCCATTTTGTATGTATATATATTGTTCAAACATAATAAAAAAAACATATTGGCAATGGATGAAGTGGTATGAAGGGTTATAATGCAAAAAGTAATTTGTAAATATTGTACTTTCATAAAGCTTAATCATACTGTATTTGCTGTGGATAGGTATTGACTGTGGATGGCAGACCTGTCTACTTTTTTGGATGAGAATATAGGTGTTCAGTGGACCCAGCTATTGTCTTGTCTCTTCATCACTTTCTTCCAGTTCCCACTCAGCCCTATAATCACTAACTATATTAATTACTGACTAGACTTGTGCCTCAAACCTATCTCTGTTGTCACCGCTCTCAGACCTAGAAGCTTTCATCCACAAACCAGAGGCAGAACTACCAGTAAGCTCATCTACCCTCCTCTGCTGTCTCAGTCTCTGGCACTAACTGAGACCTGGATATCTCCACAGAACTCAGCTACATCGGCTTCTCTATTCTCTGCTTACGCTTTCTCTCACACTCCACGAGAAATTGGCAGGGGTGGTGGCACAGGTCTGCTGTTGTCTCAGAGATGGTGCTGTTTCATCTCAACATCTCAACATCTCAACTAATCTCAACTTGCCTTCTCCCTCCTCTGCATTCCTTCTCCTTGACATTCAGCTGCCCACCCACACACAAGGGAGGAAATGTCCTGGACCTGGTCTTCAGTCGCTCTGCTCCAGCTACAGAAATCAATGCTACCCCACTCCACACCTCCAATCATCACTTGGTATACTTTACCATCAACCTCACTCTCCTGCCTAAAACCAGCTATCAATACTTCTCTCCTACCCGTCGATACCCCCATTTTATCTCTCCTTTCTCCATAGCTTCCTGTACCCTATCATCCCTTCCAGACCCCTAATCCTTTTCCTCCCTACCATTGCAGTTAGCCTCTGAGTGCCATTCAACCTCTGCAACTGATCCAGAACACAGCTGCTCGACTTGTTTTCAACTTTCCTAAGTTCTCCCACACCACCCCACTGCTACACTCCCTCCACTGGCTTCCTGTAGCTCCCCGCATTAGATTTAAAACTCTGATGCTTGCCTACAAAGCCAAAAATGGACCAGCACCCACTTACCTCACTTATCACACCCCGCACTGCACCACACTCCCTCCGATCCTCTAGCACCGCTAGACTGGTCCCTCCATCTCTCCCGGTACAAGGAAGACATGCATCAAGACTCTTCTCTGTTCTGGCACCTAGGTGTGGGAATGAACTTCCCCTAGATATCCAAACTGCTGAGTCACAGGCATTCTTCAATCAATGTCTAAAGACCTACCTCTTCCTAACATACTTAAATTAGCACTTTTCATTAAAAAAATATATTGTTGTTGGTGTGTTTTTCTTACTATATTACTTCCCAACAGAGTTTTAAGACCGATGGTATTCATAGTCTTTGACCTAGTGGATCAGTATCGGGATGTATTTATTCATAGAGACTTCAAAGCACTTCTGTAAGTCGCTCTGGATAAGGGCGTCTGCCAAGTGCCATAAATGTAAATGTAAATGTTATAAAATATGTTGTAAGTCACTACGATGAGTCTGCAATAGACTGGCGTCCCATCCAGGGTGTGTTCCTGCCTCATGCCCAAATTTCCTGGTATGGGCTGTGGATTTACCATTCTCTGAACAGATTACTGAAAGTGAGTCTACACTGGGTGATGAATTTCAGGAATTGAAGACAATCATTATATCAAAGGTTATTTAACTACAGACCCATTTCTGAAGTGTTTAAAGACTGCATCAGATATTAAATATTGTTTCAGTTCACGTGGGCTCAATAAGATTTTAAAACACAAGCCCATTCACACTACTGCATTTGTTTTGTGCGCTCTTTTTTTCACTTGTAAACTAAACGAAGATGCATTGAAGCCCCACACATCCACTTTTTATACGCTGTGAACTTTATTGAAAAATGCTTACATAATGTCATTCTGCAGAGGGAAGTGTTTGCACAATAATTATATGTCTGGGCAAGCCGAAAAAGAAAAAAAGCACAAATATGAGTTTATTGAGGGCTGGTATAGTGGGACTGGGTGTGACGTGTTTTCCCTGTGTCCACATAGGTTTCCTCTGGGTTCCTCCTGTCCAAAAACAAATAAATAGGTATACTGGCTATGCTAAATAGTCCATAGGTGTGAATGAGCTTGTACATGGTGCCATGCTATGGAATGAATTGTCACACTTTGTGCCCAGTGTTCTCGGGGTAGTCTTACTGAAGATGAATGACTGACTTACTAAGATTGATTCATTCATTCATTTTTACTTTTATCTAAACTTAAGTATAATGATCAGCTTTTTTTTTTTTTTGCAAGAAACTGAATCAAAACACACATGATCACTTTTTGTACAAATGTGGAGAGTATGTCGGATCGGTAGACAGAAATGCCATCCCTAAAGACGAGGAACTGCATCTAATTGTATGCAGTCAGAAAGCATGCACACCATTTCCTTTGCTACATGAACGCTGTGCTAAAACAGGTAAGTGAAAAGCTAAATAGAAAACAACAAAAAGAGCTTTCATCACTACACATCTTCCGTGTCAACCGAGCATCTAAACATTAGTAAGCTGCACACAAACTTTGCTAATAAATTGTCCTTCCTGTGTTTAAATTTGCTTTCTCTTGGTTTGTGTTTGTGCGCAGCAGTCAGGGGCATGAATGACTCAGACCACTCAATCAGTTGTAGAATTAGGTCTAAGTAAGATTACACATGCCTTTCAAAACCACAGACCTTTCATTTTAAACCTTCTTTTTTCCAGACCAATAATACTTTATGGCTACAGTTAAAAGATCGCAAATAAGTCTATTTTGGACACATTTTCAGTTAAACAATCCATTGCCTGAATATGTGGGACTAAACTACCAGCAAATTGTCTTGCTCTTAGCTAGAGGTTGTTTAGTAGCTGGCTAAACTAGTATGGATATTTGTCCTCTTGCTTGTAGCTAACCTGCAGTCCCCCCACGCTGAAAATAAAAACAAAACTTGTAGCTAATTCACAAGCTAATCTCCCTTTCCCATTTCCCCCTTTCCTTCTCCATCTCTCTCTCTGTCTTCTCTCTCTTTCTATGTGTGTGTGTGTGTGTGTGTGTGTTTTTTATGAAGTTAAAGTGCAGTGTTTTATCCAAGGGGCTGATGGCCTTGCTGCCTGACAAGGAGTGACATTTATCAGGAAGCTGTCCTTCACAGAGAGCGCCACGACATGTCCTCAGTCTAAAATGACTATGTTTGTCCCTCTGGTCCTTCATTTGTGTGTGTGCCGTGAGGCAGGGGCGAGACGGACTACTGACAAGACCAGGTGAATGTCTGTTTGTGTGTATCGAAGAGACACCGAGAGAGATTGTGTCGTTATCAGTCGCCCTGAATGAGCTCCACTGAGCTAGCCCTCATCTTTCTCTCTCTTGCGTCCTCAATGGCGCGCACACCTGAATCAATCTTCATTTTCAGCCCCGCTCCCTCCCCGCCTTCTCCCCTGTTTAACAGCCAGTTGCTGAAATCTCTCAAGTGAAAAACCTCCTCTATCATCCCTTTCTCCGTCGTTTCTCTCCTCAACCCCCATCCTCTGTGATCACAATACCTCTTCCCTAATAAGCAAGACTTCTGGCATGCAGCAAGATTCAGAGCTATCTCTTCTTGGCCAAATAGCCAGTGTGTCAGTGACGCATGAATGCTTCATGTATACTTCATAACGCCTACGCAGGTGTGACAGTGCTGAACATGTTTTTCCTCTCAATATAACACCCTGAGTCAAGTGTGGAACGTGTTACAGCCAGTGAACAGGTAATATTTATTTAAAAAAAAAAAAAAAGTGTGTTTACATTCACATTCGATATAGCTGTATGTAGAAAATAATAATTGATCAGATACTTTGGCTTGACGTCAGGTGTGGACAAGCTCCAGTGTGCTTTCCCAGTCACATGTTTTGGTTGCCAGCAGGAAACCTATTTGACTATGCTAAAAATGGCAACTAATGTAGTGGAATAAAATATGGCAAGTTGCCTAGTTAAGTGCATTAACACAGAGTAAGAGAAATGTACGAAATCCTGGGGATGTAGCCCTATATACAGTCGAGGTCATAAGTTTACATACGCCTTGTAAAATCTGCAAAATGTTAATAATTTGCAAA
>JANDJT010000102.1:7266810-7283547 GCA_024331685.1 Stegophilus panzeri
TATATATATACCAGTCCCTGGAGGATAACTGGTAGAAAAGACACAAGGCTACAAAGTGCAGTATATGCAGTAAAAATCCCCACAGTTCTTCTTCTTCTTCCTCTTCTTCTTATTATTATTCCGCCTCTTCTTCTCTTTTGTCTTCTTCTTCTCCTTCATCCTCTTCTTCCTCTTCTTCTCCTTCTTCTCCTTTGTCTTCTTCTTTTCCTTCTTCCTCTTCTTCCCCTTCTTCTTCATCCTCTTCTTCTTTTTCTTCATGTTTTTCTTCTGCTTCTTTGTCTTCTCTTCTTTTTCTTCTTCTTCATCTTTTTCTTCTCCTTCGTTTTCTTCTTCTTTTCTTCTTTCTTTTCTTCTTATTATTCATCTTTTTCTTCTTTTTCATCTTTTTCTTCACTGTTTTCTTCTTCTTCTTTGTCTTTTTCCTCTTCATCATCTTTTTCTTCTTCTTCTTCTTCTTCTTCTTCTTTGTCTTTGTCTTTTTCTCCTTTGTCATCTTGTTCTTCTTCTTGTTCTTCTTTTTCTTGTTCTTCGTCTTTTTCTACTTCTTCTTCTTCCTCTTTTTTCTTTTTCTTATCTTTGTCTTCTTCTTCATCATCTTTTTCTTCTTCTTCTTCTTTGTCTTTTTCTTCTTCTTCTTCTTCTTCTTCTTCTTCTTCTTCTTCTTCTTCATGAGTGTGTTGAATTTACACCTACAGTACTGAATTATCCTTTACAAAAATTGTTTATTCCCAGCTGGCCTTACTACAAATGTTCATTGAGCACTGGGGCTTTTGTTGTGTAGAAAATTCTTCTACCATCATGTGATTTGATTAGCTGGCCAAATCTTAATGTGAATGAATATCTGTGGCTTCTTACTAATTAAGCCCTAGTCTCAGTGGATGCAAGAAGCCACCTCTCCTTGATTCAGACATGAACTGTGTGGAACTTTTGAGTAGTTGACAATGTAAGTTTCTTTTGCTTGCTTGTTTGTTTGATTTCAAGTATGATGTGTTTGATATTTTGCATGCTTTGAAGTCTAATTATGTGTAGATTTCTTTGATCACACATATTTATTGGATTTGTTAAAGCTGATTTCAGATGTGTGATTAAAGACATGTTAAAGTGTGGGTATTACATTAATTGTTTCTATTTGTGTATGGTTTTATTAGAAACCAACAATTACCAGCACTTGTCATCAGTGGGGAATATCTAGTCTTACATGTTGAAATAAAACAAAGAGACAGATGACTGAATGAGTTTTAATGGACCCACCTCTCTGGTAGCAACAGGCAAAGTAGCCAAAATTCCTTTTAATTTTGTATATGCTGTATAAAGAAATAATGAACTGCAAGTCATATAAAAACATCAGTTATGATGAATAATATTACCACATACGATTCCAGGCTACTTATAATTCAGCCTACTTTCATGTTTTTAGCACCAGCAATGAATACATTTATATGTGTGAAATTATGAAAAATGTTATACACCCATGTCCATAAATATTTGGACATTGACAAAGTTATTGCTATTTCAGCACTCTGAACTGTATACAGTACAGTATATTGTATTTGAAATTCAATAATGAATATGAACTGAAATGCATATTTTTGGCTGTAAAATGAGGGTATTTATATCCAGATTGCGTGAATGCTGTAGGAATTACACCACTTTATATATGTCCCCCACCCGACCCCACCTTTTTTTAAGGCGCCAAAAGTAAACGGACAGTTGGGTGCTCAAATGATTCATTGTTCCACTGAATGCTGAAATGTATATGACTGTATTATCTGCTCATATTCATCTACATGCTTCAAAAATCACTGGACGACACATCACACTGCAGATGGACAATAATCTGAAGCACATTTCGAAAGCACCCAATAATTTTTTAAGACAAAGAAGTGTCCCAAAAAGACAACTACAGTAAAGGCCTGGCAGAGTATCACCAGGGAAGAAACCCAGCATCTGGTGATGTCTATGGGTTCCAGACAGGCAGTCATTAACTGCCAAGGATTTGCACCCAAATATTAAAAATTTTAAAAATTACATGATTGTTAATTTATTTATAAATTGTCATTGACAAACAACTTTGTTGTTCTTTTTTATTTTACATTTTATTTTTTGCATCTCGTCCAGTGCTGAATCAAGGTTATTGTTCCAGTCATTATATCATCTTTGACACAATCAAAGGTCAAGAGTATAATTGCTTTGAAAATAAAACCTACACCAAGCTAAATAACACCATTATGATTTAGCCATTGTCTGGGCGATCAAGTCATAAAACCGTTCATACAATATCTCTTTTTAGCTGTAGTATATACTGAATGGAAACTGAATGAAATTAAATTTAAGAGAAAATAAAACTTGCAAACATTTCTTGTCTGGTTACAGGCTGAATTCCTCCAAGAGTTTACCATCCTGAGCATTATATCCACTGATGCTGCTTCATTTTAATGCCAAACAGATTTCACAACAGTTTCATCCCACTATGTATGTATTTTAAAGAGAAATTTCACACAGCACATGTTACAATGTGTTGTACATTTATACTGACTCATAAATTAACTGCAACCAAGGGGCAGTATGTGTCTTGTTTGGCAGCATGTGTTTGAAGTCAGCGAGAGAGAAGTCCTAGGCATTAAGTAATGAATGACAGCAATTACTACTACAGGGTGTCCCAAAAGTCTCCATGCATGGAATATTTTGGCTAGCATGTTGGTTGTGCCTTCGTCAGTGGATGTTCGTGGACGTCCACTTCTCGGTTGGTCAAAAACATTTCCAGTCCCTTTGAATTTGTTAATAAATTTGGCAACAGTGTCGTGTGTGATGTGCTTGTCTTGTTTCCTGTTAAAGTCCATTGCAACCGATCCAGCCACGAGAATGATTTCAATATGTACATGTAAGAAGGCTATCTGAAAAAAAAAAAATAAATAAAAAAAAAAATAAATAAAATTTAAAAAAAAAAATATATATATATATATATATCAGCAAAAAAAAGAAATGTCACATTTTCATGAGACTGTATTATTTTAAAGATAATTTTGTAAAATCCAAATAAGCTTTACAGATCTTTATTGGGAAGAGTTTAAACAATATTTTTCATGCTTGTTCAATGAACCATAAAAATTATTGCACATGCACCTGTGGAACCATCCTTAAGACACTGACAGTTTACAGGCTATAGGCAATTAAAGTCACAGTTACAATAACTTAGGACACTAAAGAAACCTTTCTACTGACTCTGAAAAACACCAGAAGAAAGATGCCTAGGGCTCCTGCTCACCTGCTCACCTACATGAACATGCCATAGGCCTGCTGCAGGGAGGCATGAGGACTGCAGATGTGGCCAGAGCAGTAAACTTCAATGTCTGTAATGTAAGATGCCTAAGACAGTGCTATAGAGAGACAGGAAGGACAGGTGATCGTCCTTGCAGTAGAAAATTACATGTAACAATGTATCCCCCCATATGTGATCAAGAACTTACAAATGCCTTGGTGGAAGAGTGGAGTAACATCTCACAGCAAGAACTGACAAATGTGGTGCAGTCCATGAGGATGAGATGCACTGTAGTACTTAAAGCAGCTGGAGGCCACACCAGACATTGACTTTTGATATTGACCCCCCTTTTGTTCAGGGACTCATTATTCCATTTCTGTTCGCCAAATGTCTGTGAAACTTGTTCAGTTTATGACTGTTGTTTTATGTTTTTTTACAATATTTACACATGTTAAAAAATCTGCTGGAAATAAAAGCAGAAAAGCAGTTCAATGTGAGAGGATGTTTCTTTTTTTTTTGCTAGGAAAAAGATGCAGTGCGTCATGATCGTAACTTTCTTCCATGGAACACAAGGAGATGCTAGGAAACATGTTAGGGAATGACAGACAATCAAGTAACTTTCTTACATGTAAAAGAAGTATTTTTCCTGTGAATTACCACAGTATGAATAAGCATGTAACCTCAGGATGTGCTAGGTGAGCTGTTAGTAATGAGTTACTGCCTTTGGCCAAGGGATTACATTAAAAATAATTCCTGTTTTGATCAGATGCCTAGGAGACCAGCCTGTGGAAGTGATGACATCATCAAAGACATCAGTGCTGCAAAGAAACAGATTATTACAGGACAGAACATAGCAGTTCCCTCAGAAAAGGTGTGGATAGTTTTAAGCCAATAACTAAACAACAAAGTTTCACCAAAGAACCTTTATACATTTGTCAAGACAAACAGGCACAATATATGGCAAATCCTTAAGCTATGCAAAAACGACACGAATATCCAAGATAAAGATCCGAACAGTGACAGCTTACAAGAAAGCTCAGTAGATTTTCATTCACCAGTGTCAAAGTCAGACATAAATCAGCAGTGTCAATGCGATGACATTCAGTTTGAGATGAGTCTTTCTCACCAGAGATGAAAAAGTCGTTTATAATGACAAATCACTCAACACATGTAAAAGGGAATACACCATCCTGAAACGTCGTGCATGGACTCATTTCCTGTATGAAATGATATGGAAAGATATCAAGACCTCATGCACTCTTAGATTCAGGAGAGCAAAAACTTTTCCAAATATTGCATCTCACTTTATAGAGATAATTGGGCACTGCACAGAGTGTGACACACAAATATCTATAACAGCTGAGATTATGCCAGCGGCTAACGAACCAGTTGTGCTTACATGCATGATCCACAATGTTGATGACAGTCTCCATACTGGCAAAGCAAAACACAAGGTATCAGGGGATCTTAGAACACGTGTATCTAAAGGACTCTGGGAAGGACGACAACTGGCACATGTATGGCAAGCAGCTGAGGCTTACAAAATGATGGACCCACAGGCTAGCCACCTAACAAATTTAGGAAAAGCCAACAAGAGATGGGTGACAAAGAGTTTAAAGACAAAGACCCAATCATGTCATTGCATCTACAACCCCATTTCCAAAAAAGTTGGGATGCTGTGTAAAATGTAAATAAACAGAATGCAATGATTTGCCAATCTCATGAACCCATATGTTATTCACAATAGAACATAGAAAACATATCAAATGTTTAAACTGAGGAAATGTACCATTTTAAGGAAAAAATAAGGTAATTTTGAATTTGATGACTGCAACACATCTCAAAACAGTTGGGAGAGGGGCAACAAAAGGCTGGAAAAGTAAGTGTTACTAAAAACAAACAGCTGGAGGAACATTTTGCAACTAATTAGGTTAATTGGCAACAGGTCAGTAACATGATTATGTTTAAAAAGAGTATCTTAGAGAGGCAGAGTCTTTCAGAAGTAAAGATGGGATGGAATCTGGATGGGAGCAGATGTTGCTCTAAAACCTGTATATACCTTTCAGATGTGCCTTTCCAGATGTGCAAGCTGCCCATAGGCACTAATGCACCCCCATACCATCAGAGATGCAGGCTTTTGAACTGAGCGCTGATAAAAAGCCAGATGGTTCCTCTCCTCTTTAGTCCTCTTTAGTTTAGAGGACGTGGTGCCCATGGTTTCCAAAAAGAATTCGATTCGTCTGACCACAGAACAGTTTTCCACTTTGCCTCAGTCCATTTTAAATGAGCTTTGGCCCAGAGAAGACGGCAGTGTTTCTGGATCATGTTCACATATGGCTTCTTCTTTGCGTGATAGAGCTTTAACCAGCCTTTCTGGATGATACGGCGAACTGTGTTCACAGACAATTAGGTCTGGAGGTGTTTCTGAACCCATGCAGTGATTTCCATTACAGAGTCATGCCTGTTTTTAATGCAGTGCCGCCTGAGAGCCCGAAGATCACTGGCATGCAATATTGATTTTCTCCCTTGTGCACAGAGATTTCTCCAGATTCTCTGAATCCTTTGATGATATTATGTACTGTAGATGATGAGATATTCATAGTCTTTGCAATTTTACATTGAGGAACATTATTCTGAAATTGTTCCACAAATTGTAGATGTAGTTTTTCGCAGATTGGTGAACCTCTGCCCATCTTTACTTCTGAAAGACTCTTCCTCTCTAAGATACTCTTTTTATACCCAATCATGTTACTGACCTGTTCCCAATTAACCTCCAGCTGTTTATTTTTAGTAACACTTACTTTTCCAGCCTTTTGTTGCACACATCTCAACTTTTTTGAGACGTGTTGTGGCCTTCAAATTCAAAATATGCTCTATTGTTAATAACATTCAACATGGGTTTATGAGATTTGCAAATCATTGCATTCTATTTCTATTTACATTTTACCCAGCATCCCAACTTTTATGGAATTGGGGTTGTACTAGAATACAATGTTGAATAGAAGCATTCATGACATAGCCCTTGATAGGTTTTTTTTTGCCATCACTAGACTCCATCTCAGATGCAAGTTTATCAAATGAAATCCAAGTACAATGGCTCCATTGTGAGTTTTGATGCAACAGGTACAGTTGAGAAAAGGCCCTGTTGCAATTCGGGGCATGCCTTCCTGTACCAAAGAGTTTTGTGTTCACAGTGAGATCATGTTCCAGTAGTGCAAACGCTGTGAGAGAACCACACCATCAATTCTACTGCAAACTGGCTCACCGACAAGTAAGCCGAAAGACTCAAAGCTTCATCAGAGTAGACATTGCACACTGCATCAAGCTCATTAGCCAGTGGGAATGCCTAAGACAAAGAGGAACCAGAGTTAGAGAATTCTATCTCAGAGCAATGACACAACTTTTACAATCTGATTCACTGGAAGATGCAAAGGAGCTCATTCATTCAACTGCAGTTGTTGCCTTCAGTGAATCAGAAGGGAATGACGACAAAGGTGTACCTGTTGTCTCAGAAACATGCAAAGCACAACTGAAGAGACAATTTGCAGAGGGGGTCTTGCCATGTGTCACTGAAGATCAGAGTTGGGTGTAACGCGTTACAAATGAATTTTTTCTGATAATGCAGTAATGTAATGCATTACATTTAAAATTTATGTCATTTGATTACAGTTACTGATGTCAATAAAATTACGTTACTTGCGTTACAAATTAATTGTTAAGAAAACAATATTAAGTCAAATGCATTTTTAAAATAAATCACGTTTTGCCCCAAAATTTTTTTCTTGGTAGTCCTGCAAACAGTAACAATACCCGAGGCAAGTTTTATGATAAATCCAACTTTTTCTGATCGTGTCATAAATTGACGCACACTCAAATTACTGAAAGAACTATGAGTTTCACTTTGTGGTGTATTTTTGTAGGTTTCATAGGTTTTCAAAGTAACGTGAAAGTAAAGTAATTAGTAATCTGATTACTTTTTACATGCAGTAATCAGTAATGTAATCAAATTACATTTTTAAAGTAGTAATTAGTAATCTGTAGTGGATGACTTTTTTTGAGTAACTTACCTAACACTGCTGAAGATGACCATTTAATAAAGGTAACTGGAATCGAGGAGACACTCCACACAGATCTTAAAACATGGGTCACGGAAATCTGTGACGAACCTCAGATGATTACGGCTCGACATGGTGACAGAGACAATCTATATTTCCTTCCAGAGCTTGTAGCAATATCACAAGAATGGCATGCTACCTGCTTCTTTGGACAGCTGTGATGGTTCCACACTTCAAAAGCATTCAAAAAGGCTGAATTTAAAAACATAAAACATGCTCTGTTCAAAAATGAAAGGCTCCCTATCTGAATTGACTGTTTTGTCATACGCCACCTTGACTTCCTTGAGGGCTACATGAGGCTTTCCTCTGCACTGGTGAAGACAACAGAGCACACTGAGACAAACAATCAGAAGACTGAGCCAAAAACTACCTACAATGAGCAGGATCCAAAGTCACAATCAGTGGAAGAAGACCCTGTTGGAAACTGGAAAGGCCTCAGTGTTCCTCCAAACAAGGAGCTGTCCTAACTAACCCCTTGCTCTGAGTGGTTGTATGCAGACACAAACCTGAAAAGAAAAAGGAGCACAATTAATGTCTTGAAAAATGGCAGCTAACAGGCTAAAACAGCCATAACAGTTGACAAAATGCTTGTAAGTGAAATAATACCTGTGCCTTTGATTCCTTTTGCCAGTGCCTTTGCGCTGCATTCTGTGACAGTGAATCATTCTGCCATTATTTCAACAAAGAGCACACAAAAAAATGAAATGTTTGATTCGGTAAAGAAATTGGAAAAGATGCTTATGCACAGAGGGTAAAAATGCGGTTGGAAACATTTCAATGTGTTCACCTAAGATCAGGTGTGAGGCAGGTCAACGCGGATTGCAATGTGGCTAACAATCACATCAACAATGAAACATGCACCAAGTGCAACAATTACGACTGAGTGCTCTTCTCCATAATTTTGACATTGCAGTCAAAATACAAAATCTTCAAGGACCATCTCTCTCCTACCAGTCAACGTAGATATTCTACAAACTGGTGGACTGAAAAGCCTCCAAGCAGCACTGGAAGATGGATTACACCTCAACAGGTCCACGTGTCTGAAGCCACTGAAATCACTCCAAGAGTGCTCAAATAGCTGGAAAATAAAAGATGTTTCATCAATGAAATTCCTCTGCAATAGATAAGTCACACAGCTGTGTCACTGGATACTGTGTATTGAAACTAGTGCAGATACTAACCATCCACTGTCTGAAATCCCTGTGAACATGAAGCTGGACAATCATTTGTTCACTTTGCGAGGGGTCGTTTCATGCATTCCAGGACCTACAAGGGCATCTCTTGGACATTATTTGTCCATAGTGTATGAATGGGTGTGTGTATGTGAGTGTGCCCTGCGATGGATTGGCACCCTGTCCAGGCTGTACCCTGCCTTGTGCCCGATGCTCCCTGGGATAGGCTCCAGGTTCCCTGCGACCCAGCAGGATTCAGTTAATTCACTGGTTATGCAGCTTCCTCAGAGGAAGACAAAATGCTGCAATTTAAAACAAACTACACACTAATCATGTTACATACTATTACTTGAGCAAACACTTGTTATAACACAGTAACCTAAACTATTCCCTGTGGTAAAGTTAGGCTACTACTTGCTTGGAATAAAAGCCAAAAAACATAATGATAACAAAGGAGATTACATATTTACTTCAGCAATGAACCAGAACACAAACAAACAAAGGGTGCAATATTACGTCGAAAGAGGCTATGTTCTAACATATTAACAAAGTTTTCAAACACTGTGATACACGTCAACAAATACAGACCATGTGTGTGGGATTTGGAGCTTCATAAAGTCACTGGCAATAAAAACTTTTCCACATATTAAAAATATATATATACAATGAAAGCGATAGTAAGAAACCAGCACTGCGTGAGCACAAACGAACGAGACGGGTATTTGGACGAGATGGATGGAGAGAGCTTTGCGTGAATTCACTGCTCCGCCAGAGATTTTGTAATGTCCAAGGATGGGAATAAGTTATGAATTTTCTTTCTACAGCACAAAACAGCACAAATCGAGCACAAACGAACGGCACCAGTTTGGACTGATTTGCACGGCACAGGGTGGAGAGTGACATCACTGCCTCGAATTATATTTGTTATTTCTAGGGAAGGGAAATAGACACAATGTTCATTTTAATGGCACAAATCGAGCACAAATGAACTGCGCCGGTCTGGAGCAATTTGGACAGCATGGGTTGGAGAGTGACGTCAGCCCTCCGGAAAACATTCTTGTTGTATCTAAGGAAGGGAAATCATTACAGAGTTTGTTTTAACGGCACAAACCGGCATAAACCAAGCACAAATGAACGGCGCCGATTTGGAGCAATTTGAGAGACATGGGCTGGAGAGTGACGTCACAAATCAGCACAAATGAATGGCATAGTTTTGGTGATTATTTCATTTCATGGGGTGCCAAATTCACATTGGTTTTATCACCTCTATGTATTGATTCTCTTTTTTTTTGTTAATTTTTTTTGTTCAGATTTATTAAACAAGGTATGTAATTGTATAATTCATGCCAGTCTTTGAGAAATCAATTTGATGTAAACCAAAAAAAAAAAAATCACATTTATATACAGTTAACCCTCCATTGAGTTACATTTGCATTTGCATGGTTTTTATTATCCAAAAGGAGACAGAATACCATTTTACACGATAAAATGATTAGTAAACTATAAAATAATGGGGGGAAAAAACTCTTCCGTTGAGTCCTCCCATTGAGCATGTCATTAACAAGAGTTTAAGACATTAGCAATAACAACAGAAAAACAGGAAATAGATCAAAACACGAGGCACATGCACAAGTTTTCTAACAAAGTTCAGAGACAAGTGTATCTGTTTAATCGGGGTCAAGCAATGAAAAGTTGCTACTGAGTAGCAATGCTGCTGGATGGTGTTTGTGAAAATCTCAGGAGATCAGCAGTTTCCTAAAACACTCAGGCTAGACTGTCTGGCACTGACATCATGCCATGGTCAAAGTCACCGAGATGACATTTTTCCTCATTCTGATGTTTGATGTGATCATTACCTGAAGCTCTTAACCTGTATCTGCATAATTTCACACTTTGTACTGCTGCCACATGATTGGATAACTGAATAAATGTGCAGGTTTACAGATGTTTCTAATAAATTAATCCAATAGGTCAGTGGAAATTTGCTGAATGTATGCCCCCCTAAAAAGGGGGACATTCTCTGGTTCAGGATCACTGCTTCTTTTAGTGCTGAACAGATTTAGTGTTTTCTTCAATTTTACCCAAGCAAGTGAATGATTGATTTCACATGAATGGTCTTATCATCACTTATGTAAATATGTGAATTTCAGGGGTTAGGGTTAGGTATCAACCTATCTAGAACACATTGGATTGATAACACAGCTCCTTTGAGAAGCCAAGAAAAGCATGGGAGAGCTGCTGGTGGTGTGATTAACCCTAGACAACTGTTATGGCTTGTGAGATGCTAGTTTATCATGACCAACCAATGACTCCAAAGAAGATAATGGGCTGGGAAAGGGTGTTATAAAAGACAGAACAGTGGGAATTAGGTTACAGGAGTACATTGTGTCACATGGCAGGTTATGTGATGTATAAAAAATAATTCATGGAATCCCAAGGTATCCCAGGCTTGCAGCATGGCTTCTTTTTGGAGAATTATGGACCCCCATGAAACTTCATGAATGTTCAATAGTGGCCCACACACTCATAAATTTACCATGGTTTTCCACTGCTTTCCCAAAAGATATTTTCTATCACAGGCATACCAGTGGTATGTTTTTCAAATATTAGTCTTAGAGATCAAGATCAAGAGTGTGTGCAAGAATCTGAAGAATGGTTAAAAGGCATTGACAAGATAGTCCTTCTAGAGAATTCAAATGATCTTCCAATGTGGTATTCTTCTGAGGATCCTGTGACTACTGCTATGAGTTCCTATATCTATCATCATGGACCTGGAAAGAATGGTACGTTTGGCCAGATGACTAGAGTTTTTTCAGCATTATCCCTTTTAGAAATACGCCAGCAAACTGAACTGTTGAATTTCATTAAGTAGGAGTGCAATGTGTTATGTGCAAGGGAGTTAAAGAGTAAAATGTCTCTGGGGCATGGGGACCAATTAGGACCAGCAGTGCAGACAGGACTGTATGGAATTTCTGTGCATGTACTATGCATGTTCACATGGGTTTTCACTGGGTTCTGCGTTTTCTTCCCACTGTTTAAAATACATGCAGATCAGTGGATTGGCTACGCTAAAAATTGTCCCTAGGTGTGAACTGAAGTGTCGCATCTGGAGTGTATTCCTGCCTAAGTGTTTTGGGATTGGCTCTGGAACTAACATGACCCTGACCAGGATAGAGCCTTACTGAAGATGAAGGACTGACAGGACGCTACAGTGGAAAGGAAGAGTTATGGCTTTGCCGCATTACCCTAGTGGGGAAGATTGGAATCGTTCTTATCACCTTTGATAGGCTACTGCCCAGGAAAGAGGGGCAAAAGGAGTTAGTCCAGAATGAGGTGAGAGCAGCCACTGAGGAAAACACTTCCAGTAAAGCAGTAGGGATAAGGCAGCTTGGAAAAAAATAAGAGCACATGTGGAATATGAGGACTGACCTCTGGCATCCAGTTATTGTATTACAAAGGCTCTTGTCAGTGCTATGTATTTTCACCTCATAACCAATTGTTCATACCATTCATTAAAAATAGCTATACCACAATGATATAGACATAAATATTATTAATAGAGCATGAGTGAATTTTATTAGAAAACATGAAAATTAGAAGACAGGTAAGTGTGGTTTGTAAATCCCAGCTTGTTCTATGAGGGACCCTGAAAAGTAGTCTCTAATGGTCAGAATTGACTACCAGATAAGAGCTTGATTGTCAAGCAAGATGAGATCTTCCTAATTGGCTACCAGATAAGATGTCTGAAAGATCTTACTGCTTGTGAAGTTATAAGTAAATGGGCTAATATATTAGAGATTCCTTATCTCATCATTTCATCATTCTGTGATGTTATTTCTACCAAATCCTTCTTCTTTCCCAATCTGTGCTGTTATCTTCTAAGAGAGGCATTGGTGTTACTGGCCCTTGATATTTCAGGTGTATTGCCTCAGATTTTGTCCACCTCGGTTATGTAGGTTGTGCTGTTTGTTTGAGTATTGTGTGAACATGTTCAGAATGTAGTTCAAGAAAATACCAGTGGGGTTTTGGCTGCTTTTTTTTTTTTTTTTTTTTTTTTTTTAGACATAATTTTTGTTGTATTTCCTCATTCCTCATTCCTCATTCCGGATAAAAATCATCTGCTAAATGAAAAATGTAATATTTAAATAATTAAATGTGTGTTATGAGGGTTTTTTTCTTGAGAAACATGAGTTTTTGACTAATCTAGTCTATGTGATTTCTGTAAATGTACAAATTGATTTTCTTTTAAAATGTGTCTCAATGGATAGCATTGTCTATAGCAGTGGCTCTCAAACTCTGAATCCAGCGACCCCTAAACTAACATCGACAAGAGCTCGCGACCTCCATTACCACAGCATAAACAAAACAATAAACAAACAAAAAAAGTTGTTTTAAGTCCTTCACGACATTTTAACAACACAACATGTTGCATCCACTTCCACTATATTTACTGTATATAAAATTAATTTAGGCTTACCTTTCAGTGGGATGGGTGCACTTGTTTCTCGGAGCACAAAAGCTTAATCTGTGGCCTGATAGTGGATACGGCTACTAGCAGATCATCCTCAACATCTAGACGTGATCAGTATTTATTATTATTTATGAATTGTTCTTGATATTTCCGACGTTTCCTACATTGGTCAGACAGGGTCTTGCTCTTGTGTTTAGTAGAGGTACACAGTGCAGGCAACTCGGGCAGACTGTCTACAATTTCCTCAACATTTTTGGACTTGCAAATTACACATTTATCCATTTTTGCAGTTGCAGTTTCCACGTGCAGTTGCGAGCTGTAGTGATAACTAGCGAGCAGTCGCCGCACGGTGACATCATATCTTAGAGTCACGACATATTATTTAACATTTTTTAAAACACTCGAATCACTTCTGTCTTTAGAAATCAGAAAATGATTTATTTATAATCTTAACTTTTAATATTGAAAAATATTTAGTGTAATCAGAAAATACTGAAAGTTTATTTTTCAAATCATCTCACAACCTCTTGATATCATTCCGGTTTGAGAACCACTGGTCTACAGCATAGCGCTCCTACTTAGCAAAACACCTTGGTGGTGACACAAATGTGGTAATACTTTATTTTCTGTGAACAAACCAGACAATGTTTCTGTTGAGTGCAAACCTTTTTAACAAACCAAACAATGTTAAATCACACGTTCAGTGAGAAATCACCTTAGGCTAAAGCATTGCTATAGTGGAGCTGAATCCATTAACCAAAGAAAGACGAGGGACTATAGTAAAGTGCAAGAGAAATCTCAAGCCATGAAAAAAGCAGACAACAGATAGGACATTGAGCTAATTTTTTCTACTCGAGATGAGAGTTCAGAAGAGGACCCAATGTCATGATGAAACATTACAAAAGACCACATCACTTAGACAAACAATATTTTTTGGAAGTCCTTGGTGTCTGTGCCAGCTAGTACACTTGTTTGTTAAGTGTATTCCCTTAGCCCCCCAAAAAAAAATATTTTTATACAATTTTATAAAAAATTTTATACACCCTTAAGACTGTTTATTTTAAATATCAACTAATTGATATCATGTTTTTTTATGTGTAAGTACTCGACTACTAAGATGAACAGTAAAAACATGAAGTTTTCTCTTCATTTCACTACTCTTTCCCTTCCCTTTATTTCTTACATTTATAGCCATATATTATTGTTCATTTTCTAACAATTTTGTCATTTGTTTCCCTATCACCATCAGTATGGGTGCCTTTACTTACTTACTTACTTACTTACTTACTTACTTACTTACTCACTTACTCACTCACTCACTCACTCACTCACTCACTCACTCTTTAAGTTTGATGGATGGGTTGCACGTAGGAAGTTGTGCTCCCTCTAATAGAGAGACAGAATTGAACCATTGGGAAGTAAATGTTAAGAGCCTCATAAAACACCTTGCCCTAATCCTCCCTTTCTTCCCCAGTCCCCCATCTCTATCACTTTCTGCCACTGTCACTGCTTTGCTTTATTCTTCATAATATTGGAAAGACAACGCAGATTCTATGGTCTTTGCACTGAAGACATTTGTATTTGAAATCAAAAGATGAATATGAGACAAAAGATCAGAATTTCAGCTTTCATTTTGTGATATTTACATCTAGATGTGTTAAGCAACTTGGCACATTTTGTTTGAACCCACCCATTTTTTAAGTGAGCAGACTTACATGTGTTTCTTGTTGCCCAGGTGTTCCCTGTTAGATTGATTATTTAAACAATTAATACTGCTGATTGTCTACTCTTGTTTGGATCCCTGGGTTTCACCTGTGCAGACTGCATTTGTTGTTAAAAAGTATAAACCAGCATAAAGACCAGAGAGCTGTCTAGGGGAGAAAAGTAAGCCATTTTGAAGCTGAGAAAAGGGGAAAATCAGTCAGCTTTGGACATAACCAATACAACCATTTGGAATGTCCTGAAAATGAAAGATACCGCTGGTGTACTAAAGCCCAAAGTATACTTAGTTTATATATATATATATATATACAGTCGTACACATAGCCTTTGAAAGTATACTCCATTTGACATGTACGCGTTCACAGGCGGTCGACGCGTGCGCATTGCGACAACTTGCACTGCCCTTCCTGGCCTACAAGAGTCAGTACAGAGCAGTAAAGCAGGTCTTCTGGTGTGAAGGATGACAATGAAGAAGAATCACAACAACATGAAGAGCAATGGAGGAGGAAGACATGCTGCTTCACTTGTTACTAGAGGAAGAAGATATTTTTAAAAAGAGAAAGAGAAGATGGTCTGTGCGACCACTCAACCAGAAAAGAGCGAGGGATGGAGAATTCAGTCTGTTGCTGAAAGAAATGCGAAGTATAGATGATGAGAATCATTAACGTTATTTCTTCGACTACCTTGAGAATCAACGGCCCTCGCTCACTGTTGCCACTTTATGGAACAACTAAATAGTGCAAAAGAATTAAATGCGCACGTGTGACCTGTTAGAAAAATCCGGCGTAGCATGTACAGTAAGCGCATAATCTGCTGTTGATTTGCGTCACTCGTACTGTACGCTGTTCCTAGCGTACGCGTAAAAAGTGAAGTATACTTAGGGCTTAACAACCAGACATGGAACATGTTGGCCAAGGAAACAACAGAAGTTGATAACAGAAACATTGCGAGAAATGTGAAGAAATCCTGAAAACAACAGTCAGTGACATCAAGCACGGTGGAGGTAGTGTCGTGGCTTGGGCTTGCATGGCTGCATCCGGAACCGGCTCACTGATCTGTATTGATTATGTAACTCATGATGGTAGCAGCAGAATGAATTCACAAATCTATACAAATATTCTGTGTGCTAGTTTATAGAGAAATGCGTCTAATCAAATCAGGAGGAAGACAATGAACCAAAACACACCGACAACTCAACACAGGGGTAAAAAAAAAAAAAGGGAGGTTTTACACTGGCCAAGTCAATCACCAGACCTTAACCCAACATACATTTCACCTCCTGAAGAGGAGACTGAAGGAAGAACCCACCCCCCCCGAAACAAACAACTGAAAGAAGCTGCAGTACAAGCCTGGAAAAGCATCACAAAAGAAGACTGCAACAGTTTGGTGATGTCAGCGGGTCAGTGGCTTGACACAGTTATTGCAAGCAAATATTAAGTGTTATTTACTTTCATTTACTTCAAGATTGTGAGATCCAATACTTTTGCTCACTTAAACTTGGGTCTTCTGCCACTAGAGTTGCCATGTTCTATGTATAACACATCAGCATGTGAATATCAGGAAATGAAAGCTGAAATTCTGATCTATCATCTTGTACTCATGTTTTCAATTCAAACCTAAATGTCTTCAGCGTATAGCAAAAAACAAACAAAAAATCCATTCCAGTACTTTTGGAGAGACTGTATTGGAGTTGTGTTAGAGTGTGGTGTATGTGTGCATATGTCCCAGTGGAGGCCACTGTGAAAGTCTGGGAAAGTGTGTATGTGAGAGTTAAAGGGAGAAATTAGCGATATCACTCATGCAACGTTCTGGCTGTTAATGCTGACTTATTTATATTGCATACCAAGAGACAAGTGCACTTTCCAAATTTCAATCAGTGCACCACAAAATCAAATTAATATACTGGATCATGCTGTGTGTGGGGTTTTTTTTTTTTTTTGTGTGTGTGTGTGTGTGTGTGTGTGTGTGTGTGTGTGAAATAGATCAGTGCCTCTGATC
>JANDJT010000102.1:7289070-7299845 GCA_024331685.1 Stegophilus panzeri
TGCTTGTATTTTCTCATTTGTAAGTCGCTTTGGATAAAAGCGTCTGCTAAATGAATAAATGTAATGTAATGTAAATGCAGGACTGTATTTCAGTGTAAATGATCATTTTCAGTTGGTGTGCAGTTGTGTTATCAAGTTATCAAGCACAGCAGTTATGACTGGAAAGCTAACTGGAATCAGTTGAAAGCTATACAAACGTAAAAATGTGCAGGGACTATGATTTAATTGTCTTTTTCAAACATTACTGCTAGCAAACTGCTGATGTATAGAATCATGTGAGCTCCTTCACTAACCTGGCAATACAGTAACATAACTGTTCTGACCTAGCCGTGTGTGTGTGTGTGTGTGTGTGTGTGTGTGTGTGTGAGTGAGAGAGAGAGATGACCTGCTATGGATTGGCGTCCCATCCAGGGTGTATTCCTGATTTGTGATAAGATCTCGAGTCACAGCGACTCTGACCAGGATAAAGCAGTTACTGAAGAAGAATGAATAAATGAATTGTTCAATATGGACTCCATTATTTAGAACTCTAATTTCTGCAGTTATTGTGACCATGTGAGAAGTATCAGTCAGTATGTTTACACGGACAACAATAATCCGATATTAACCCGATTAAGACGATACTCTGATTAAGAAACTAGCATGTAAACAGCGATTATTGATGAGTTTAATCCGACTAAAGTCATACTCGAAGTAAACACAAATCGAATTAAGACGTGGAGTACTCCTGTTTTAGTCGCATTATCGATGTGTATTACAGACATGTAAACACCTTAATCACACTATTAACGTCGTGTGGCATTTTGCGACAAGACTAGTACACACATGGCAGTGCTCAGCCGTTTTACGGCAAACAAGAGAGCACGGCTGCGTCTGAAACCACATATTTACCTACTATATAGTAGGTGAAATATATGTATCTTGGCTACTATGTAGTAGGTAAGTACGCGGTTTGGGACGCAGCCCACGGCTTCAAGCAAAAATTTGCACGTACAGCATGACAAATAATTAACTGCACTTGAAGCTTTCGTGAAATTAAAAATAAAAACACCCAAAACTGTATACGGTACCATAACGAAGACCAACTGTATGTCGACACGTGAAATTCTGGAGGGACGTCAGACGGTGTGGCGCGGTGACGTAATGACGTGTGCTGTTAAATGATCTATGTTCTATAACATGTAAAAGGGGAACATGAAAGGAATATTCTAAAAGCGACTCATGTAAACACATTAATCACAATATTGTCTTATTCAGAATAAGGTCAGTAATTAGATTACTGCTGTCCGTGTAAACGTACTCAATAAAAGCTTGAGTGGTGAGCTCATTATTGTTGAGACACTTTTCCCCACAGAATACTTCTAAACAGTTTGTGGGCCATCTTTATCCTTTCTTTATCCCTTAATAAGTCTATACAGTTTTTTTTGTGATTGTTGCGGCTAAAAAATGCTTGATTTTGTGGAGTATTTTGTGCTTTTTTGCAGAAAACTACTTGAATTGGCAAAATTGGAGTTGCACAAAATTGTCTTTCACAGTGATGTTTGTCGATAAATGAGACCTTTTAACTGTACTCATATTCGACACACTTGACTCGAAGGGGGCTTTGGCTGCATGCGCGTTGTGATGATGTCACATGGAACGTTGTGATGTCTTTGCATCATGCATCTTGGCCCAAATCTGAGGAAAATATGCAGTAATTTTGAAAAATTGCAAGCGCCAGCGAATATTGCGGCGTTTCCATGATTTTGTGTTCATTTCCGCGCTCGCACAATTGTGACATCCTGGAGGGACTGTTTAAAAGATTCTAATACAATCTCCCCAGCTTCCTCCTGAAAGCACAGAAATCAAGGTTATAATATTATCCATAAAATGGTTATGATGGCACCCGCTGTAAAAATAGAAACCGAGACACAGGCTCACTATTCTAAGTGCAAAACACACAATGATGCCATACACAGTAAATCAGTCTGAAGCACAGTTTCATACCGACAGTGACAAAAATAGACTACAGACTGACAACACATACACATACACACACACAAACACACACTGGGCTGGAATAGTGTGAGCTGTG
This sequence comes from Stegophilus panzeri, assembly GCA_024331685.1. NCBI lineage: Eukaryota > Metazoa > Chordata > Actinopteri > Siluriformes > Trichomycteridae > Stegophilus > Stegophilus panzeri. Next base: position 7,291,145 of record JANDJT010000102.1, read on the forward strand.
AGTTCTGGATTGAGTCCCAGGTTAGAGGACGTCTCCTTCTGATCGCCTCAACCATCTGCTGCTGGCCAGACGGACCACACCACTGGAGGTATGCCTGGAAGAGAGAAGGATAGAAGGAGAAAGAAATAGAGAAATAATGAGGGAAAGGGCATTCGGAGGGAGAAGGAGAGAGGGGAAGGGCTCAAACTAGAGATAAGAGAGCAAGAGAAAGTAGAAGAGATAGCATGGAAACCAGAGAGAGAGTGAGATGGAGAGGGGGAAAAAAAGAAAAGGAGATGAGGGCTGGCCTGGGCAATGTTGGTGTAATCAGGAGGGACATGGGTCGTCTGTTACCTGTCTACCTCCAACCTCTTCCGTCTGCTCAAGGGAGAGAAAGGATAAAGTGATGAAATGAGGGAAGATGATATAGAGGGGGCAATGAAAGCAGGAACACGGGGAACACTAGGAATTAAAAATAGAGGTGAAGGAAAAATTGAGAAAAAAAAACAGAATAGCACAGCTAAATAGACCAATACATCTTCTGTACACATCAATTCATTGAGAAGAGAGAGAGAGTCCTGAGAGTCGGGCGAGAGAGGGTGAGAGAGAAACACAAAGTCAGGTGGAAGGGAGGCTAAATGAGATTGAGATGGAGAGGCTGGTATATTCTCAGTGTGTGCATGGATAATATAGGATTCTAATTGGGGAAGTGTGTGTTCTTGTTTGAAGGCAGACGGTGCACATATGCTGACGCAGAGAGTTTCAGCAGAAAATTAGGTTTGAAACAAGAGGGAAATAAAAGCTAGAGAGACATAGCAAAGGAGATGGCGAGATACATATGAACCACTTAACTTCAGGACAAAGAAACAGGCCACTTTGCAAGGATATTACTTCACAGGTTTGTATCTTTGTATCTCTAACTATTTTTCTCCCTATAAATCTAATACAGTAGATGTATAGCTTTTGTTGGCATAAATTCAACTGTAGCTGTTTCTCTGAAGCCATTTTTTCAGGCTCTACAACATTCCTGTCTGAATTCTGGAAGGAGCTGCAACATCAGACAGTCTTCAGGCTGTGGAAGCAACAGCATGAGATGTATGTCAAGATTGTTGAAGTGCAGGCCACGATCAAGCCCTTTTTAGGAGTCTAATTTTTCTCCTCCCATATGACCCTACTAATGAGCTCCCTTGCTCTGGCCTGGACAGGTAGATCTGTTGGGGTTGCAGAGGGCTGGGACACAAATAGAGGTGGACCGGGTACTCTGTGGTCATTTGGTCCTCCCCAATCTTGAGTCCCATTCAGTACTCAAAGGGGTACACATCAGGATTTGATGGATTTGGGCTGCAGGCAGACCCTGATCCACCGAGTCCTGATTCAAGACATTGGCATTGGATAATGGCTGGGAGGTAAAGGTGCGATATTTAACGGGATGTGCACACTTATCCTCTCATGCAAATCAAAATTGAATACAAGGGCCAAAAATAAAGAATGACAGAGAGACACATCCTTCTGTCCCCCTTGAGCCCCCCTTAGATTTACCTTTATGCATGCCTTCAGTCAAGTAACAATTAACAGGCTCGTGTTAACGTTTACATATTTTTAAAGACATTCTGATATTTAATACACAGTATTAAAGAGTGGTTGTATCCGGTGAGTCAGGACACCTAAACTGTTGAAATTCTGACCCGGTTCTTGGTTCCAAAGAGTCAGGACAAATGGTGGGAACCTCTTATTTGCAGTTCAGGAAGCGCCCCAGGCCTCCACAGGGTTTCCCACTCTGAACTGCTATACAAGTGAAAGCTTATGGGAGTTTTGTATGTGATAAAAGAAAGCTAGTAGGATCATCCAACATGCAGTAAAAATGAAATTCAGTATATCTTCGACCTGAGAGTGAAACTCCACCCACTGGGTCACTTGTCGTGGGACCATTTGCTCCAGGCTCAGGCAACAGCTATATGAAGAAACACTCTTAACTCTGTTCATTCTCACCAGGAGATAAAGTCTTCATGTTACTTCTTAGCTTCAACATGTATAACCTCAGACAAGATCAGAGGAAAAAATATGCATGCATTTCAAATATTCTGTGATATATTCTTCAAAGTAGTTTGTTGAATTTTTCATATTATTAAAAAAAACAAAACAAGCTATTATGAGAATGTCTTATGTTGTAGGAAAAGTACTTTCTCCAGTGTTTATTTCATACAATCACTTGTTGCCTGCCTAAGTTCTCCCCATGTTTGTGTGAGCTATCTCTGTGGGCACTCAGATTTCTATCCACATCCTAAAACCATGCTGTTAGCTGTGAGCTTTGGGCACAGTGCTCCCGGGATCCACCTTGACCTGGAGCGTGATGAGGAGGTTATGCAAGATAAATGAAGTTTTCCTTGCCTTCCATACAAGTGTGCAAATAATTCTGGAGGTGACTCTATGCAACCAAGAATATATATTAGAGCATGTACTGTACAACCTGTTTTTTGTCAAAATTGCAATTGCATGGTCTTTTGCAGCGATGCAGTTGGTAAATGTGATCTTTTAGCTGTACTCATGTTCAACACGTGAATCAAAGAGAGCTTTGGCTGAATGTGCGTTCAGATGATGTCGCATGACGTGCTTTGGCCAAAATCTGCAGTCATTTTGAAAATTTGCATGCTCCTCCGAATATTGTGGAGTTTGCTTGATTTTGCATTCATTTCTGTGATCGCAAAATCGCTCAATCCTGACTAGTTATCATTGCCACAGTTCATTCAGAAACGGTTTTATAACCACTATTTTTAGGCTGTTTTATTTGTGCAGCAAAGAACGTGTCAAACTGCAGAGCAATTTACTGCCACGCAGGGGCAAATGAAACAAATTCAATGTCCAGCTTCAATGCTTTTGTAGGCTTCACTGTTAACAACAAAAGCAAATAAATCAGTGCAATAAATGTGCAAACTAATTTATTTGTGTATCATATTATATTAGTTCAACTTGTTTCTTAAAATGCATTTGTTTGCGGTAGTGGTAGCTCAGTGGTTAAGACATTGAATTACTGATCAGAGGGCTATGAGTTCCAGTCTCAGCACTACCAAGCTCCCCTCCCACCGCAGGGCCCTTGAGCAAGGCCCTCAACCCTCATCTGCTCTGTTGCATGAATGTGATTAAAGTAAGTCGCTCTGGATAAGGGCATCTGCCAAATCCCATAAATGTAAATCTGTGTGGACAAGCAGTGGCTCAGCTGAAATTGTTGGTTCTGAAACATGGAGCAGAGACTGCTTTTGATTTTTCCACCATGTTCATTTCTGGTCTCAGTAGCATATAACAATGACTCTGGATCTGAATCTATGAGCTGCCATGCACTGCTGATCTGAGTCTAAACTAACTGAGTGAGATTGGATAGTGTTGTGCAACCTGTGGCTCTGACGTCTGAAGTGCCCTTTAACACAGTACCGGTCACAGCAGAATTTACTCTGCCACAGTGAAAGGATTTTATTTTTATTTTCTCATTTTTATTTCCTTACCATCTGTTTCACTGGGTTTTTTTCCCACCGTCTGATTAGTCAACACCTCCACAGCAGTGACTAGTGAATGTATTAGTCAACTAGTCTAAGCAGCACTTATAAACAATATAAACATTAAAAATGTCCACAAATTGCATTCTTTGAGTTCTACAATGTTGTAAATCTTTCAGAAGTCAGAATCAGGAGCCAGGAGACCAGCCAAGAGTCACGTTTTAGAAGTATTTACTAAGTGAAGGTAGAATAAACATAAAAGAAGTAATATGCAATAATGGTCTGATCATCAATGGTTTCTATGTCTCCGGAGTATGTTTGATATCTGGTCTGATTTGGTCAGGTCTGGTTTGATGTGTCTCTTAAAACACACAGCTTAAATACTAAACATCTTCAGGGACACCAGTCCATAATAAGATAGACCAAACAAGATAAGAGGGCGCCTTCTTAGCGCTTCTTCGCACAACAAGGTCATAAAACATATTCTCAGAATAACAGGTTTATGTGTCACAGAGTTAGAATATGTAAGTCATCATGATCTTATTGATTTGGATCTAATTAAAATGAACTTAATCAAGTAACAAGAAAAACAAATTATTATTATTATTTTTTTTAAAACAAGGAAAACATTCCACAACTAGAAGTTTTACTGTGAGCAAGGAATCCCAGCTCAAGTCTTGAGTCCCGCACAGTTTGGTGATTTCCTGCTCACGTTTCAACTCTTTAGTTCACCAACCCTGTTCCTGTAGATCTACCTTCCTGAAGACTTTAGCTCCAACTATAATCTTGCCCACCTGACCAACTAATCATTGCCTTAAGAAGTTCTTGATCAACTAAAACTGGTGTGTTAGACTTTGGTTGGAGAGGAAGAGGGTTGGTGATCACTGCTTTAGATCATAGGTGTGATTAAGCAAAGAATTACTCAACCTGTACTGAAGTCTATATATACTTTTACAGTCAACTGTTTGAAACCACATTAGTTGGTGATAGTTTAAGACTTTCCAGTTGTAATTTGTGGAAAACAATCTTAAATATTTGACAAGAGCAAACCGCACTTATGGGCATTTTAAAAACAAATATCAGCTGTAACTTCATCATATACTTTCTTTATACAGTCAATTTTACCATGTACTGCTCAGAGATTTTACCATGTATTGCTTTGCTGTGGCTCCTGCAGAAATTCCCAGAGGTTTTTAGAGCTGATTGGACACCTCACTTAACCCTTTCAATCCAACCTGACCAGCTTAAGGTAGGATGGAAGGAGATTTGCTGTTTAAAAAAAAAAGGTGTTTACAAAATTTTGACAAGCTGTGTCATGACTGAAGTTGGATATGACTGCTCTAGAATAAGGCACGTTCAGAAAGGACCTCAAAATGTAATATTATTGTCGTCAGGGGGAGAACACAAAGAAAACTCCAAGACGGTAGTCAGAAAAATGTCACAGCAATATTGTTTATATTGATTTTCTGTATTGATCTTTTAATTTAAAGGCACTTTTGGATGGTTCCATGAAATGTGGTGATTCTCCATGTGAGGGTAATGAAATAAAACAAAATACAATGAGGTGGGTTCACTTGATCTTCAAAGCTGAAAGCACACATTACACCAAGACGTCTCAAGAGGTCTCAATTCTTTAGTCTTGCACTGTATTTAACACTCCAACTGTTAGATGTAGGTGTTTGTTGCACATAAGTAAAGTACTGCTACATAGCATAGGATAGGATACATAGGATATAGCATATCACTGTCAAATGTCAGAAACGATACGAAATCCCTGAACTGCAAGTTGTGAGGAAAGTCGACTTAATAACTAGTTATTTCAACATAGAATGTCATTACTTTAACTTAATATCTTATTATTTCATCTTAACTCAAAAATAACGATTTATTATCATCTCATTATCCTGACCATACCTGGACTCAAGTGAATTACCGATAATGAGTCAAATGAATTCCACTAAAGCAATGGCTGGTTTACATTCTATGTGGAGAAACAACACACGAAATACGAATTCTAGGTTAATATTCAATAAATGAGTAAATAAAAGACTTATTAATAGATTTAATTAATATTTATTCAAATTGATGAGAGAATATGTCGAAGTAACAATAAGACCTCAAAATAACTCAATATTGACGTAATAACTTGAAATAATAATTTATTAAGTAAAAGAAATATCAGTAAAGAACTTCAAATGTTTTTCCCCTCATTCTTCAACTTTTTTCCTCTCTCTTCTTTTTCCTCTTTTTTTCAACTCCTGGCTTCCATATGTACTCTATATGTTAAAAAAAAAAAAAAAAAAAAAAACATACTATAGCTTGATTATCCAGCATTACTTAGTGTGTTTTAGTGTGTCTTATAAATCCTGTAATTTATGTTGATATAATATCCATTTATTGAAAATGATAAATATTCCATTTATAATGCCAGATACACGGCTAATATAAGCTAATTGATTGTATTTTTCCGAAAGCCAGGTGTCTACTCAAAATGTTTGAATACATTACATATATGGAAGAAAAAAAAAGACATGTCAGAGATTTTTTTATGTGGGTAAACTATTGTGTTTATGAAAGTTTTGTTTAAGCCTTTCTGAAGGATTTGTTTTAATATTCACTGGCAGTCAATTTACCAAAATGGCACCAAAGCACAAAGATCACTGTAAAAATGATTTGGCCTTTCTATGATATTTAAGATGGCGTTAACACTGTGGCATTTAGCGAAACATTAATCAGTTCCATCCAAATAATCCCATCTGTAAATGCAACATTCTCTCACAAACCTAGATTTTTATGAATTTACACAGAAACTTGTCCCGTGAAATACTCTGAACGATGCTGATAAAGGTGAACTCGACCAGAGGGAAAATGCAGCAGCTCGGACATGTAGAAGACGACGAGTAATGAGACGTGGTCGGGAGAAAGAAGAGACAAAGAGAGTCAGGACTAAATTTACAAACAAACAATTCATTCATCAAACGATAAACAAGTGGGGATTTCGAGGATGTCTGAACAGAGCGATCAATACATCTCTCCAAAGAGCTGAGAAAGCAAGCTCACTAATTGTGCCTGTCTGCAGCCATTTATTCATCTGACTTGTGTTTTCTTTCTGCTTTGTCTTCTTTTGAAGAACATGTCAGATTTGGGGTGGTAGACAAACAACTGGTGGGATTCAACACTGGATTTCCCAGCACTGTAAAGTTGAGTGTGGATGAAAAATGGTTTACAAACTAAAGTGGTAATAGAAAGCAGAAAGGAAACACTGTGAAATAGCAGGAAGGTTTTGTGATAGTGGGATGTAACTGTTAAAAGAAAACTCTGAGGCACATTAAATATGTTTATATTGAAAAAATGTATCATGTGCGTAGCAATTCTGGTGGTGCTTGATGGTGTATTTTTACCATTTCCATGAAAACCTGTGAAGTCACAGGGGAACATTGCTAGCACAGTTACAATGGTGTTTAATAGGGGAGAAAATAATCACTAATCTCAAACGTAAAGGATAATGGTTGGTTTAAATTCACACACTTAAAATCTGTATCCTGTGTTTATATGTTTCTGTAAAGCCGCTTTGAGACAATCAGTACGTTTACATGGACAACAATAATCCGATATTAACCCGATTAAGACAATACTCTGATTAATAAACTAGCATGTAAACAGCAATTTTTTATTACCTTAATCCGATTAAAGTCATACTCGAAGTAAACACAAATTGAATTAAGACATGTGGAGTATTCCTGTTTTAGCTTCGGAAGCTGGTCTGTTTGAGCCGAGAGTGCAGATGAAGAGGAGAGAGAGCTGGACAGAATAAAGGACTAAAGCACTGCTGCACTAAATTGAGGGCTAAATCCCACTGCATTACTATCAGCAGGAAGTCGAACTGTATTGTGGACAAAGTATGAAAAACAATAAAAAGTGAAAACACATCAACATCTACTGTATGCTAAACGAAAAATATCAACTCATAAATTTATTACAAAATAAGTCCTGTAGGGTAGTTCAGTTCATTTTTCCTTTAATAGGAGAACACTTCCTCACCCAAACAGGATGTTTTTCGGATATTAATCTAAGATCATGTCTCTTCTACTGGTAATGAATCCTGCTTTTCTATTTCACCTCTCCTTTTTACCCAGTGCCCTCTGTAAAGGTTTGCTTCTGTGTTGTAATATCTCAGCTGAATAGACTTATCAAGGTAAGACTTCTTCATTATATACTGGCATGAATGATAAGACAACTAGCATGACAAACATATCAGTGATGGAACATGGCATGGCGAGTAGAACCATGTAACGAGTTCACTGCAGGAGCTCATTAGATCGGCAAGTCAGTGCACCAGGATAGTGACACACTGCTGCTCTCAGCAATCTGAAGGTTGGGTTTGCAGTTAAAATGCAACACAGGGTGAGGTTTAAGACATTCAGAGGCAAAGACGCATGGCTCTTCTTATCCCCTGCCCTGTCACGTTGATTGACAGCTCCATTCCATTGCGTGTCCTCGATGTCGTGATGATTTGTGGTCTTGCTCAGGCCACGAGGCCATTTTACATCCTCCACCACTGTCTCGCGGCTCGCTAAATAGCCGCGCTCTGCATTTGTGTGCGTGTACAGTGAAAGGACATTAATTTTCTTTATCATCTCACCCTGCAACCGTCCTCTCTGTCTTCCCTCTTCTCCCTCCACTCGCTTCCCTCTCTCTCACTTCTTCATAAACAGCAAGCGCTAGAGAGCAGAATTGAGTCCGGGCCCAGAAGCGAGCAAGTAGAGAGAAAGAGACATTAATAAAGTTGACAGCATTTAAGAGGCAGACAACCTTTACAAAAGAGTGCAGCCACTTAACGGCCCCTGCACAGGCACTCATAAAGCAGGGCGGCATACAAGCGTGACTGCAACACACCGCCACCCATCACACACCACGCTGTACTGACACATTTCATACACACACACAGAACAGGACTCCTGCAGAAACACGGCGGAGAAAAACACGAGGAAGCAGGAAACTGGTCAAACTAAAGGCTTTCTTAAAAACCCCTAGACACTGAAGTTGGTGGAGTACATTAAGGAAACAGTTATACAAGACAGAACCGAATAAAATATGTCCCTTAGCTATTCTATATCATAGTGAACTCAGAGTTGGCCCTACACAGACTTTAAGGGGTTTAAAGGTTTATTCATGGAGTTAACAACAACTGGGGTACATGAAGTAGAACAACTGTTACCCTCCACCAGTACCCC
>JANDJT010000102.1:7331660-7344996 GCA_024331685.1 Stegophilus panzeri
AGGATATGGTGGTATAAGAGGAATAACACATGAGAGGATATGGTGGTATAAGAGGAATAACACGAGAGGATATGGTGGTATAAGAGGAATAACACATGGCAGGATATGGTGGTATAAGAGGAATAACACATGGCAGGATATGGTGGTATAAGAGTTAGTTCCTGTTATTACATTCATTATAGCAGCTATAAACCGCTATTCCTTCACCAGCTGCTCTTTTTTTCACTCTTGAAGTTAATAAGACATAAAATTGCAGCTTCAAGTTGCACCATCAGATGGAAATTGTTTTTTTTTTTTGTTTTTTTTTTTAGGCAAAATATGACTTTTTTGGCTGTTTGCCAGAATTCAGCCTCAGCGACATAACAGGTTTTCCCCAGCTGCTACACGTGGACATGGACGCGTTGTCCGCGCAGCTCCGTACTTAGAAACCTACTGCATATGCAAGACCATCCGCCCAATCCCCACCCCCACCCCGGTCCCTTCACCATCTTTGCTCCTAGCGCTTCTCAAAAGTTAGTCACGCTCACGTGTGTAACAGAACAGCTTCGTCCGACATTAGCAGAGAGGCTAGGCAAGTGTACAGTCCGTCTCCAAGAGCACTCAGCGGCAAAATCTACAACAGGCACTCTGTGGTCTTGCTTGTCAAATGCAGACTTTAACAAGAAGTGATGTTTCCCCGGATCTGAACAAGTGCATCATTATTTCACTCTGTAGCTCTACAAAAGAAAAGAGAGGTCATTTATGCTCCCCACTTTGAAGACGTGGCTTTCTTTTTTTGCACTGTGATTCACTGTAGGGTTTTTTTTTTTTTTGAATCCCCAATCAAAATAGCTAGGAATAACTGCTTTATCTTCACCCAGAGACCCGTGCGAAAAAAGCCTTCAGCTAACTGTCAGCTATACGTATTTCCATAAACTTGTTTTTTTTCCCCTTCTGAAGAAACTTGAAAGAACTAAGCCCATATATGAAGGGACAAGAAGGCAGAAATTTGGGTAAACTTGGTACTACAACAGACGAAGAACAAACGTGAGCACAACCAAGTTTATTATCTTTTTTTTTGTTGTAGTTTTTGTTTTCATACAGAAAGCCTGGGTTTAAATACAGAAGTGCTACAAGGAGGAGAAAAATCTCAAATAAACATCAAAAGAAATATAACATTGTATTTACACACTCCCCGTCTTTCAACCCTCTTCCATCGATCTGTGCAATCACACACTCTCCAATACACAGGAGATATACCGGAAGTCCATCTGCACCTCTTATTCTCCAACTGGCCAATCAGGAGTCAGGTCAGAGGCCACCAGCAAGAAAGGTTTGGTAAAAAAAAAAAAAAAAAAAAAAGTCACTTTCTTCAGGATCTTAGACTTGCGACAGGTTGAGGAGAAAATGTCATCAAAAAGAGACACATGACCTACTTGAACGTCAGAACGAAATGCTGATGTCATCGTAATGAGACAAGCTACCTATTTAAAAAGCGCTGCAGTTCACCCAACAATAGCTGGGTTGTTTTTCCTCATCCTTAAAATCCATCCGTCACTGAGAAAGGGAACAAAATGGCGCACACAGTAAAGGAGAATCCATCACAGGGGACAGTGGGGAAGGTCACAGCCCACCGATAGAGTCCTTGTGTCCTGTATTTGTAGTCAACTTCCATCTTGCATCAACATCCGATTCTGTAGACACCATCGACTCCAGGATCCCAATGAAAGCTCGCTTATCCTGGTTAGGCTGGGCGGTTGGGGAGGAGCGTCGAGGAGGGAGCAGAGCTGGGAGGAACCCTCGGGTACAGCACTGCCTCTGTTGATGATCGTTCAGCTGGAGGTTCCCTGGCACGCCTGCGTTTTTGGGCTGAGGACGTTGAGGAGGACAGAGAGGGACGCTACAGAACACAGTACCTCGGGATCAAGGGTTGGCTAGAGTCCCTACAGGGAGTATATTTTGAAGTTAAGGGGTAAATTTAAGAATGGCGCCTCCGTGTGGGCAATCCTAGCAAGGGGGGTGGGTGGGTTAAAGCTAAGGGCACTATGACTGTTTGAGACGCTTTCGGGGTGGGCCCAGGAAGGGGCACTGGGCCGACGCCAGGGAACGGTACGCCTCCGCAACCAGGTGAGGGTGAGATGCCACCATGGACTTCCAACCGGATGTCTCCATCACATCTGACGCATGGCTGAGAAAGATAGAGAGAGAGAAAGAGAGAGAGAGACACAGAAACAGATCATTTTATACACAAAGAACCTCTTGTTTGCATGTTGTCCTCGATTTGCTTTCACCCTTGGGGGGCTAAACTGCACTATCACGCACACCAATGGCCTTTAACGACATTTACCATGTGTCTGTGTGGGTTCGGGTGAGTGTGGCGTGTTCTCTACCTCACCCCACCAAACTCTTGCCGTTAACTGCTGTACGAGACCACGATTTGGCGGGAAGCTCGCTCCTGCCCCGTCGCCCAGGAAACGCATATACCCCAAACATGCTACAGGTCAATCGAGAACCACGGTCTTGATATTCTACAACAGCAAACACCTCCAGACATGAGCATGCACTGTTCCCAACACATGCATCCTATTTTGTAGTTGTTACTGTCATTTTTTATTTTGTCATGGTTTGTTGTGTGCCAGGATGAAGGCTGTAAGTGCTGCAGCTCAACCCAGCATGCTCCAGTCTAAACCCTCCAGCAATTCCTCAACAGATCAATAGCTCCACTATTACTCTGCATGGAGCCACACGGCACCCAGGAGAGCACAAGACGCACATAAACAAATAAAAGGAGGAAGAAAAAAAAACAAAAAAAAAAAAAAAAACGGTGATTGTGAACATAACAATCGTTTTAGGAAATAGGGCCAGGCTGGGAAGCCACAAGAAAAACAAATAGTGTGCGAACACGCGCAAAATCACAAAGCCGCAGCATAAGGAATATTTTCTAGCAGGCGAATTATCTAGAGTAGTGGATATTAAAAAGACTACATTCCTGGCACCCAGACTTCATGGTGGTGCGCAGTACATCAGTGCAAAACTTGTATTTAAAAAGTAGTGTTTCTACTGCAGCTGATCAAACCTACAAAGGCAAACGATTTGTGGCATTGCGGCCTCGCAAAGGACAGTGGAAGGAATGTGCACGATTCCTGTGACTACGGCCACAACGAGCAGAACGGTTTCATTTAGCCTGTGTAGATCCATCATCACGCTAAAGCAGAGCAGCTCTCAAACCCACAAAGCAAAGAAAATAGCAAGAGGAAGATGTCCTCTGTCATGTAGAATCGGTTTTGGTGATTCTGCACTACTGCACAATAACGCTATCGAGGCTTTCTATTTCTAAAAAAAAAAAAAAAAACAGCAATACAACAGATTTCCGCTATTTATTTAACTGAAGATGTAGATTAGTCCAGCCTCTTCTCTATTTTCATTAACCAATAACAGTAGCCAGCTTACTCGCTCTGATTGGTAGCTGGCGGTCAGAGACAGAGGCCGTATCTCAAGGACACTTGAGGACGGGTTAAACACTAGCAAAGTAGCTTCTGTGAAGACAACATTTCATTCAAAAAGTGGAGACAACTAATTGCGGGCGTCCACACAGGCGTGCATCATCTGCCGTCATGGTTATCGATTTCTCTCTGCGGCTTGTGGGGTTACTGTTGTGGTTGCTGAGCGCATGTGCGCATGAGAGAGAGAAAGAAAGGGCGACACAGACAGAGAGAGAGAGAGAGAGAGAGAGAGAAAACCAGAGACACACAGAGAGAGAGAGAGAGACAGAGAGAGAGACAAAGTGAAAGACAGAGAAAAGCATGGACAGAGAAACACTCAGAGAAAGATAGAGATAGATAAACAGACAGAGCAAGACAGGGAGAGATACAGAAAGAGAGAGAGAGAAAGATAGAGAGAGAAAGAGAGAGAGAGAGAGAGAGAGAGACACAGAATGAGAGAGCGGTACAGACAGACAGAGAGAGAGAGAAAGATGGAGAGAGAAAGAGATAGAGGCACAGAAAGAGAGAGAGAGAGACAGAGAGAGACACAGAATGAGAGAGAGAGAGAGACAGACAGACCGACAGAGAGAGACACAGAAAGAGAGAGAGAAAGATAGAGAGAGAAAGAGAGAGAGACAGAGAGACAAACAGAAAGAGAGAGAGAGACACACAGAATGAGAGAGAGGTACAGACAGACAGAGAGAGACACAGAATGAGACAGAGAGAGAGACAGACAGAGAGACACAGAAAGAGAAAGAAAGAGAGAGAGAGAGACAAAGGCAGAGCGCAAGAAACAGTGAGAGAGATACACAGAAAAAGACACAAAGTGTCAAAGAGAGAGAAGCACAGAGACAGAGAGAGAGACAGAGAGAGGCACACACAGAGGAAGACGAAGAAAAACATGCACAGAGACACACGCAGAGAAAAACAGAGATATATAGACAAAGCGAGACAAAGAGATCGAGAGAAAGAGAAAGAGACAGACAGTCAGAAAAACACAGAGACAAAGAGATAGAGAGAAAGAGAAAGAGACAGACAGTCAGAAAAACACAGAGACAAAGAGATAGAGAGAAAGAGAAAGAGACAGACAGTCAGAAAAACACAGAGACAAAGGCAGAGAGCAGGAAACAGTGAGACAGACAGAGACACAGAAAAAGGACACAAAGTGTCTGAAAGAGAGAGAAACACAGAGACAGAGTGAGAAACACAGAAAGAGGTACATAGAGAAAGACGAAGAAAAACATGCACAGAGACACACTCAGAGAAAGACAGAGATAGATAAACAGACAGAGCGAGAGAGAGAGAAACAGACAACAGATAAAGGCATACTGAGAAACTGAGAAGAGGGAGCACTGAGAAGCAACACATACTTGCATCAGCTCGCTCGTAAAAAAGGGAAAAAAAAAAAACGAAAAAAAAAAGGAGAGCGTTCAATTACAGCTACAAACGGGTGGAGAGAAAGGTTAATTATATGAAATGGGAAATATAAATAATACCTCAATAAGAAGGAACTGGCAGGTCTGAACCAATCACTGTACCACAAGCACCCGGCCAGCATATAAAATGACCTTAAAGGTTAACATTTATCTACACTTTACAGCTCTTGTGAGGTGTGTGTCAGCGGAGCGTATCAGGACATGATAGAAAAGGACAGAGATGGGGTAAAGGGCAGCCACTCACTAGTTGATAAAGTCGACGGCTTGGGTTTTGAGCTGATCGGCGCTGTGCAGGTCAGCCAGAATCAGGATCTCAGCAGCGTTCTCCACAGACAGACTCGTACACAGAGCGTCCTCACACATCACCTTCAAGCGCTCCAGAGCATACTGCACACAGAGCGACAGAGAAAAGTCATGTAGAAATCCAACACGCTCGGATAAATCCGAACCAATGAAATCAAAACACATCGAATCAAATAAAAAGTGGTTAAATGCTCTGGGTTACTGATCGGAAGGTCGGGAGTTCAAGCCCCAGCACTGCCAAGCTACCACCGTTGGGCCCTTGGACAAGGCCCTTAACCCTCAGCTGTATAAATGAGATAAATGTAAGTCGCTCTGGATTAGGGCGTCTGCCAAACGCCATTAATGTAAATGCGCAGAAATGGCAAATGGCTTCCGAGTTACTACATCTGCTCATTAATCAGGGTACAACATAACAGTGTTGTAGCAGCTACAATAAAAATCATCTGAGAATCAAACACAAGAAAAGAGCGACTCTCTAACAGGACACAGTACAGTGTTTCAGACATTCAGAAACTAAAAGCACGCAGTCTCCTTCGAGACCCGGCCCGAAGAAGAAAAAATGGTGCCTAAACAGACAGTGTGAAGAGCTTTGGGATGTTTCATGACAAGAGAATCCACCATCAGTGCACACTAGATGGTCTGAGAGCTATAAAGAAAGGCCATGACACACACACACACACACACACACACACATATACACACTCTTTTGCGACATAAGCACCATTATGAGCTGTGCATCGAACAGCCCACTGTTATAAAGCTGCACAAGGCCAAAACAGCCGAAAACAAACAAACAAACAAAATTTAACAGAAATGAAAAGTGCTGTAATAAAACGATGGACGATGCGAGTGTGAGGTGCTCGTGCAATGGAAACCTTTCAAAAGACAGGCTTCATCAGTGCTGCTCAGAATGTGTTATTCTGCTTCATTTAATAAAACAGGAACATTGTGTGCCTGTGTGTGTGTGTGTGTGAGACCTTGTCAGCAGCAGCAAGCAGGTCGTCGGCCATCTTGTCCAGGTTAGGTGCTTTGCCGGTGTAGATAAAACACATCATCTCCTTGAACACTTCGGGCTCCACGTCGTTAATCTCCACTCGGTTCTGCAAAACACAAGAAAGTCAAAACACGAGGTTAATATTCTCTTCAGCTGCGCTACAGCTCCCGTCCGTCCGTCCGTCCAACTCTTTCAATCGTTGGTCCCGAAAAATGGCAAAACATTTCATTTCAAAATATTCCGAGATAAAAAGCTAGTTCCTGTTCTCACCTACGCTACAGTAGTTGAACTCACAGCTTCATTGTTAGTAAAGACGCGGCACAGATGCAGGTAATTCACGCACAATCTCGCTCTCTCTCTCCCTCTCTCTCTCTAATATTCATCATAATTCATTCAAATAAATATAATGTTATTACACTACTTTATCTCTGTGTACGATTTAGAGCAAGCAGAATTCTAGATCTCATGACCGAAAATGAACATTAATGACAGCTTTAACTTGTCGATGCTGGCAGGTGACCATGGTCTAAGCGGGATAATCCACAGCCAGGTGTTTATCGCACGATTTAAACACCCCGCTTCGCATCAGGTGTCCCCCCCCCTCCCTCCACGACGTCTAAAGCGCACCTAGCCATGGATTACCCCTTAAGTATTACATCAGCTACCCCTTTTTATTCACATCAAAACATGGGACTTTTTTTTTTTTTTTTCCTCCTAAGTGAATACATTTATCATTTGTTTTATCATCACTCTTGTTTCTGACTGGTACATGACTGTCTAACGGAGATACCCACACATCATACTCGACCACTGCTATAAAACAGAGCTGCTACGGGTCCTCAAATTCAAGCGACAAAACCAAAAAGAAAGACATAATGCAGGTTAAAAGGTACGGCCTGTGTGGAAGTGCTTTCATGTGATTTATATGGACCTCTTAAGAACTTTAAGGACACAGCATCCTTCGCTTGCAGCACGCTGTCCACGTTAGCATGTGTACACACTGCGCGCACACATCGCAATCCTGGGATTAGCCTGATACCATCGTAATCGACGAAGCGGAAAACAATGAACACCTATCATCCCCTTATTTCGGAATAATCAACATTACTGCCTCTTCTTCACAAATAAAACTCGAACCAAACTGACACAAGGGCAGAGAACGTTCTGTCTGACTCGGGCAGGAAAAACCAAGAAACAAACCACTATGTTCTTTATAGTTTTTTTTTTTTCTTCCCCCTTGCAGGTTGATTTCCTAGAATTAATCCCTCTCTCTCTCTCTTTCTCTCTCGCTCTCGCCTCAGGCCCCTGTAGCAGCTTTTTATTGCTCACTGCTGTGCTAACAGCCACCGAGCACCTTTTTCCAGCTCTGCCTGGGAACCAATTACAATCCTGCTTTATCCAAAGCATGGTGACCCGCAGAACACGACTGAGGTCAACGCAATAGAGCTCCGTAATAAAGCGCACACACACACACACACACACACACACACACACACACACACACACACCTACCTTTCTGCTATGACTAAGCAAAAAAGAAGAGTGAAAAAGTCTATAAAACCCACAAATCTAAATTAAGTTCACACTTTTCAAACGAAAAGGTCAAAGCAAGATTTCACTCAAACAGTCATTTATCAACATCTGACTAACAAAAGTGTCACATAGTGTATTTGCAGAGGTTTGCGCACACACACACACACACCACCTTAACTGCAGCAACTGTTCTTACTGTATAAGTTGATGCGCCTTTGTATAGATGAAAAAAAAATTACGATTAATTAAGAAATGATGACGCAACACATCAGATCAGTGACATTCTGTACATAAAGCACAAGCATACGGTCAGTTTACCCTCCTACCTAACACCAAAACCACTGACAGCTGACGTGAATAACGTTGATTATCTTCTTACAGTGACACCTGTCGAGGGGTGGGATATATTATTCAGCAAGTTCAAAGTTGATGTGTTGGAAGCAAGAAAAGTGGGCAAGCGTGAGGATCTGAGCGTCTTTGACAAGGGCGAAATTGTGATGGCCAGACGACTGGGTCAGAGCATCTCCAAAACACAAGGTCTTGTGGGGTGTCCCCGGGACGCAGTGGTTAATACCTACCAAAAGGCGACAAGGTCATGGGCTTGCAGGCCTGGATCCGAACCCACAGAAGAGTTACTGTACTGTAGCACCTACATAAACAGGGTTGCAGACCATGTACACCTCTTCATGGCAACGGTATTCCCTAATGGCAGTGGCCTCTTTCATCAGGATAATGCTCCCTGTCACACTGCAAAAACAGTTCAGGAATAGTTTTAGGAACATAAAGAAGAGTTCAAGACCTCCAAATTCCCCAGATCTCAATCCACTCTAGCATCTGTGGGATGTGCTGGACAAACAAGTCCGATCCATGAAGGCCCCACCTCGCAACTTACAGGACTTAAAGGATCTGCTACTAACGTCTTGGTGCCAGATACCACAGCACACCTTCAGAGGTATTGTGTAGTTCATGCCTCAACGGGTCAGAGCTTTTTGGTGGCACAAGTGGGACTTGCACAATATTAGGTAGGTGGTTTTAATGTTATGGCTGATCAGTGTAAATACCTAACATCTCTTTTAGATCACAGGCAAAGAAAGAGAGAGAGAGAGAAGAAGAAGAAGAAGAAGAAGAAGAAGAAGAGATGAGGTAGAGAGACAGACAGGAAGAGAGGGAAAGACAGAGGACAGAGAAGAGAGAGAAAGGGTAGAGAGAGGAGAGATGGAAGGAGCGAGAAAGAGACTGGAGTAGAAAGAGAGGTAGACAGTCAGAGAGAGACAGACCGAGAAATGGAGAGAAAGAGACAGAGAGGAAGAGAGTGAAACACAGTAAGAGCGAGGAGTAGGCAGGTGACAGAGGGAGAGAGAAGAGAGATGGAGGGTAGAGAGAGACAGAAAGCGAAACAGACAAACAGAGAAACCAAGAGAATTAAACAGTGGGATGGAGAGACACCACGAAAAAGAGAGAGACAGGAGAAAAGAGAGGGACAGACAGGGAGAGAAAAATAAGCACAAGAGAGAAAGCTAGGGAGAGAGAGAGAGAGAGAGAGACTGAAAGAAAGACAGTAAGACAGAGTGTGTGTTGGTGTGTGAGATGCTGGAACCTGTTCAGACTGAACATCCCCTTAACAAACAAGAGGAAATGCCTTCAAAAGAACCCCTGTTTCTCCAGAGTCAAATCCAGACATCCCAAATGCCAGCACATCTGAAAACCTAATAATAAAAAAAAAACCCAAGGTATGATGAAATTTTAGGAAAGAGGGAAGCGGAAAAAGATGAGAGGAGAAAAAAAAAAAAATGGCACAGTGACCCAGCAGTTTGTGAAAGGAAGGAAAGTGTAGGGAGGAAATAGAGAAATCAGGAAGCGTGTCAGTGAGAGGATAACAGCGAATACTGCTGTGTCAGGATCGAGCGGGTTAGGACAACGCTGTCACTGTGCAGGAAAAAAGCCTCAGACATTACAATGAGGTTCACAGGGTATTATTTTTACTGCCAAGATACTGAACTACATTAACTTTCACAGCTCAGCTCACCGAACAGACTTCTGGGCTTACTGACTGTACCACATATTTCTCCAAACTAAAAAATAAACAACTTATTTGTCCACAAACTGCTCCATCTTCACGCTGCTTCCCACTAGAGGCCTGACGCAACAGAGTGCAGAGCGGGACAAGATTTGATGGGTGGGCGTGGGTGCGGGCGGGAGAACACTCGTGTGTGCGGGTTGCGGGAGAATAAAATGATTCGCAAAATAGACATATCAAAAAAATATATAATATATAAAAAGCAAACAAATGGTTATTCATTTATTGCACAAGAGCTTTTTGTAGGTTCGAAGGCTACATGAGAGGTTTTTCAAATTTCAACACTAACTATAATAGGAAAACTATGGAAGTATAACAGTGCCAAATGTCCTCAAGGCAAAATGGCGTGTTGAATTACATAAACTGAATAAAAACATATCGCAATAACAATACTTGAATTTTTCTCCCCAGCAATTTGGCACAAATTGGAAAAAATTTAAATAAAAAACAGCAATATCAATGCTTGAATTAGTTTCCTCTGCAATTCATTGGGTGTGTATAATTTGATTGAAAACAAAATTCCAGCATTCAAAATTCAATGCACACATATTCACCTTCCTAAAATACGGTTCCAAAATATTCAGTTGTTAAAATACCATCTTCATTATTCGTCAGGTAGTATTTCAACACATTATTGTTCAACCTCACAAATTCAGGTCTTCACATCCGGGTCTCACAGGAAGAGCAATGGATTGCAGATACTACTGTAACATGTTACTCTGGGGCGGCCCCTAGTGGTGGGATTGTGCTAACAAGCCACAAGAGAAGACGAACCAAGCGGGCTGGCATACAGTTGGCTTGACGTTGGAGGTTCGATATTCGCAGATATGCGCAAATTAAGGGACCGTCTCTAAAGTGACATATCGGTATACATGTTTCTAACTTCAATAGCATTCGAAGGGAATGACTTACAGTCATATAACCAATTGTAAAGTGTTCATCCAGGTGTCAGCTATAACGCACACACTCATTTGAAATCTCATTTCAAGCGGCGTAAGCCCTACATGTAGCGCCGGTTTGGATTAGCAAGCAGCTTCCTGTTTACACTAGTATGAGCATTCCCAGTGTGCATGAATGGTCATGTGACATGCGTATTCGGTCGTGTAGTGTGGACGGAGATCGTTTCTGAAACACGGCGGAAACGCCAGCGTGGACAAGGATCGCTTTCATTTTAAAACGAAAACGCACTAGTGTAAACAGCGTCTTCGTCTCGCTCCTCTTTCCTGCTGTATTTTGACGAGGCGTGTGAACTGAAGACGTCTTCCCTAAAGAGAGATTACTAAGGCACTTCTGCATTGTAGGATGACTAAACGAGATCTTGGAATAACACATGATCTACGACTGTCAAGTAGCACACACCAAAGAGTCTGAGGGAGGTTCTGCGTCTTTTACTGCTTCCTACACCGTGGGAGCTTTGTTCCACTCTTTGAGGTTTAATGAGAGAATAAAAGCCAGACAAGGCAACTGAGAGTCACAGAGAGAGAGAGAGAGAGAAACAATGGGGAGAGGGTTTAAAAATAAATAAATAAATACATTTTAAAACCACCATACCTTTTTGCTCTCCTCCATTTCATGCTCGAACATGGCGCTGAAAACAGGAGAACGAGCTGAAAGAGAAAGAACAGGCGAAATTCAAGTCAATCAAGCTTTAAGGTTTGGACATCAGCAATATTCAGAACATCCATCCATTTGTAATCGTCAGCCATGCAGAAAAAAAGAAAAAGAAAAAAAAAAAAGAAGCAACTGTGCACATTAAATGTACGTAGAATTAGAAAAGGTGAGTCGTTTCCGCACGATTCCACACGAATAAGAGCGTGAGACGCCATCTTAGATCATCACCCTGCTCTGACCTGAGACTGCCATCTGGTTGCACCTTTAATTACCATAATGACAGAGAGCAAATCCTCCATCATCCGTAGCAGAAAAGAAAACCATATGGGACCTGCTGCCATATGTTCGAATTCAGAACGAGAGCGCATAGCATCGGTTCCCTCTAGGCCATATAATAGTAATTGTTAAGAAAACAATAGTGCTGTCAAATGGGTGGTGGCTGGCAAAAACCCTTAACACGGTGGAAGTTTGAAATTTCTACTATATAAGCTCAAGCAAAGTAGTGGCATTTTAAAGCCTAGTTAACATAACACAAGCGTATTTAAAGATTCCGTATTTAAAGACTAGTTCAACAAACAGCCTTCATGTTAAAACCATAATGAGCTTTCTTTTACTTTCACACTATCCGTTGTTACCCAGATGAGGACGGGTTCCCTTCTGAGTCTGGTTCCTCTCAAGGTTTCTTCCTCATATCATCTTAGGGAGCTTTTCCCTCGCCACCGTCGCCACCGGCTTGCTCATTAGGGATAAATTCACACACTTAAAATCTGTATCCTGTGTTTATATATATTTCTGTAAAGCTGCTTTGAGACAATGTCCATTGTAAAAAAGCGCTATACAAATACAATTGAATTGAAAATTGAATTCCATTCTGGCTGTGGCAAAGGAACATCACAGGCACCTTGACAGATGGTAAAAAATCTGGTATTTTACACCATGTTCAACGGTCCAGTTTTGGAGAACCCGTTCCCACTGTAGGTTCAGATTCTTTGTGTCGGTCTTCTGCCTATACGCCTCAAGGCTCGGCATGCTGTGTGATGCTTTTCTGCACACCGCGGTTGTAAAGAGCGGGTATTTGCGTTACCCTTAGCCTTCCCGTCAGCGTAAATCAGTATGGCCATTCACACACAAGGTGTTTCCACCCTCAGAACCATTTAATAAAGCAAGAACTTTGCTGCTGTGATGGCTCTCCTGCATTGTTTTTTTTCTTCTTTTTACCAACGGTTCAGTTCAGGGATTATCAGACACAGTGTTCTGTAGAGACAGTGCGATTGTGTGCTGCAGACTGCGTATTGCAGGGCGGGTTAGGGCTGGGCGAGATTGCAAAAAAAAAAATCTCGATTTGTTTTCAAAGTTCTGAACGATTCTTCAGCACAATTTAAATTTTTATTTTTCTTTGGAAAATGTAATGCAAAAATAGTAACCGCACCATCGATATCAACTGGTGCAAACGATGGTTCTTTTAAATAAAAGACACTATTGTTTGCACTATTTGCTACAGATGGTTCGGTTACTATTTTTGCACAACTTCGTGAACCCTTCTTTCTCAGCAGAGTAAATGGGGACCGTGTCTTTCACAGCATGTTGAGATCCATCTTTTCACACTGAGGACAAACGAGGGACTCGTACACAACTATTACAAAAGGTGCAAACGTTCACTGATGATCTAGAAGGCAACGCAGTACATTAAGAGAAATGGGGATGTAAACTTTTGAACAGGATGATCGGTGTAGATTATTTTGTTTTATTTATTTAGTACTGCCAACAAAAGCTACATACGATATTTACGTTTCCCAGAAGACAAAATAACAATTTACACCGATCATCCTGTTCAAAAGTTAACCCCCCCCCACCCACCCAAATATACAGAAGATGCTGGAAAAGCAAAGAATGTGCAGGACCTGGAGGATCTTTCTGAAGA
>JANDJT010000102.1:7352164-7369225 GCA_024331685.1 Stegophilus panzeri
TAGCGCCTTGCATGGCAGCTCTGCTACCATTGGTGTGTGAGTGTGTGTGTGAATGGGTGAATGAGAACCAGCGTAAAGTGCTTTGAAACCACTAAGATTAAAAAAGTGCTATATAAGTGCAGAACATTTACAATTAACTATACAGATCAGGAAAACAATCCTGAATCTATTGTGTATATTTCCTCATCCATCAATAATTCATTTCTGGTTACGCCACTCACAGCACTACACGCGTCGTGCTTCTGAATCGGTTCAGACACGAGTGTGACTTCCATCCAGTAAGACTGTGGTCAAGCCAAACCGCAATAGAAACTAGAGTGCACAAATATATTCTGGTTTACGTCACCATCAGGGTGTCATTCACGTTATGTTCGATGGTGACCGGAAGCCGGACCGCAGCTCTTCGGCCGTTGCCTCCGTGTTTTCTGGGTGAAGTGTCCGGCTTGGCGCTGCTCGTTCCCGGGCGCCGAAGCAGTATCAAGCCGGACACTTCACCAAAGATAGGAGCTATACTGGGATTTTGCTCGATTGCAACAAACAGTGAATGTTTCATTATTATTTATAAATTTAATTAATGTATTTATTTTTTGCTTTAAACCTGCTAAGATCCTAAGCTAAGCTAAGCTAATTGGCTACTGCGACAATGGCGCTGCTTCTGCTAGTGAGCAGGGTGGCCGCGGATGACGTGTGCTCACTCTTCTTCACTCCCATTGGTAGTCGCTGTACCAAGTCGCTCAAAATTTGCATAAAGTGAAACTTTTCTCAACTTAGTCGCGTCGCTGGACACGCCCACATCCGGTCGCCAACGATCATCGCCGCGCTTGTCGTCGGAAATCGCCAATTCTCATTGAAAATGAACGTTCTCCGGTCGTACTGTCGCTGCGAGTCGCTCTGTGTATGAACGTAACTTCTGGCTACATACGTCAGTAGCTTGTTCTGGTTGTTGTAGCTCTCAAATGATTACTCACATTAGCGATTTATACCTTAAATCAATGTTCTATATACAGCTCGAGTCTAATGAGCTTGCTGACGATCCTGCTGGAAGTATGACAGATGTGCAGGTGATTAAGATAACGACTTAATATGACATATAAAACTTAAATATTTTTTACACTTTTGGTGACATTTCACGACACGGGTACACCGTCATGTCACCTGGAGATTCAGTTATCAATGTCCCAATGTGTACTGTAGTGAGCCAGGGTCCTTACCAGTGCCCCAACATGATCTTTCGCACTAACATAACTTTCACTAACTTTCTCAAACACTATGTTTTTAAGTCCTAGCGCTCACGGCATTCTTTACTATTTCAAATATCGCCCTGATATTTACCTGCCCAGTAAATCCACGATGGAAATGCTTTCGCTTCGTTTAGCACCGGCTATTATTTAATTGTCTGCTTCAAAAAGAGAAGCCCATTCATGAGAAGGTCATTTATCATCTTGAATTAGTAGAAGGGAAAGCAGTAGGTGAAGCGAGTAGGGGTTTAGTTTTCCTCTGGCTCCACTCAGGCCTCCATGGGCACTAAACACTGACACATTTATTCTCTCATTATTCTGTATAATATCCACCATAAAGTACAGTCTTGTACAGTATAATACACACTGCTTTAACGCAGATGCTTCGACACCCGCTGCTGGCCATAACTGATGCAGATCTTTTCAAGTGAAACACGGAGAGAGTGCCACCAGTTTGTGACACCTGTTTACATATCAAGATGGTGTTTCACACACCAGAGATAACATGTAAGAAACTGTATGTCTATTGGTATACGGCCCTAATGAGCAAGCGCTGAAGTTTAAACGCGTGCATGTGTCCCTGCGTGTGTGTGTATATGCACATGCATACGCATGCATGTGTGATCAGTCAGCTCAGCTCTCTCCCCCTGCAGTGTGATTAATGAAAGCAGCTGTGGAACCCATGCTGCGAGACACAAGAACATGCTCCTGTGTATATGTGTCTCTCTCTCTCAAACACACACACACACACACTCATTACTTGCTCATTAGCAAGTTGTAGAAGAGTAGCAAGAGAAGATAAAGGGAGTAGGAAGAAAAGAACACACACACACACACACACACACACACACACAACAGTGACTGGACTATAAGGACGCGCTAAATCTATTTTTCCCCTTTGTGACACAATTCCAATACCGAGCTTTGAAATCCAGTCGATACGAGTCACCGATAGCCTTGAGACCCCTTCACACATGCTCTAGTTAATCTGGACAGGGTCACAATTTGAAATCCTTCAAAAAAACAAAAAAGTTTGGTATGTCATTAAAGACCGCAGCATATTACGTAAGAGACCACTTTTAAGGCAAAAAACACAATGAAGGCTGCTGGGTTTTTGCTGCAAATATAAGAAGCAATTGTGACAGTCAAATACTCCAGAAGAACCGTGTCTGGTCCTGCAAGATGCTCAGTAAAAATTACAACTCATTTCCTTATAAAACTGCACAAACTGTACTGGAGAATGCTATTTATTTATTTTTGTCACACCGAATATTGACTTTGTTTCATTTATTACTGTTTACTGCTCTTTATAGTATTTTTTTTTTTTTTTTAATGTAGAAACATTTAATTTCATTATTTTTGAAGGCATCTTTGCTCTATAGCATTTCTTTGCATGCGCCTAAAACTTTTGCACAGTACTGTATGTTTAAAATACAAAACTGATAAAGGTTACATAAAAATAAATCAAGTTCTAGATATAAATGCTACAAAATAATGTTCCAGTGCAAACTCCACCTGGTGTTTATAGAAGACGTTGCAACTGGCTGACTGGCTGGGAAGATGTCGCTCAAATAGTTGGGAAGATTTCGCTCAACTGGCTCGGAAGATTTCGCTCAAATAGTTGGGAAGATTTCGCTCAACTGGCTGAGAAGATTTAAGTGCAATCAAGGTAAAGGAGCTTCCTAAAGTTCACAGGGACAACACTCCCAAAGAACTAAAGTTCACAGGGACAACATTATTCACCAATACTCAAGTGACAAAAGCTCAGGAGCAGTAGCAAATACCTTAAATATCCCTGTCAGTGCAACTAGATCAAGTGTATGGAAGCACAACTAATCACCCCTGCACAAGTTCTCTACGCACGTTTTCACAAGGCATTCTCAGACTAATGATCAGGAATTTAAGAGAGAAGCCAGCAGTTACTCGAAAAGAGCAGGACCACCGGAAAGCAGCAGGAAGAACAGTTACATCAAGAACAATAAGCAACTGCGCCACAATTATCTCGGTTTCTACACCCCACAGAAAACTCCTTTAGAAAACTAAATAAAAGCTTAGTCAGAGGAAACAAAAAGACAAAACTGACAATAATTCAGCTCATCATGTTTGGAGAAAGAACTTCTGGGTGCCTTTCAACCAAGATGAAACCTTGTGCAAGCCAAAACATTCCAAAAAAACCAGGATGACGTCTTTTGTATTTTTATAGGCTGATTTAAAATCTTCAGTGCAGTGAAGCAACAACAACAAAAAAATCATGTCACTCAAGAAGACAAACAGAAGTGATTTAGAAATGAGGTAGCTGGGCAAAATCAAAAGTGTCAAATGAATGAGACCGTCAGTATGGGATGCATCAGATCATAAATCTCCAGCAGACTCTGAGAAAACAATGTACAGAGAAGATAAAGATGATAAACAAGTGTTTGAACTCCACCAAATAATTAATGCTTACAGGATGTAGTGGGATTTTCGTGGCAAGTGTGAAAGTGTGCATCCTGGTGAAACACCATCTCAAGCCTGCGAGTTAGATCGACGCTAAGCATAAACATTATTACTCAGTCCCTACAGGATATCAGAGTGGTTTTTTTTGTGATTTGCGTTGCAACTTTCAGTTTTTTGTGCTTTTTTGCGGAAAACTACTTTAATTGGCGAAATTGCAACTGCATGAAATTGTCTTTCACAGTGATGTTTGTTGGCAAATTAGACCTTTTAGCTGTACTCATGTTCGACACATGTGAATCTAAGAGGGTTTCGGCTGAATGTGTGTCACATGACACGTCTTGGCCCAAATCTGCGGAAAATCTGCTGTAATTCTGAAAAATTGCAAGCTGCTCCGAATATCATGGAGTGTGCTTGATTGAACGTTCATTTCTGCGATCAGCCAATCATGCAGCGGTGTAATGCATTAAATCATGCAGATAAAGGTCAAGAGCTTCAGTTAATGTTCACATCAAACATCACATCAGAATGCGAAAAAAGATGTGATCTCTGTGACGTTTACTGTGGCATGCTCCTCAGTGCCAGATGGGCCGGTTCGAGTATTTCAGACCCTGCCGATCTCTAGGTTTTACACAGAATGGTTCGTAAAAACGAAACACATCTAGTGAGTGGCAGTTCTGACGGCAGAAACGCCTCTGTCAGAATGGCTAGACCAGTTCGAGATGACTGGAAGGCCACAGTAACTCAATAACCACTCTGTTCAACTGGGGTGAGCAGAAAAGCATCTGCACAAAACGTCAAACCTTGAGGCTACAACAGCAGAAGACCATATCAGGTTTCAGTCATGCTAGAAGAGGAATCCGATGCTATAGTTCGCACAGGCACACCTAAAACTACACAGCTAAGGTGGTTCTCACACTGAGCACTTTTGCTGTGGTCCAAATCTAAGTGCGATTGTTCCCGGCGCCCCTTGCAGCGTTGGTCTGGTTTCAGACTCAGTTGATTTTATCGAACCTCTGTGCGTTTGCATTCCTCTTCAAATGCGTCCATCAAAAATATGCATGGAGAACACTGCATACTTTTTTGTATTATTTTGGTGCAGCAGTGGACCTTTTCTGTATTCCACAACGTTCTCCTGCCACTCATGGTACACGTGTGTGACGTCGTCATCGGCTAAAACACAGCAGGTCACTTGACTTCCTAAACAAGTGCGGACCTGAGTACGAGTTGCGTTCACATTCACGGGAATCGTGGCACAGTTCCAGTGCGACCGAACTCACACCGACCGATGGACTCGGATTCGGTACCGCCGTGCGTGTTCACGGTCCGCATGACAGCTTTCACATTTCGGACTAAACTGCCAGTGTGAAAGCCCCATAAATCTAGCTATCCTTGCTCCTATAGATTACGGTCATCTTCAAGGGTATGTACTTGTCCGTACACTAAAAACATATAGCATTAACTTATTACACCAGCTTCATTATTATGAAGGGTGTAGGACATTCCAGGTGCAAACAAACATCTAGCATAACAGACAGTATAATTCTAAGCTTAACTGGTATCTAGAAACCGAGGCCTTGGGGGCATTCAGCTTAAGCGAGGTCTGGGTGAGAGGATGATCTTTCCGATCCGTCCTGCTCGTCTGTTATTGTGTTAAGACTCGGCACAGCGCAGCACGGCCCCCTCTGCTGCTAGCCGCTGTGATACAGCCCTACGTCCGTGTTCAGACACGGAGAAGGACAAACACCTCATAAACTCCGCACGACACTCCCTCTGTTCTATTCTTTCACTTAATGGATGGATGCAGAGGACTCTGTCGTGGCTGCGGTGCCTTGTTTGTGTTCGTTGTTTGTAGATGTGAGCTGTGCCGCCAAGCATGAAACAGTGTCAAAAGAAAGAACACATATCAGATGTAATAAGTTCATTAATTCTATGGAGAATGGGTATTCATTGCTTTAGTGTTTAATTTAGCTGAACAAACAGCACTCAAACACATACACACACTCACACATACACGGATATACGCATGTGCAAACAGGCACACGCTGCAAAATTAACCAAATTAGCCTCATCAGAACAGCCCTTCTCTTTCTATCAAAAGTAATGAGGTGTTAGGAACGCAAACACACACACACACACACACACACACACACACACACACACACACACACACACACTTGTCTAACTTAGCATCTTTCACAAGCATCTCTTTGTAATGCAGGATGAACCTTTTGCTGGGTAAAATACACACACACATAAACACACACAAACAAACTACAGGACAAATCCATAATGAAGCTCTTATTTATAGGGTAGATCACGTCTAGATAAAAAGATGTTGGAATTACTGTAAAGAAATAGTTTCCTTTTAAAACGTAAGAGTCATACAGAAACGGCAGAATAAGGTTTCACAGCGGGAAGTGTTGCTGCTGCTGACCTACCAATGACCCGCAGGATCTATGAGAAGGAAAGGAAGCAAAGGGCTGGAATATGAGCTACTGCTGATGTGTGAGAAAAGTAGATCTCATTCACTATACACGCACACACATATACACACACACACACACGGATCTTTTACGCATCATTTCCACTCAAGCTGTTCTCAGTCTGGCCCTGACCACAATCACCAACCTGCATCTCTTTCTTTGGGACTGTCAGCGTGTGCACGCATCACATCAAACCCACTGCTGTAGAAGCATTTATTTATTTATTTTAAATCAGCTGGTGCTGTGATGAGGGTCTGACAGAGACAAACTTAGCCTGAACGTGTCATGGGACTGAGCACACTGGAGTTCTGACTAGATAAGGAATTTCACGTAAGAGTCTCTGGGTTCCCTTTGGAGTCTGGCTCCTTTCAAGGTTTCGTAATGTTGTCTCCTTGCCACTCTCACCTCTAGCTTGTTCATTAGGTATCTCCGGACATTTGCCCTGAGATCTCTGCACACTTGGTGAAGTGTGAAAGCTGTTCTTGATCCCAGAAGCAGTCCAGACAACCAATCCCTGGTTATTTATTTATTTTTTTTAAATGGTGATCAGGGGCTTGCTTCAACTGAACCTTAGTGCGGTCCACATTGCGTGTGGAAGCTATCCACTCTCATCGCGAAATGACTGGACCATTTTGTCGTGTTCCTTCCTGGTTCAAGTTTGCCGGGTTGTTATGGTCAGTGGAGGAGATGGAACCACACGTGGTGCCAAAGAAACTTTATAAAAAGATGAACCTAGGGCTCCCGGCGGTGCGGAAACCTGAACCTAGTGTTTACCGTACCATCGATCCACAGGTCAGAACAAACTCTTCTATGTGAAAGACAAACTTCTGAGCCCCTCCCATACATCTGGATTTCTGTATGGTTTAGTGCATTAAACAAACAACAGTGAAGAGAATGTGTTTGTACCTGGGAGAGAATGAAGTAGCGGTGAACTGGAGGCACAAAGATTCGCTTCAAGGCTACATCAAGGCTTCGCTCCACTCCTCCAACCATCCATCCATCTAGCTCTCTCTTCAAATAAAGTCATGTACAAGTCTTTATCATAGAGCACTGCCGCCCTCCTCTCTCTCCTCCCTGCATTATCTCTGTGTACGGCAGATGCTGCAGGCATAGCACTTTTCTCCCTCTTCACCTAACTACTTACTGCGAATTCTGTATAGGTGCGAACGTGTGCCCGTGTGTGTGTGTGTGTGGGGGGCACAGATGTTGCAGCTGTAGTAGCTCTCAGAGTTATCAGCGTGGCATATGGCGACACTGAATGAAAGATGGGTGCTGTCAGGGAAAGAGAGAGAGCAAGAGAGGCTGAGAAACGTAGAGCGGACCTATGCAGGGAGGTGAAAGGAAGACGGGGTGGACGCGGCCATAAAATGGAGATCGATGGCGGCTCAAACAGACAAGGGGGAGAGGACACGAACTGAAAAACGGGAGCAAGTAAAACGAGTCGACTATATTCCGTAAAACCTGCATCAAATTTAACCAGTGGACAAAATCATAAAAATAAAAGAGCTGAAAAAGAAGACAGGGAGAGTTTAAGTCTATTTTCCTCCCTTTATCTCCCTTTATCTCCCTTTATCTCATGTAATAACATCCAGCACAGCACCTTTAAGGGGAACGTTATCCTCAGTAAATACCTACAGTTGGCACACATATTATTCCCACGATGGGGATATTCGGCCCACACGTAGAGCTACGTGACGACGGCACCACTACCCCACTACGATCCACTG
Source organism: Stegophilus panzeri (assembly GCA_024331685.1). Taxonomy (NCBI): domain Eukaryota; kingdom Metazoa; phylum Chordata; class Actinopteri; order Siluriformes; family Trichomycteridae; genus Stegophilus; species Stegophilus panzeri. Next base: position 7,360,049 of record JANDJT010000102.1, read on the forward strand.
GGATAAGCAGGGACACACTGATAAGGATGGACAAGACCCAGAAACAGGAATTTGTCCACAGTTGGCTTTATGTGTCTGTAAAGACTCAACATGCTTTCTTAAAGCAATTGTGAGATTTGGAACCAGTGACGTAACGACTCAGATAGAACGAGTCAACACTAGCGAAAGAGATAAGGACAGAGGGACAGGAATAAGAGAGAGTAAATAAGAGAAAATGGTACACTGGTGTTTTTTTTTTAAATGATATTTACCTGTAGAAGGTGGAGAAATAGCAAGGAAACTATGCAGAGGAACATAAAGCACAAAGGTGATCTGATCTACATCAAGTGAATCAAATGAATCAAAAGGAATGAGCAGAAGCATTCCAAAACCTAAATCCAGGAAAAGCATAATTAGGGGGTAAAAATTCAAAAGATCAGTAAGATTATGACTCAACACATTCTTCAGGTTCACAGCTTTCCTGATATGTCCTTCCAAAACCGATTCACCTCATCTTTCCATATCTCTTCCAGGAACTTGGCAGCTTTCCTTCAGAACCATACGCCAGTTCCCTCGCTGAAGCCTTCGCCAAATTTCCACCCAGTAACATCCACACAACCCTACGTGCAGCCCTTCGTTAAAAAAAGATGCTTGTTTACTGTCAAGGACGACTGTCTTGTCTGTACTAATGAGGAGTCTAGCAAGGACTATAATCCACGACCCTAGACAGCTCTTTGAACCCCTAAAAAGCTGTCTTCCAACACCGGACAATAAAAAGAAATAAGAACGGACAGATCAGACCTTCTCCGATCTTATCATAAATAACCCGGTCATACTGTCGCCTTTAATAACCCTAATAAAACTCTGACTCAGCCAATCACCACCAGCCTTCACAACTGTCCCAATTAGCGTCTGCTCAGGAAGCCCTCTCATAACCCTAAGACGCTGGCTCGATTGCGTCCCATTCTCCTGACCGGTTAACATGTCATCTACAGAAGCTGTCTACAGAAGCTGTCCAAGCAGGGCCTTTTACTCCAGATATGTCCAAGCATACAAACGCACTGGTTAAGTTTAAAGACGCATCATTCATTTCCTTTTTGAGTAGGAGTATATGTTTTTTGGTACTTGATACCGACAAATAACTTACTTAATAACGAGGAACCTACTTAAGTTTCCAACAATCAGAGACATCATGGAACATTTTATTTAGCTGGTTATATTGGTTGCTGCTTTGTGCTGCTAGAAATCAACTCCGTTTTATGTTCCAAATCTTAGTATCTTTAATAGAGAGTGTGAGGGATGCCAACCTGAGCTTGTGGAGCAGTGTCAGTGAGGGTGTTTGTTATAAACACCTTGACCTGTGTGTGCAGACCCTGGCAAGCGAAGGGAAAGTACACACAAGTCTTAGTTCTCAGTGCTTGCTGAACTGAACTGTTCTCATGTTTTGTTTAATAGTACTGTGTTCACTCAGGTTGGCCATGCTTGTGCGCTCTATTAGCAGGGTTTTCCCTGCCATAGAAAGGCTTAGGCGGAGCGCTGAAGTGTTTTTGTGAAGTGCCTTAAGCCAAACGAATGCAAAAAGGCATTTAGGCGACATACCGGAATGAATGTGAAAACAACGGTGAGAGTTCAACGCGAGGAGAGAAAAAAAAAACAGAGACCTCAAACGGAAAGGTAAGCTGGCAACACGAATGATCGATCAGTGTTCGGACGTACGTTTGTGTGATTGGTGTGTTACAGACGCTCATCGCCAAGCTACTCGATCATTTCAGCTGATTGGATATTTCTCTGTACCGTCAACTTGGGAAGGTAGTTACAACCGTCGACTCGGATAAGCAAGTCGCAAGCCATCGATAAGGTAAACCTCAAAAAAGAATAAATTAAAGTACAAACTTTTTGTTGTTGTTGTTGTTAAGGAGTCATTCTTGTGAATGCGATAGCAGAGACTAAAGAAATCGCTAACCTAGCTAACTTACATAGGTATTCATGTACTGAATTAAGTTGCGTTAGCCAGCGAAGCTAGTTACTTGACGTTAGATACAGATACCTCGACTGATCTAGCGTTAGTATCTAACTCGGCTTGGTAGGTAACACCTTTTTCTGGTGAAAACCACTGGGCTAAACCACTGGTCAAAAACAACAACAACAACAACAACAACAAAGACAAACAACGCTAGGATTGTTAGGTAAAACAGGTGCTGACCGCTTCGACAAAAGGTTGAAACATCATTTAAAGGTGATGCATATTGTAATGGCTCCACATATATTTTCATTAAATCTCAAACATGTTATCTGGTGAAACGAATAAACTTTTGACTGTAAGTACAATGTGTTGCCGGCTTTCCTGCACAAATACGGTAAGGATAATGGTCAAAAATAACAAAATGTCCTTCGTATAATTTCAAACCCCCAACCACCACCATGCACACACCACACCCCCAAACATCCCCCGCCCCCCACCCCAGTCAGCACCTAAGCCCTCTGAAAACCTCAGGAAAACTCTGCTATTAGACATACTGTTTGAACACCATAACATGATCAACAAACCCTGTTTAAGACATTAAAGACTCAAAAAAAAAAAAAAAAGTGATAGAAAATGTGATGCTTTTTAAATGGAAATGAATGTATTGTAAGACACAAAGAAAGATGTGATGCAAAGTCCAAGTTATGTCTTTTCTTTCCCTCTACAATGCTTGTCTTCCTCGGTTAATTAACTGTTTTAGTTGCATACTGTGGTGCCTTCTTTATTTATTAATTCCAAGCCTAATTATGGTTCTACATAGCATTTCAGAAATATAGCCAATTAATATGATTAAGAAGCAGTCTCGTTTTGATTCACCGAGGCTTATAATAGACAATGTCAAAGAAACGTTTGCTGTAGGTTATAAATGATCAAACGATAAAGTGCAACACTGTTGAGATTTCTATCGTGATACAAAGCCATTTGTCTGAAATTTATTGCCCAGAAAAATGCCAAACGAGATGACGACAGGACCGTGAGACAATCCGAGTCACAACAGAAGTCAGCTTTTGAGGTCAAGCTCCTCTTCGCTGCATATTTCGCTCACTCTTATTTCTTCTCTCTCACATTCACAATCCAATTCACAGGAAGTAAAGCCAGCACACTTACAACCAACACTGCTCAAGTAAACACACACACACACACACACACAAACACAAACACACTCTCTCTCTCCAGGAAAAGAAGGAGCTGAGGACATGTTTCGGTCCCTGTGACGTAATCGGACCCAGTTTGGAAACACTTAAAACGAGCCCTCGTTCTTCTTCCCTTCCCTCCCTCTGCTTTCTCCCTCGCCTTCCTCATCCCAAAAAAAAAAAAAAAAAAAGAGGGAGAGCGCCTTCTGCTGTGTGCCTGCAGGCTTCATTAGGTCGGCTTGAAACAGCCAACTCTGTGGAGCATGCGTTAAACATTAATCACTGCATAGCATTAAGGCATGTAACCTAGTGCTGGAAAGGAGCAGAGTGCGGCAGACACTCAAAATTCAACCTGACCTTTTTCCTACAGGCTATACGAGGAGGGGCATTAATGCAGGAGCAGGAGATTTCTCCATGAATGATCAAAAGCATGTCTCTATAAAGCGCAGTGAGGGGTTTACCTATGATAGCTATCATAATCTTCAAAGAATATTTGAGAAGCCGATAAGTAAAATATGTCCTCGTTGATAATAAAGTAGTGTTAGATACTGTAATGACTACTGAAATCTCCAGAAGCACTCATATTAAGATAGCAGAGAAAATCCATCCGTCCGTCTATCCATCTTTCCATCAATCCATCCATCCGTCTATCCATCAATCCATCCATCCGTCTATCCATCCATCCATCTTTCCATCCATCCGTCTATCCATCCATCCATCCATCCGTCTCTCCATCCATATATCCATCCATCCGTCCATCCATATATCCATCCATCCATCCATCCGTCTATCCATCCATCCATATATCCATTCGTCCGTCCGTCCATCCATCCATCCATCCATCCATCCATATATCTATCCATCCGTCCATCCATCCATCCATCCATCCATCCCAGGGAACTCGGGGTACAAGTCGGAGGACACCCTGGACGGGATGCCAACCCATCGCAGGGCACAATCACGCAATCACACACCAACACACCCATTCACACACCACAGACAACTTAGAGATGCCAATCAGCCTAGAACATGTCTGTGGACTTGGGGGAAGAAAACGGAGTACCCAAAGGAACTATTCTGAGCATTTCTGAGTGACAACTCGGCAGCGTACTCCGATGTTAAATTGCGGAGTTTCTACAAAAAGGTTGGCAGATCTGCGATTGGCTCAAACGTTAGGTCTGGCTTTTCTTCAGTTCTCCATTCGTAACTTTAGCTTCAGACTGCAGTTATTACCAATTCACTGTTTGCTGAGTAAAAACGGAAGAACTTATAACCACGGTTTCCTTTTATCCCGTCGTATATGATGTCTTATTACGTGTGTATAGAAACATTATATGACGAAAAATACAGCTTGGGAAGTGCCTCTTGTTAGTGTACGCAGCTAATACAGATAGCTTGGTGTCTTCATCTGCTGATGAAAATAGCCTGAATTCCATCACAGAGCACGTAAATGAAAAACAAATTTTAGATTAGATTCAGATTAGTGCACTGTTTAATTTATCTTTAACAAGTGGCAGATATATCGCGTTACAATACTTGACATTTTCATAATGCTCAAATCATCATATGGTGATCAAATAAGCCAATCACAGGAGCCCTTACCTCACAGAAGAGTGTCAGTTTGTCGTCTGGTAGCAGCCCATTGGCCTCATCCAGTAGGAAGTCCCGCCTTATAAACTTCTTGAAGCCCCAGTCTTTGCCTTGCACGAATCTGTAGGCCCGCTGACTCTCTGCAAACAAATCACATCAGCAGTGTTAGCGCATTAGCTCTAAACAGCATGAAAGCACTGACTGACAATATATAAAGACTGAGCATGGTGACTTCCAGGCATGGAACATCTCTGATGGACCGAGCTTCACTTTCTTGAGTAAAATAGCTCGGAGTCATAACCACTCCTCGATGTTTTTGGCCTTGATGTCAAGTACAGTGTGGTTAAAATAGCGGGAGAAAAAACCCTGGCAACATTGTTTTCGTTATATCCCTCATAGAATTCAATTGTAAAAACTGAACTTCAGAAACATGTGGGAAATAGTGCTCAATCATCAATTCTTGATGTTTACTTACACACTGGAGCTCCTAAAAAGACCGTAATTGGTGTATAAACTCGATTCAAGAGAATGAGCATACACACGCTATGACCTCTGAGTTGTAACTCAATATCATCCATTAATTGCCCGCGCAAATAATAGCTTTAGGGGAGTTTTTTCACCTCTGACTTCAAACCAAATGCTACCTACCCTCTTCTCCATACACGCTTGTGTTGCTGTGATTGACAGAGGAGAAACAGTATGCCACGCCTCCCACCTACACAGCATGGCCTGTTCTGCTCTCCTGGATTCCCATCCACAGACTGCTGTGACATGAAACTCCTGAAACTAGCGTGAATGCTCTTCTGTTAATATTAAATTCTCCCTCCTTGTCCCTCGAATGCAACACCAGGGTATTCAACATAGAGTGGTATCATTAAACAGAGGTGCTAGTGTTGCTAACAAGAAATTTGCCCCCCCCCACCCAAACAAACAAACAACCAAACCATAGTTCAGTGAACGAAACACGTCAGTTATTTTTTTTCCAGATGTGCAATAAGAAAACAGTGAAGTGAGTGCTTAATACCCAGGTTGTTGTTTGTACCAAACAGCCCTCTTGATTTCTAGTAGCTAACAAGACACATGAGACTGTGATGACGTTCCAAGTGGTGCAGCAGAAAAGCGTTCGCCCTGTCTTCAGGAAGTTACATCTCGATGATGCCACAACCATCTGTGGCCAGGGGTCCAAGACTGCAAAACAGGCCACGCTCTCCAAGTAGGAGGGACTGCATCGCTGTCTCCACAGGTAATCCTAGTCACACTAGCCAATCATGGGCATCTGTGAGCTGAAGTGTAACAGGGAGAATACTGCTAGGTGGGTTCACCCAGATAAAGTCGATGTGAAGCAAAATTGAGTACTACCAACCTTATTCACGTTCGGTTTGATTATATATATCTGTAGCAAAGGGTCAAAAAACACAAACACTATAGCTAAATAACATGGCAGATGTTGGCACCTCCGAGTTAAAGCACGGTCTTATCATTTCTCTGCACTCGCTTTAATGCCCCTTGCTACACTGTTAATTTCTCTATAATAATATTAATAGCCAATTCATTCAGTTCCTCTCTTTTTCCATGTGTGGAAACATACACATGCCTTACATGCACATCTTTCAGTCGCACTGCCAATTTTGTAAAATCCTCAGCTCTCTCATTCTCTCGACATTCACATGATTCTATGATTTAAAGCAAAATCCTGCTGAATGCGAAAACACTGAGCACCACACAAACAGCCAATCAGGGTCAGACCTCGGCAGTGGATGTCCTTGGATTCGAGTTACTACACAATCCCATGGCTTAGACTTCATACATCATAACAAGATGAATATATTTCATTTGATGGACAGAATCATGCCGACCAAATCTTCAACTCTTTTTTTTTTTTTTTTTCCTTCCTTCCGCAAGTTCACTGCATGTAGATGAGATGAATCTCTTCAAGAGGAGATGATACAATGCATGAGAGATGGAGAGAATCTAAGAGAGAGAGAGAGAGCATGGAATGAACCTCCAGACAAACTATCCAAGACTCTGAATCTGTGCTCTTACTAGAGACCGTGCTCAATCAAAGTTAGGGCAGGGTGAATTTACAGTCACAAACAGCCAATCACCGGGTGACCGCTTGGAAGGAACGAGGAGCAGGTGAGCGCAGAAGAGAAGGTGCAAGTCAACTGATCTCCCTGGACACAGACTCTCCCCTGGCAGCTCTGTAGGAATAAGGCTGGCCGCCTGCATACTTTAGTACAAATATGCAGTGTTTACTTTATGGGGGGGAGAACATAAAAAACCCCTCTGCTGCTTGATCAGAGCTGTGCACAGGAGCCTGGGTCTCAACAGCACCGGAAACAGCAGCCAAGGTTGCAAACTGATAGCAGAAGCTGTCTGCCTGAGCGCATGCTCTCATAAATAAACATTCATTAAACACCAAGAAGATTTGAGAATTTGTGTTGGCTTGGGGTTAAAACGTCAGCACTGCAGGTGTCATCAATTTAGCAAAGGGGGAACAATATGTCATGTATTACTCGGTTTAAAGATTAGCGTTGCCATTTGAATGGTAAATGGTCTGCATTTATATAGCACTTTTATCCACTTTTATTTATAAGCGCTTTACACGGGTTCTCATTCACACACACACCAGTGGTGGCAGAGCTGCCATGCAAGGCGCTAACTTGCCATCGGGAGCAACTTGGGGTTCGGTGTCTTGCCCAAGGACACTTCGGCATGTGGAGTCATGTGGGCCAGGAATCGAACCGCCAACCCTACGATTAGTGGACAACCCGCTCTACCACCTAGGCCACAGCTGCCCACTGTTTTGAAGACCTCCAAAATCTTCAGATTTGACTGGTAGATCACAGACGGTATCAGTACACCCAGAAATGTGGATGGCTGAAACCTCTTTTACTAGGCAGCCGAGTCTTTTTTGTGTATGATTTTTCATTTTCTGTGTGTAATGTGCCATGGCAAGCCAGTGGTAACTGGAGAACAATGTCCATTGAACATTATTTTTCCCCTGAATCACGGTATATTACATGAAGAAAGTGTAAGTGAAGCCATTCTGTGTTGCACTGATTTGGAAAATCTTTTTCAAAATCTCTTTTTCTTTCTTCTTTGTCAACTTTTACTCATGTTCATCTTCTCCCTGTCTTACGGTGCTGTAATAACCGAGGAGACGCACTCTGTTGTACATGGGAACAGTCTGAGTGACACTGATCCGCTCCACAGGGAAGGATTAGAGAGAAAGCAAGATGGACAGACACTAGCTGACTGGCCTTTAGAACATGGGGCTCAATTCAGGTCACTGCGACTGCCTTGGCAGCCAACCAATCAAAGTTCTAGAAGTCGAGGTGGCAAGCCAGCAATCAAGGTCAGACCCAAAGGTTCGCTGACAAAGCATCACAGATTGTAGAGGAGCTGAGGATCAAGACCAGTGAGATGGTGAGAGCAGTCACAGTCAATCTGGCTGAACAAAGGAAAATGAGCTCACAAACAAGAAATCTAAACACGCTTCCATCCAAAAAGCCTTCGTAAAGACACTGAGGATGAATGCGCCAAAAGCGCCAAACTGCCCCAACACCTCAACAGTGATTGACCTGCATCGGCATGTAAATGAACTGGGGCATAAACCAACAGCAGCTCTGAGTGTCTGTGACATTTTCTATTATTCAAATGCAGTTCACAGCCATGGCCACAACTAGCTTTGTTTTGGACACTGTTTTGTTTTTTTACCTCTCAGTTGTCAAAGTCAGTATTGAAACAGTGAAGTGTTTATGTTGTATTAGTAATCCTGCATTCTAAGATTAGTTCAGATGTGTAACTGGTACTCAACTGAGCTCGGAGCAGCCGAGAAGGATACCTCAGGTTTGCCCATATATTCAGCTTTCCCTAGAAGCAGCGTGACGGGTCATGTTCCTGTGCACAAAGCGAGGTTCACGAAGGCATGGTTTGCCAAGGTTGGAGTGGAAGAACTCAAGTTACCTGCACAGATCCCTGACCTCAACCCCACTGAACACCTTTAGAATGAATTGGAACGCTGACTATGTGCCAGGCCTCATCACCCAACATATGGCCAAAGTCATATCTCCCTGCAGTTCTCACCTGGTTTCCCACTGAAGCTAAGCAGGGTTAAGCCTGGCCAGTACCTGAATGGGAGACCTCCTGGGGAAAATTAAGGTTGCTGATGGAAGTGGTATTAGTGAGGCCAGCTTGGGGCACTCACCCTGTGGTCTGTGTGGAGTCTAAGGCCCCAACATAGTAACTTATAGTTACTTACTGTAGAAGAGTAGGGGTATAACTCCGATGTCCTGGCGAAACTCCCCCATTGACCCTTATCTATCACGGCCCCCTAATAATCCCCATCCCTGAATTGGCTACATCACTCTCTCCTCTCCACTAATAGCTGGTGTTCTGAATGCTGTCGCATAATCAAGGTGGATGCTACACACTAGTGGTAGTTGAGGA
>JANDJT010000102.1:7399911-7412599 GCA_024331685.1 Stegophilus panzeri
ACATGCTAGTTTCTTAATCAGAGTATCGTCTTAATCGGGTTAATATCGGATTATTGTTGTCCACGTAAACGTACTGACTGTGACAGTCCACGCAAAACAATTTCATGCAATTGCAATTTCGTCAATTCAAGTCATTTTCTGCAAAACTGCGGAATCCTGTACGGGCTGTACTACTGACGTCTGGGTTATGAGAAGTTAGAAGCTAGTGAGCTTTCAGTAAAACAGCCTCATTAATGAGAAACAAGTTACTACAACTAATGATCTTTAAATAATCTACCCTCTCTTTCAGAAATGGATCGGTTCATTAACAGTGGGGAGCAATAACTGCAGTTCATTACTTACAATACTACACTGTATTCTACAATGCAGCGCTAGACTGCAGGCATTAATATTAATACTGGACCCATTTTCATGCTCGCTAGTCTGCAATCACAATATTTACCTCATTTGTCATTTCAAAATTAATCACAGGTCATATTTCAGCGCGCTTCTGGATGTGTACGTGTAACGCCGCTCACAGTTTCAGCACAGTAAAGAGCTGCCTGCCATCACGCGCATGACTAATCGCTGCTTGGCTAAGGCAGCATGTAAAATGAACCCAGGCGAGGGACGAGGAGACGGCGAGATCCCGAGGCGGCGATCCACTGCGCTCGGGTTTGGCAGAACGATGCGTCTTTCACCACGCAAACTAGGCACAGAGTTACATTTAGACCTGACGAATGGCCCTGCACCCTATTTCACCTTGTGGGTGAGCTGGATTTGGCCTCGGTGGAGGAACACATGCGAGGCAGAGTTTGGCACTGCACAGTGATTGCAAATCCATTAGAGAGAGAACATTCGTGAGACTCAAAGCGTTTAAGCTAAATCCAGATCTTAAAAGGCACAGCCTCAATGGGGATCCAGAAACAAATCAGCGAACACGATGCCTGTGGACGGTTTCAATATCTTCAGCAATGAGGACTGAGATCTTTATATTATGTTCAGTCAGACTGAGGTTGTAAATTACGCACAGCTGAACGCTAATCATCTGACAACAGATTTCTGTGCGTTTCCTCTGTTGCACGAACAATACTGTAGTTACCCAATAGTCATATATCTGAATTATATTCTGTATTTGGCAGACGCACTTATCCAGAACCACTTACATTTATCTCATTTATACATCTGAGCAGTTGAGGGTTAAGAGCCTTGCTCAAGAGCCCAACAGTGGCAGCCTGGCGGTGCTGGGATTTGACCTCACGACCTTCCGATCAATAGACCAACATCTTAACCACTGTATTTAACGAATGGAGTAATTTAACAGATGGTATATTTTACTCTGAAGAATAATGATAAGAATAATGCTTTGTATTTATATAGGACCCTTCTAACACTCAAGGTCACGCTACAAAAAATAAATAAATACTGGCAGGAAGAACACTGAAAAACTCTTAAAATGGGAAATGTAAGTGAAAATCCTGGGGTGGTATTCCAAAGATTTGCCACCCCATTGAACTTCTGCATTAATGCATATTATTGTCTCTGTTTTGCGACGCACTAGGGCTGGGCGATATATCGATAGCGTGATAAATAATTACACGATACGCTTTTCTGAGATATCGTTGGTATGGTGATGTATTTTTTTCACGTTTGTAATAACTACAAAATAAATGGTCCTAAATGGATGCCGTTGATCTGGCTTTGTTTTTTTTTTTTTTTTTTTTACGTAATCTTCTCCATCTTTGTAGGCATTAAAGAAAAGTATCGTCAAACTCAGTTTAATGGAGTTTTTTTTTGGTTTATTTTGCTAACGTTTTGCAGAAAGTTTGTGGGCCAAATTATATATCGTGATCCGCATCGTGTATCGTTCAAACGTCCTCCAGTACCGTGCTATGATATGTTCGTCATATCGCCCAGCCCTATGACGCAGAGAGCGATCTCCCACAGGATAACTACTCATCAGTGTCAGGCGACTGCTGATTGGCTGGCAGAGAGGCGTCGGCTACATACACGGAAACCGTTTGATGAGGAGTTGTGACATTTCTTCTGCGAGTTTCAGCAAATTCAGATGAATATTGGTTAATTCCATTTAAATGAAATTCCATTCAAGCTTAATACCTTGATGCATCAAGAACCTTCAGTCTCCGTCTCCTGCTTTCTGAAGGTGTAGTTTATTAAAAACCGAAAAAATGGCTTGTGACTTAATGGAGGAAAAACTCTCAGTAAACGCTCAGTTTAAACGTACTCCCTCTGTGAGATTATCAGACCGGTGTCTTTAATAAAAACCTGGCCTCTGTGATAAAGCTCTCTCACTGAACAGTGAGTATAAATGAACACAGCGAGTCTTCCCCATGTGTTTCAGGTTTGCTTCACACATGGCGATGTGTATAACAGATGTATTCACGAAAAACTACAATCATGATAGTGTGTTAATATAAGGTGTGAATATAAGTGTGAGGCTTTACAATGGCTGTAGATCATTATAATGGCCGGTTTAACCCTCCACTTTACGTTCTCTTTTTTCCTAACACTTCTAATAATCACACAGCGTAAATGATGGAAAGTTAAAATGAACTCATCAGTCAGTGATTGATAGAATTGTGGATTTAAAAACTAGTTCGATACAAACAAAGCACATACCGCCGAATACAGACGAGTTCGAGCACAAACGCTTGCAGTGAGAATTCACTAGCTTAATGATTAATTCCACGTTTCTTTTCCCCCCCAGCACTTTACAAAACAAAAACCATGTCCGTGTTGTCTTTTATTTATTACTCCGACAGTGAAACACGGAACTCACACGGTTTTTCAGCGCTTCTTCCATGTGAAAATCAGTGAATTTTTGTGTGGTTCATGTGACAGAACTTCCTAGAGGGCAATGCTTCAGGGGGAGAATACTTCATCCTGCGTGAGCGTCGGCGCGTGACGTCCTGATGGGCGTGTCTCTGTGAGGTAAGACCGGGCAAGGTCAGGTTTTGTTTTGAAAATGAGACGTAGAGGTGAGACGTATGGGGCGAGATGGTAACCAGTGTAATCAAACGTTGGAGTCTGTTTAGGGTTTTACCAGAAAAGCCAAAGAAGAGGGAATTATAGTAAAGTCTGAGGTTATGAAGGCATGAACCAGGGTTTCAGCATTTTTTGGTGGACAGTGTGTGTTTTTAGCCAGCTGAAAATGCCAGCGCTTGAGAGCTTTATGGAGGCGCAGTGTTTTTTCAGCTGAGAAGTAATGTGTTAAAAGTATCTGAAGTAAACAGAAAAGTAGCTTTTGACGGTTAGCAAACTACTCTATATGGACGTTTTTCGCCAATGAGTCGAGCTGACTGCAGCTTACCTGGTGGACCCATGGAGAACGAAATGCTCCTCCAAGCATTATTTTTCATTAATATTGTGGTAATCCAGGGATGTCATCTGGTACAGACATGGATACTCTGAGACCAGCAATATTAACTTCTCCTCCATTGTTGTTCAGACGTTGTACAAGTAGGACGTGGCAGTTGCTCAGAGCTGTATTTATCCCATACCACACCTCCACTGTGATTGGACGGATGGGTAAAAAGTGACCGTGACGAGCGCTGCGCTTTACCCAAAGTTGAACATTTTTTAACTCTCTGCGACCAGGAAAAAAAAAAAAAAAAAAAAAAAAAACAGCAAGCACATGACGCTATAGACGTTCAGCGCGTCGCCACGCTGCTGGCTTTTTTTTTTTTTTTTTTTTTTTTTTTTTTAAAAATACGCGGCACTCCCGTTACAAACAATTGAAAAAATACGCTAGTGCCAGGGAAAAAAATGCTTTGGTGGACACACGGCATAAGTAAGGTTTGAAAGCCAGACGATGTGAATAAAAAGGTGATTTTCCTTGTTCCATTGACCTAAGTGGCCTAATATGCGGTTCAAATACAGTGCTGTCAAAAAATAAACCTAGACTGTGAACATTTGTTAGAATTAGAGAAGTTTTGGTGGCAACAAGTAATATCTCTGATTTGTCAGGGTTTCCTTTAAGAAAGTTGGAGTCTAGCTACGATTTTGGATCATGAATACATTCACTTAGTTGCGAGCCAGAGTTGCGGTGGAGCTAGTACTGAGATCAATTGTCTGTAACAGTGGAAGCTAAGACTCCATTTGGCGATGATCTGGCCGAGGGGAAGCATATACGCTGTGAAAAGAAAGGGAACCAAGGACTAATCCTTGAGGGACACATTGTGTGAATAAGAATGATGACAAACAAGTAAACAGATTACAGTGTTAAACAACATGGAAAAAGTAAACAACTATTTGGATCATTTGGATATTTCCCTGTGTATACTGTTGAGATCAGACCAACATTTAGCCTTTTATTAGGCAGAACGATGAGGAGAAGTGTTTGATCAAGTCTGCAAAAGTTTTCAGTCATCCACATTGCTGAATTCTTTTACTGTTTTCAGGTTCAGTAACATAACTTTTACCCTTGTCTCATAAACCAAACTCGACTAGAGAGTTGGATATGTTGCACCAGTAACAGTATACTTTCATAGAGCGAAGCAATTAGACCAACCACATTTACATTTATGGCATTTGGAAGACGCCCTTATCCAGAGCGCCTACACAGAGCCTGTCCGCATACGCAAGATCTCTCGTTTATATGTTGACTGCTTTAAATAAAACTTTTAAAGACATTTTTAAATTCCATCTTTAAAACTTCTCAATGCAATCTTGCTCCAAAAAGCTCCTTGTGTTAGCGCAAATATTTTCACACAGAAGTGCTGCGAGCCACTCCCATTGCAACCCTGAAGATGCTGAAGCTTGTGGCCAGAAAAGCGTGCAAAACATAGCAGATGCTCCATGGCCTGTGAGTCGACCGGGACTTCTTTTCCCTCGAGAGTTTTGGGACAGTCAGAGTACATAGTTCAAGAAGTGTACAAGGGACAGAGTCTCTCATTTCTAGGTTCGTGATCAAGCATTTGGCTAGTCAGAGTGAGTCTGAGCATACCAAATGTGGCGGTGGTTGTTGGGGTTTTTTTTTGATAGGCTGATAGTCAGGGGTATACAAAGTACTAAGAATCAAGTGACAGTAAAAAAAAAAAAAAAGTTGCTACTTTTGGAATTCAAGTATAAGAAGTTAACCTTTTAATGAATGAAATTAAGTTGGTTATGTTTTCATGTGAACATACATTTTATTACTTATCTTAAAAAAAACAACAAAAAAAACAACTTTGTTTGCAATAATTACCATTAGCTAAAATTTGCCTTGTAGCCAATTATGTTAGCTACTACACAATCCTGGCATTAGCAAAGAAAACTGTTTAATTAAATAAGTTGGTTAAATAAAAATTCTTTCGGTTGAAACAGCACATTTAGTTTCCCGGTGTTTCCGTGAACACAGTGCCTTAGAGACGCTGTGCATATGTGATTCGACAAATTCTGTTACTACTTAGGTTGAAATATCACGCTGTTTTAGTCCACGGTGCTTCCACGGGTGCAGGTTAGCACGTGATTCGACAAAGCATCCGATACTGTTTGATATCTGATTGAACATTATAACCAACACTGTCTGATATCGCCTCGCGATTATTAAATTATAAGCTGGAACTATGGGTGGAAACGGTCGGTCTAAAATCACACCAAATCAGTGGATGTAGGAAAAAAAAGAAGAAGAAAAGAAAAGAAAAAAAAAGATAACGGTATCAGACAAAGAACTTAACATAACCAGTTAATGTTAGCAAATTAGCTAAATTGACCTCAACATATTTTTCAAACTAGATGGAGGAGTTCATGCTTTCTAAGGAGCCAAAAGCGATGCCTCATTTTATAACAGTATTTGCTTCTTCTCACATATTGAAACATTTTACTGAGGAAGGGCCAGGGGCTCACATCCTCAAGTTCAACACTGCAGTCTAGTGGCTTATTCAGCTTCAAATGCACACGGATAGCTAAAGCTGTAACAACATTGTGTTCAAAAAACATTTTTTACATTTATGAACTTAATTGGATGCTAAACTGAAATGACTGGATGCTAATAATATACAGTGTACAGCCACTGGCTGGATGAGAGACGAGACCTTTGAGATGTGAAAAAGTACTTTGAGGTTTATAGTTTTAAATAAAACTATAAGGAGGTTTTTTTTTTATTATTATTATCATGGAAATGTAATTAAGTAAGTGTGTGAGTACTAAATTTCAATAATACTCAAGTATAAATACCCCAAAATAATAGTTAGGTATAGTAATGAAATAGAATTACTCGAGTATTTTTCAGCCCCGCTGATCGTGTTTGCTAATCATTCACTGAAATATCATTACATTTTGCCAGTGAAAACAATAATACCTGCACTGAGGGCAGGAGTGGAGCTTCTCAGTGAAGGGCAAACTGATAGAGTTGTAGCAGGAGCACAATTGCCTGTACAGGGTAATTTATCACAACTGTGTTGCAATGGCCAAAGCGTTTAACCAGATGGTTGGGACCTCTGTTTGTTTTGCTGCTGCCGTCTCTGAGTAACGGGAACAAAAATTCATTTGGGTTCAGCAACAAGTTAGAAGTTGGGTAATGGTTGTTTAGTGAGCTCCACATCTCTCAAAAAAGACAATTCTGTCTGTGTGTGTGTATAAGAGAGAACGAGAGAATAGGAGAGGGAGAGGGAGAGAGAGAGTGAGATCTTTTAATAACATAAGTTATGATTTTACAAATCCTATAGCATGTCCAAGGCAGAAGTCAAAATGCAGCTGCCGTGCAGTTTTCGCTCTATCAAAGGGTTTAAAAGGGTTGTGCTAGGAGACTATCCAATATGAATTTATACCAGATTTATCATTTGTACCAACTGATATTAAAAGTGCACCTATTATGGTTTTTCGGATATTACCTTTCATGTAGTGTGTTATATACGTAGCTGTTTGTGAATGTAAAAACGTCTGCAAAAGTTTCAAAAATGAAAGAGTATGACAAATGGAGTAATTGACTCCCAAAAGAAGGAATCGATTCTGAACAGCTGAAACGAGTCGTCAGTAATTCCAGACTTACTTCCTGTACTAACCTACGTAGGTTTGTAACAAAAAGCCCCGCCTCTGGTCTTCATCGGCTGCTCACTGACAGCAGTAGACCAATCACAACAGACTGGGACATCTGACCAATCAGAGCAGAGTATGCTCTTTGAAAGGAGGATTTTAGAAAGTGATACTTTGTGATACTGGGGGGCGGGGGGTGAGGCAGACGCTGAAATTTAAATTATGAGCACGTGTTTTTTGACCTTGAGCAAGTGTTTTTTGACCTCGGATGCATGTAAATCTATTGTATGAGACCTTTAAAATAAAATTAGGCACGTTGCAAAACGATAACAGGTGCTCTTCAACTGCATGACAGCGTACCGACAGAATCTCTCCCACTCACCGAGTCCTGATATGTTTATATTTAAGTGCAGAATGTTTGAGCTGTTCTTTATATTTTAATCCCAGGGTGAGAACACTCTACATGTCCTCATACCTCCTAAATCAGTTGAAATGTCAAAACACACACACACACACACACACACACACACACACACAGACAGTCTCTCTCTCCATATTTAGTTTAAGGACTGAATAAACAGAAGGGCACGAGCCTGTTTTTCTAACAAGAGAGAGAGCAAGGGGGACAAATGACATTTAATATTGCACAACTTGTATGCAACAGGTTTAAAGCGAATGACGTACACACCCACTTGCACAACTCTCCCACTCGGTAAAGGACCTCCGAGTAAGTGTGCCAAGAAGCCAAAGTTTCAAGCACTGAGTCATTTGGAGTCAACTCTGAGCAAAATAATCTCAACTAAAAGCTGACGCTTTAAAGCAGAACATCTGACTCATGAATAAACTTAAAATTAATAAATCTATATAGCACTGAGTCAGATTAACACAATCTGTTAATGCTATTAAGGACAACGTTCTAAATTACCTGCTGTGCAATTGAATAAATCACATGGGGTTTTGGGCACAGACAGAAAATGAGGGTGAGAAAAAGCTCTACTTCTACTTTATGTGAGGAAATGTGAGCTAAATTAGATTTCTGTAGCTTAATGAAACTGTTACATTTCTTCCTTCCTCTAAACCGAAATCGCACTGGGGGTCAGCAGAAACCACGGTTTCATTACATCACTAGCCATCATCCTGCTTTCATAATGTACTGAAAATGAAAGTTTCCACACTACAATGTTTCAGCTACCAAGGTACACCTATATATATATGATGTATTACGCTTGCTGGGAGAAGACCAATTAAAGACCAATTAAACCAGTCCCATTATGAGACACAATATCCATTATGAGACACAATATCCCTCCTCTACTCCATAGAGGAGGGGTTCACAAACTTCTCGGTCAGGGATTGAAGCTACAGTGGGCACAGTGGACGTTTTCTAATCTTCACTTGTTGGAATTTTCAGCTCCTGTAGCCCATCTGCCCCAAGGTCCAACTTGCTTTTCTGCTCACCACGGATGTAAAGAGTGGTTTTTTGAGTTATCGTAGATTTCCCATCAGCTTGAACCAGTCTGACCATTCTCCTGAGAACAGAACCGTCATTTACTGGATGTTTCTTTTGTTTTTGTTTTGTTTTCCGCACTGTTCTGTGTAAAAACTATAGACTGTTGTGTGTGAAAATTCTGAAATACTCAAACCATCCTGACTGGCACAAACAAACATGGGTGCATCTCAATCAGCTCCTTAGTTCAGTAGTCAGGGTACTGATCAGGGAGTTGGCCATTTTTAAGGGCTGTCTCAATTGCAAAATCCTTCAAGTGCACTAGAATGTTCACTCCATAAAAAAAATCCCATAATGCACCGCAAAAACCAGGGAGCATCGATGCTCACTATGTTCCTTCACTGGAAATTTACATTTACGGCATTTGGCAGACGTCCTTATCCAGAGCAACTTACAGAAGTGTGTTGAAGTCTTCATCAATAAATACATCCAGATACTGTTTCACTAGGTCACGGATTAAGATACCATCAGTCTAAAAACTCTGTTGGGAGGTAATATAGTAAGAAAAACACACAGAAGACAACTTTTTTTTAAAATAATAAGTGCTAATTTAAGTACTTTAGGAAGAGGTAGGTCTTTAGACATGACTCAGCTGTTCGGACATCTAGGAGAAGTTCATACCACCAGCTAGGTGCCAGAACAGAGAAGAGTCTTGATGCATGCCTTCCTTGTACCCTGAGAGATGGTGGCACAAGTCTAGTAGTACTAGAGGATCGGATGGATAAGTGTGATAACTGATTTGAGGTAAGTGAGTGCTGGTCCATTTTTCACTTTGTAGGCAAGTATCAGTGTTTTAAATCAGATGCAGATAGCTACAGGAAGCCAGTGGAGGGAGCGTAACAGTGGTGTGGAAGAACTTGTTCAAAACAAGTCGAGAAGCTGCATTCTGGACCAGTTGCAGAGGTCAAATGGCTCTCAGAGGCAGACTTGCCAGGAGTGAGTTGCAGTAGTCCAGTCTCGAAATGAAAAGAGACCAGCAGCACCAGCAGCTTAATGGCCTGTATAGATAGAAATGGACGAATCCTTCTGATGTTGTAAAGGAGAAATCAACGAGCATGTCAGATTAGCAATGTGAGAGGAAAAGGACAGCTGATACCCCAAGGTTGCATGCAGTAACCAAAGGTATCAGAGAGTTTTCCAGGGAAATCACAAAATCCTGACATGGTGATGAATCACCTGGGATGAACAACATTTCTGTTTAACTGGGATTAAGCTTCAGCTGATGAGCTGCCATCCATGACAAGATGTCTGCAGACATTGGGGCAGTGGTTGCTTGGCGGTTAAGCCGCTGGGTTACTGATCAGAAGGTCAGGGGTTCAAGCCCCAGCACTGCCAAGCTGCCACTGTTGGGCCCTTGAGCAAGGCCCTTAACCCTTTCTGCTCCAGGAGCGCTGTATCATGGCTGACGTTGCGCTCTGACCCCAGCTTCCTGACATGCTGGGGTATGCGAAGAAAAGAATTTCACTGTGCTGTAAAGTGTATGTGATAAATAAAGACTCATTATAATTATCTGAGCGGAAACAAGTAGAGTGTCATCTGCATAGCAGTGGTATGAAAACCCATTCTTCACTAAGAGATCGAGTATAGAGGGAGAACAGAAGAGGACCAAGTAATGAGCCTTGTGGGACACACCTCCACGTCACCTGGTATGAGCGACCTTCCAAGTAGGAAGCAAACCACTGCCATGTTGCACCACAAATTCCAAGACTCATGAGGGTGGACAAGGGAGTCTTGTGGTTGACGGTGTCAAACGCTGCTGAAAGATCAAGCAAGATGAGGACTGATCTAGCAGCATGTAGTTGTCAGTCATAGCCAAAAGGGCAGTCTCTGTGGAATGTGATCTTGGAGGTTGTTCTCTGAGAGATAGAGAGACAGTTGATTGTAGACAGTGTGTTCGAGGATTTTAGAAAGAAGTGATACCGGTCGGTAGTTGCCGATGTCAGAGGGATCCAGAGTGGGTTTCTTCAGGATGGGAATAACCCTTGCTCTCTTCAATGCAATTGGTACATGACCAGATGATATGGAGCCACTGATGACAGTCGTGATGAAGGGGAGGAGATCTTGTGAGCTGGTCTGGAGCATTGTGGAAGGGATTGGATCCAAAGGGCATGTGGCAGGATTGCAGGAGAAGATGACCTGCAGGATGTCTTCTGTTGCTAGATTAGAAAATGCGCCAGTGACGGAGAAGAGGAATCCTCAGTGGGTAGTGTAGGAGTTGGGGTAGAAGTGAAGGTCTGGCAGATCTTTTCAATCTTCCCAACATAAAAGATGACAAAGTCTTCAGCAGTTAGGGAGGATAGTGCAGGAGGAGACAGTGGGTTGAGTAGTGAAGAAAAAAATGTTGTGGAGCTTGTGAGAGTCTTGTGCAGAAGTTTGCAGTTTTTCTCTTGTAGAAGGCAGTCTTGGCAGAAGTCCCTTCAGGTGAGAATTTGGACAGGAGAGCACGGTAAGAGGCAAGATCTGTCTCGAGCTGTAATTTTTTCCACTTCACTGCTGTTCTTAGTTCTCTCCAATTGCTGCGTAACACATCTGACAGCCAGGGTAAGAAATCTTTCTGGGTATAGAGGATAGAGGGCAGAGAAGGTCCATGGATGAGGAAATTGAGGATAGGAAACTGTCTGTGGCTAACTCCAAATGGTATGGAGGAAAAGGATTAGGGGTCTGGAAGGGATGATAGGGTGCAAGAAGCTTTGGAGGAAGGAGAGATAGAATGGAGGTTTCGACAGGTAGGAGAGGAGTATTGATAGCTGGTTTTAGGCAGGAAAGGGAGGGTGATTGTGAAGGATACCAAGTGATGATCGGAGGTGTGGAGTGGGGTAGCATTGATGCCTGTAGCTGGAGAGGGGTGGCAATGTTAGTGAAGATAGGGCTGAGAGGGAACTGTTAACACTTAACTGAACAAGAAGAAATAAACGCTACTAAACTTGATACTTTATCTAAATTTATGCTTCTAACTAGCGTACTCTTCACTAGGGTCTGTAGCAGATAACCTTCAATAGATCTTAGTAAGCCCTGCCCACAATTCACACCTTAAGGGAGAAATTACTCTTGATTGAGCCACCTGAGAGAACTACTTAGCATACACTAACAAACACTTCCAAGCAACACTACAGAATCAACAATACAGCAATTCTACTGGCAAAAATCTAGATCCAAGTGGGTCAAGTATATAGTAGACAAAAGTCAGAATCCTACCTTACCAGTAAAGAATAAATTCAAGTTAGAACAACCTAAAGCACACAATGCTTTCTGAAGAAAAAAATGACGTGTTTTCTAAAGCCTCTCAGCTTGAATAAAACGGGGGACGAACTCTTAGCCAACTTCCGGCTACAAATGTAAGCAGCTTGTTATCGTTGTTGTAACTCTCAAATGATTAATTACGTTACCAATTTTTCACTTTATTTGATGTTCTATATACGGTCTGTTTGAGTCTAACAACTTTTAAGTGTTCAAGGATTTTGTAAAAATCCACTAGCATGACGTACCATGACAGAAATGCATTTGTTTAAGCTAGCAAATTTATATGGACATATAAGATGTAAATATTTTTAAGTTTTTGATTTTTGGTTTTTGACGTTTTACAGCGCAAGTACATAGTCATCTCGCTGGAAATTGAGTTATCAATGTAGTGAATCAGGGTCCTTACCAGTGCCCCAACTCAGGTACACGATATACTGATTCACGACCTAGGGAGCTGATTGAGACCCACCCCATGACACTAAAAGTCCCTATACTGGTGTTTGATATGAACATTAACTGAAGCTCTTGACCTGCATCTACATGACTTTATGCATTGCGCTGCTCCCACATGATTGGCTGACTGGATAACTGCATGAATGAGCAAGGGTAAAGGTGTTCCTGTGAGTGGCCATTGAATGTACCTACATACAAAAAGATCCGGGTGTAAGAGTTTAATGTAATAAATTCTAAGAAATTCTAGTTCTTTGAAAGGAACCTACCTGTCCAATACTGCGTCTTGGTTCTTGCGCTTCCAGGAGGTAATAAGTACTTTCACAGAATTTGAGTGATGACTGGCTTCGTTTACGCCACAGTCCCTAACACCCTGCACCGTTCCCAAGGTGTCATTATGTACGAGTGTGATAAACGTTTTTGCTGCATTTCTCCAACTAAACTTGCTTTACAGTCAGTGCGTTTACATGGACAACAATAATCCAATATTAACCCGATTAAGACGATACTCTGATTAAGAAACTAGCATGTAAACAG
>JANDJT010000102.1:7444979-7488453 GCA_024331685.1 Stegophilus panzeri
TACTTTTCAGTCACAAATGCGAGTGAAATGGTCGCACTGTAGAGCCCTGAGTTTATCTGCAAAGTTTTTTCCCGTTCAGCATGATGAGGTTTAATGTCCCCGACAACCTCTGTAGTGCCATTTAGCACCGTGCTAGTGTCATGATCTCCCCAAGCGCTGGAGCTCGCAGAGAAACTGGCAGCTCGAGTGCTAAAATGCTAACTCCGTTTCCGGGTTTTGGAACTACAAAATGACATCATCCCTGTGCCGCTCTATGCGATTGGCTGTAAGTGTAGGAAGCGCTTGATTTGAGTGGAGAAAACAGCGGAGTTTTCTATGAGCGGAGAACGAACTTTAAACGTCAATATCGCAGTCGGCCATGTTCATTTAATTGTGGGCATTCAAAATCGTAATCGCGATCGATATCCGATTAATTGTGCAGCCCTAGTGTACAGGACTCGACTCCCGCTGTTAGTACTGTTTCTAACTGCCCGTTATACAGGGTGTCCCACACATCTCCATACGCAGGGGAAATTAACACTTTTTAACAAAATGTAAATTTATTTATAAAAACATCCTCTACGTGATTGTCATTTCCTCATACAAGCACACAGACTCGTCTCTCCTACTCATGATGAACTCGCGTGAACACATCTGGTGCTATGCATGTAATACTGGTATCGGCCGATAAGTGCTCATTTTAAACGTTATATTTATTGGTGAAAAAGGACGACATCAGAATTGCAATTTGCAACACCGGCCAATGTGAGGTAACGCAAAGAGGCAGGAGAATAAAAAACATCAATACAACTCATTTCAGATGACTTCAGATGAAGTTTCACCATCATGAAATTTATAAAGATTAACAAACAACAGCGGTGCCCATGACCAGCGCCGCTAGAGCACGTGTTAGTTCAGTGGAACATAACGAAAGATTTGGTGAATGTTGTGCTGCGAGATAATGCCCAAAATATGACACAGGCCATGGAAGATTTTGGTTTGAACAGTCTCGGCTGCATGGCTCGTGCTCTTCAGTTAACTAAAAACGAAGGAGTTTTGAACCAGCGCAGCATCTCTGAATGGCCAAAGGGAGAAAGAGAGTCAGACACTTTAAACATTCTCATCTCACCATTTCCCAACTCGGAAAGATACAGACAGTATGGAGACTTTTGGGACAAAAGTATTTTTAGGAAGGAAGGAAAGAAAGGAAGAGACAAAGGAAGGAATGAAGAAAAGAAAGAAGGAATGAAGGGAAGACAGAATGAATGAAAAAAAGATAAAAGAAATGAAGGAATGAAAGAAGGAATGAAAAGATAAAAGGAATGAAGAAAAGACAAACGGAATGAAGGAACGATAGAAGGAATGAAGGAGAGAAAGAAGGAATGAAGAAAAGAAGAGAAATGAAGGAAAGACGTATGGAAGGAATCAAGGAAGACAGCACTAGGAAGGATGGAAGAAATGAAACGACAGAAGGAATGAAGGAAAGACTTATGGAAGGAATCAAGGCAGGAAGGATAGAAGGATGGAAGAAATGAAGAAAAGATAGAAGGAAGGAATGAAGGAAGGAAAGATGGTCAGAAGAAAAGCCCGATTTAAACCAGACACAGGAAGTACAAGCTCGGCATCCAGAACACTTCCACGTTACTGAACGTAGCAGTGTTCTTGTTAGAAGCTTCGTGTCTGTCGCCCGCTCCCTTAACTTTGTGGATCCCTGCTCCGATGCTCCCCTCTGCTTTACAGTTCATCTTCCTTCACCAAGATTGAGTCCACGCATTTATCCATTCTAAAGCCTGGAGCAGAGGCTGTTAAATCATGAGCAATATTTCATGTTTGTATTAAGTGACGGAGAGCATTAGCCTGACTTGCCATGTCCAGTTACACAGTTACTACAGTTCACTGTTATTACGGCATAAGCTTTTGAGGGGGAAATATACACACACACACACACACACACACACATCATTCTATGGCCTATAATATTTTTAAGCTTTGTTTGAAAAATATGAATCATTTTCTTTAATAAACACGTCATGCTTACAATGAACAAAAATTCCCATCAGAAGAAGCAGAGAAGAAGCCTGTAGTACAGCCACATGCAAAATGCAAAATATTGATTCTTAGAGATTAATGATGTTTTTGGGGGGTTGAACAGATGGCCTGCCATTTCACTAACAAAAATATTTTTTTAATCAGGTTGTAAAAAAAAATTATTCAGAAAGACATTGGGGGGGGGTGGGAGGGGGTTAAAAAAATAAAAACCACACAAACTAAATAACACTAATGTACAACGCTCCTCCTTTTTTGCAGCAGTCCCTGACTCTTGGCTTCCCAGCTGCTCTGAAGTAGGTTTGTTAAGACTAATTCACTTAAACATTATTAGACATAATCCAGAATGACACCAAGTTGAAGTAAAAGTGAAGGAACTGAATGAAGAACTGGTTACACCGATTTAACGGACAGCCAGGAGGTGCTGCGGTACGACGCTGTGCACTTCTGCTCTCATCTGAAGTTATTTCTCAGAGTATGATCCCTGTAGCACGCTTCAATTCCACCTGCCATGTTCATCAACCAAAAGATTAAAAAGACTGGATGAAATAAAGTCCATCAACTCCTTCAAACTTCTGGTGGAGGAACCAGTCGATGAGGTGTTACGTCAGATCCAGGAATCGTTGCTACAGTAACGCAACAACGGCTGCTGGATATTCACGTGTTAAGATATTTGTACTGGGTCGCAATATCTCACCATTTAATATCAGCAAAGCTCGGTCCAGGCTTGTTTTATTAGGCTGTATACTTACCCGAGCGGAGTCCAAGCAGTAAATAAAACTTCACTGCCTTATTTTTATTACTGTCTATTCTGTAATATAGAAACATGACTGAAGCGCATCAGGATATACGACGCTACCTCAAAATACCAACCAGGGCTGAGCGATAGGACTGCGCAACGCTGCTCCTGTGATCGATTTCATCTCAGTACACTTACACACAAATGTACAGACCTTCCCTGCAATAACACAACACACTTTTTTAACACAAAAAAGTTAACAAGCTGTCTCTTATCTTATGTTAGCTTAGTAACTAACTTTTTTGTTTACATGCTCAAATTTAACAATGGATCGTCTATAAAACGTCACAGGATTTAGAATAAGTTAGTTAGTATAAGTTAAGTCTATTTATAACAGACAGTACATTTACATGAACAACAATAATCCGATATTAACCCGATTAAGACGATACTCTGATTAAGAAACTAGCATGTAAACAGCGATTATTGAGGAGCTTAATCCGACTAAAGTCATACTCGAAGTAAACACAAATCGAATTAAGACATGGCTAAATAGACTGGGTAACGTGAAATGTCTTAAAGTTTCATGATTTGATATTGTTGTCATATCGCCCACCTGAAGTTACCGAGATGTATTCATCCTGCATGTACAATTAACAAAATGTTCATGTGACAGAAGAAACTAGGGCCTGCACAACTTTTTTCGAGCTGTAACGCCGACTAGTCGATTTTTCAGTTAAAGCAAAAAAAGGGGTTTCAGGTAGGCCTGTCACAGTACCAACACTTGCTGGACGATATAGTGTCCCAGAAATAATTGCCATAAGCGATATTGTTGTATTTGATTGTGTATGTATTTTTTATGTGGGGGAAAAAAAATAAGTACACCCCATGGAAATGGTTGGCTTTTTTTTTTTTTTTAAAACATATTTGGACAAGCAAACATTTGATCATCTTTGAAACAGTGCCTATTAATAAAGTTGATATACTTTAACAAAAAAATTGAGGTGATATTCCTCTGTGGAAAAAGTAAGTCCACCCTTGGCCTCAGAAGCCAGTATCGCCCTCTTTAGCAGAAATAAATTCTTGTAGACATTTTGCATAATCATCCACCAGGCTTGATGGAATTTTTGACCACTCTTCCATGCAATATTCTTTCAGTTGCAAGACGTTTGAGGGTTTTCTTGCATGTACTGCCCGTTTCAAATCCCCCCCCACAACATTTCAATGGGATTCAAATCGGGGATCATTACACTGTTGAAAGGTCCACTTTCGGTTCAACTTGGCCTCACATTATATTCAAGCACTCTTTGATATGGTGCGGAGTTGGATCACTTGACCTTACAGAACTCTTTAGATCTTGGCATGATGACACGACACCCTTCAAGAGCAAAGGGAACACCAGACACTAGATATGAGAGGGGTATAAATACGACAGGTTCCACCTGCACTGCCCCAGCAGGTTCTGATCACTGACACCCAATCTTGAACACCTTTCATTTTATGTATTTGAAGGTGTGATAAATGTGACTGATCTGTTTTTTTGTTAATTTAAAATGTGATAATTACTACAAAATGTCAAGTCTATGCGTCATTTGATAGAGTGTATCACCTTTATTAATAGGCACTGTTTCAAAGAGGCTCAAATGCCTGCTTGTCGTTTACATTTTCGGCGTTTGGCAGGCGCCCTTATTCACAGCGACTTAAATTTCTGTCATTTATACAACTGAGCAGTTGAGGGTTAAGCGCCTTGCTCAAGGGTCCAGCAGTGACCGCTTAGTGGTGCTGGGATTTGAACTCACGACCTTCCGATCAGTAGTCCAACGTCTTCTTAACCGCTTCAGTTTACAGCTATTCACTCACTGTTCCGCTTCAGTTCACGCAGCTTAAGCGGCTCGGTCCCCGACATTATTGACGTCGACTGGATTACATGAAACTCTAGAACTGCTCTTTCTAGATGTTTCTTCTTCAAAAAGCATTGTGAGTGCACTGTTAATATCTTAGGTGACTTTTTTTCCCAACAGTAGGTTTTAAGTAAAATCAGTGCAAGTGCTTGCTACACATCTTAAATTCACATGCACAGTTTTTGCATTCGAATGTGCATTTCGACTATTCAAAGCTTGAATTATAATTAGACAGCCCTAGAGCAGACGAAAGGACGGAAGCAGGGCGAATGGCTAAAATTTTAGTGACATTCACTCTTATGTAAACACAACGGGTAATATCACGGTTATATATATATATATATATATATATATATAAAAAATATCTATGTTTATGTCCATATATCGTACAATAAGACGATAACGTAATTATCATGGAAGGCCTACGAGTGCCTACTCACACACACCACTCAAGTGTTTGTGGTCTATTTCAGCAAAGGAAATTTCCCCAGCATAGCTGAAATGTAGAATTGGTTTCATCTAGTCTGAAATATTTTCAGACTAACAAGGTAGATTTATCTGCTTTCTTTACTTCCTGCCTCACTGTTTTTTCCACCATCTGACTAGTCGACATTCTCACAGTAACTACTAGTGAATATATTAGAAGACTAGTCCAGCGGTTCTCACGCTTTTTGCAGCTAGAGACCCCTTATACTGTAAAATAAATTCCACGGACCCCCTCGGTATGGATTCGTTTCGTAAACATTACTTAACAGTTTCAAACAAGACTTCTGGGAAACACGGCGCTTTCTATTCATGAACGTACGTCCGGTAGAACGATCAGGTCCGAGTTGAGTTTGGTGTTTGGACTTACAGATATAATAACTCTGATAATGCGGGTTGTGATTTCCACCACCTGGCTATGCTTCACAGACCCCACTTCGAAACCCACTGGCCTAACCTGTGCAAAAATGACTTCTCATACCACACTACTGAAAGTTACATAGCTGTGCTGCTCAGAAGAAGACTGACTTTGTGTTAAAGTGTACCTATTATGCTTTTTCAAATATTACCGTTCACGTAGCATGTTATATATGTGGCCGTTTGTGAATGTAAAAACGTCTGCCAAGTTTCAAAAATCAAAGCGTACGACAATCGGAGTAATTGACTCCCAAAAGAAGGAACCGATTCTGAACAGCTGAAACGGGTCGTTAGTAATTCCAGACTTACTTCCTGCACAAAACTACATAGGTTTGTAACAAAAAGCCCCGCCTCTGGTCTTCATTGACTGCTCGCGAACAGACCGAGCTGAAACGCGTTACGGTAGTGGGCGTTTCCTTTTCGACACACGCTGACAACGGTAGAACAATCACAACAGACTGGGACATCTGACCAATCAGAGCAGAGTATACTCTCTGAAAGGAGGAGTTTAGAACGAATCCTTTAGAACAAATCATTTAACGAGTCGTTTGTGACACTGGGGAGGAATGTAATGCTGCAATTTAAATTATGAGCACATTAAAGTATTTATTTTATTTTTTTTTACCTTGGATGCATGTAAGTTTATTGTATGGGACCTTTACAATAAAATTAGGCATGTTTCAAAACCATAACAAGTGCACTTTAATATTAACCCAGATAAATGAAACTGCACCAGCACCAAAGTAATGTATAAAGATAACCACCCTGATGGTTATATTACCTTAACATTCAAAGCAAACACACAGACACAATCAGGTTGCTTAGGTAGGTTAAAATAAGGTATGAGGGGAGAATGGTACAAACAGGTGTGACAGGTAAGTGTGTGTGTGTGTTGGGATTTGAACAGTTACAGTTGTGAAGTAAAATTTCCAGAGAGCATACAATACAAAAACTATCAACCTCCCTCATTACTTTAGTCTCTGCATGTCTATTTTCTCTCTTTCCCCCTTTATAGCTTGTTCCATATAATATCTATTAGATGGACCTTCATTTCTGCAATGCAGCACTGATTTAACCCGTCGTCCCAAATCGCACTGTAGCTCCCTTTCTGGCAGCGAGCAGCCCTGCACTGCGCATACCAAAGAAAAAAACCATCTCGTTATTTAGCAGGATATGAAGTCGGGTCTGTGCGCATGCGCGGTGCTGTAATTCCAGCTACACAGTAATACGGTTCTTTATTTGGCAATGGCACCTCACTGACGTCCAGGCCTCCAAACAAAAAATATATACATATAACCTGATCGCTAATTCATTCAACAACCGTTAGAAATGTATAACCGACACGTTAACTTGGTCTAACCATGAGCTTAGACTAATTTATTGTGGTTTTTAAACCCCGGCAATATGAAATGCACGCGAGGTGCATACATGCTAAAGCTTCAGTCAAAACACAAACAAAAAAAAATGCTAGCAAGTTACACTCAGCGAGCTAGCCGGCTACTCAGATGCGGACAGTCTTCAATACGAGGCAACAGTTACTGTCTGTGGATTCGCATGCAAATGATAGCAAAGTCAATAGTTTAATAAAGCAACTCGGTGCTCACTCGTTATATAAGAAACACAATACAGCTGGCTAACATGCAGCTACAGAGTTATCCAGCTCATAAACACAAAGTCTCTCCTTACACACACTCCTTATCTGTCCTCCGCTCATACCCAAGACTAGAAACACAACATATACCAAACCGTCATGCGCGTCGTCTTTAACTTCATCTTTTCCTTTTCAAACTTACCTTTTTTTTTAAATCTTTTCTTCGACCGTATCGGATTTTTTTTTTTCTGTTGAGCTGCTTCACGTCCGGGTTAAAGCGCGTGACGACACTCGGGCGGGCGGGCGCGCAGCGCGCGCTCGCACACACACTGAGGCGCACGAGCACTCAGTTCCAGGGTTTAAAGGTGTAATAGTAGATTTTTTTTTTAATCATTACTTGTACCTACAAATAACCTGGAAGATGTGTACAACATGATTTATAAAAATTTTAAAAAACAACATCAATGGATTAAGCCGTGGCCTTAGCAAAAGGTTAGGTTTGGAAAACTGCCTTCCGGTCCGGAAATGCATATTTGTGTTTGGATGTTCCTCCTGTCACTTGCAGCTTGTAATTCTCTATCTACAACTGGGGGGAAAAACACCAAAAATGTCACCTCAACTGGAAATTTCAACTCAGCTTGGGGGTAGTCTTCTAAACTGCTAGTGATGGGAAGTTCGGATCTTTTTACTGACTCGGATCTTTGAATATGAACGAATCTTTTCCAAGTCATTTTGTTCATTTTCTCTCTCTCTCTCTCTCTCTCTCTCTGTGAGTCATAGTAAAGATTCGTTCAAAATCATACATGAACGACACTAATGATAACTATCAGCTACCGGTTCCTTCCCTGTTTGCGGCATGATATCAAATCAACATGGCCGTGCACACTGTGAACAGTGTAAAGTGCCCCGTCTTTACTTTTAAGTTAGTTTATAGCAGTATTGGGTTTAGATTAGTTAATATACATATAAACAGACACAGTACCTGGTTAAATCTCTAACACTGACCATACTCACATAATCACTGTTTTGAGAAAGTAATCATCAATATTAGAGTCATCAATAAGGTTAGCTGGCTCGCTTGTTGCGAGTTTGCAGTCTAGGTTTTCCACCATGGGTGAGTCTTCAGGACAGAGGACATTGTGTCTTTCCTGTTTCTCAGGAACATGACAACTTGAATTTTTGGTCTTATTTCCTTCAAGAGAGAGAGAAAAAGAGAGGCTGGTGCAGAAAATACTGTTTCTAGCAGTTATAATGTAAGTGATAACTTGTTTCATGGACATTGCACAACACTAAATGTAACTATAAATGGTTAAAAAGTGAGATGTTGCTTTTATACAACAGTTCTATAAACAAGACATTAATGTGGAGTAGCGGACATTTCAGACACAATATAGCCAAATATTTTTGTTTACTTTTGCTCCTTCAATGAAAATAGTTCCCAAAGATGGCAAGCTGGAAAGAGCATTACATGTTGCCATGCCAACAGACAGACTGATTGACAGCCCGTAGTAAGTGTACTAACTAATAAGTGGTTTCAGTGTAACAAACTACTGCTAGAATTGAAGCAAAATGATACGAACAGTGAAATGTACCACTGTTGTTATCCTAAATATCAACACTCTTGGAATTCCACTTGTCCAATCAAATTAGTGGACCTAAACTGTTGTATAATATTAAAACTCATCCTGTACAGGAGCTGGTCAAACCAAGCTGTATTTTTCAGAAGATCTGTCTTCCCAAGCCACAACTGACAAGCAAAAACCACGTGATGAATGCTGAAGTAAGGACTTTATAATGGCCATTTTTGATGCAGAAACCATAGGAAGGAACAACACAGGAAGTTAGTGGTCCTGTAAGATGTGAATATTAACACATCGATTTAAGTCTGAGTGATCAGACTGAAAATTGCCTACAAGTGTAGCCGTATGTCATTCAAATCATATCAGAATACACTCAAAATACAAGACGCATGATAAGGCAAGGTGTAAACATGGTCTTTGTATCTGACCTATTACCATGTATTTCCCTAGAAATATGCATATGCAGTTTAGCATTGTTTTAGCATTTTGACACTATTCATGTCTGCTAAGGCCACACAATCCCCCCCCCACTAAGAGAAAACAAGTCACTTACATCAGGAAAAGTGTCTTTTCCTCAGGCAGTACACAGTTTGACTCTGAAATGTACTTAAGCAAGTACTGTATACAGCTGGTTCACTGCTCTATCTGCTGTCTTCATCTCATTAAGCTGTAATTTATAGTTATTACTGTAACAACACACTTCCATATCTCTTAGGTCATTACCTTTAATTTATATAGTGTCTGTAATGTCTACCTGTCTTTGTATTTATGGTATAGATGAATTTCACACACACACACACATATTAGATGTGTCATACGCCACCTCAGGCATGTCACACACCAGTTCAGGCACGTCATACGCCAGTTCAGCCATGTCATACGCTCGCTCAGGAACGTCATACGCAACCATGATACCATACTAAACAGTGCACCAATGATGTCTAGACTGTTTCTCTCTTTTGACACACTAGTGCATAGAATTCACAGTTTTGACCCTGCATATAATAATTAAATAATAACTATAAGCACTTTGATAGTATTTGAATCCTGTCACTGTCACACTGTTTTGGCTATTTTATTATTATTATTATTATTTTAATTAATTAGCTATTTGACATGAATCATAATATGAGAGCATGGCTCTGAAAGCTTGGAGTGGGTCAAAAATTTCCTATCCCACTCAAAAGGCCAAAACTCCACAAGGCTCTACATTTCAGTGAACATTTGCATCTGAGATAAAAATAAAAAAAATATCCAAAACTTCTGAGGAAGCTGCGAGTTGTGAAATGTATTCACTGGGGGAAAAACAGACTTTCGTTTTAATTAAGCTTACTAAATGATTGCATGAGAGTGTATCCATTTTGTTTTGACGTGATTTTTATTTTTATTTCATCTCAGTAATCTCAGCAGTCGAATAAATATTGAATCTGTCTCTTACCCTGTGTGTGACTTTGCAAGTGAGTGTGCAGGTGTGTGTGTGTGTGTGTGTGTGTGTGTGTGTGTAGGGTGTGTGTTCTTCTTCCAGACCTGCATCTGCAGAGAGATGTGAATCAGAGCTGAAGGAAATTCATAGGAAAAAAAAAAAAAAACACTCAGCAGTGGCAAAAAAAAACTTGAAAGAGAGGAAAAGGGGAATAAGATCAAAAACAACAGGGAAGGGCGTGTGAATATATGCACAAACTGAATATTGCTGTGCGTTAAGCATAATGCTGTCAGTCAATTCTATACAAAGCTTGTTAAAGAATTCACTTCCTGTTACAATGCAGGGCAGAGACGCTGAACTTGGTGCCCTTTTTCTGAAGGGTTTGTTTCATACAGTGCCAGTACACTGTCTCTTTCTGCCGCTCTGATGCCGTTCTAGACTGTAACTCACCGTGACATCTTTGAAGTCGTAGAGGTGTTTTCTGAGGCATCATTTTCATGCTTCAGTGCAGGACAAAGCCATTCGTTTTCTCATAACAACAGGGTGAATATTTCAGAGAATGCTGCCGTTCAAAGTCAAGAGCAAAAGTGTCAGCACTGGCATTGACATAAAAGGGGAAAAAAATCATTCAGTGAGATAAGAGCTGTACATACTGCCTTGAGGCAAATCTGAATTTTGGTGAAATGGAAGACTGTTCAGAGGACCACAAAGGAAATAAGTATTAAGGCTTTATTGTGTTTTTATTCTCAGTCATTTTAACACTGTAATGGTTGTGGTGCAGTAGGCCATGCAAACTCACAGAGTGCTAAGGCACGGAGTGTGTAAAAGTTCTCTGTTTATCAGTACAGAGTTCCAAACTGCCTCTGGAAGCAACATCTCCACAAGAACTGTGCATCAGGAGCTTCATGAAATGGGTTTCCTTGGCCAAGCAGCTGCACACAAGCTTAATGTATGTATGTATTCTTTCATGAGGCAATAATACATAATACACACACATTCACAAACTCATTCACACCTAGGGGCAATTTAGCACAGCCAACCCACCTACATGCATGTTTTTTTTGTACGGTGGGAAGAAGCCAAGAAAACCTGGAGAAAACCCACATGAACACTTTGGGAGAATGTGAAACTGTGTACAGACAGGAACCCGAGCTCAGGATCGGTTCTTGATTTGACACAACCATCAACCATCAACACCCTGCGCATCACCATGCCTTATCCATCCATCCATCCATCTATTTTCTGTACCGCTTATCCTACACAGGGTCACAGGGGAGCCTGGAGCCTATCCCAGGGAACTCAGGGAATAAAGCGGGGAACATCCTGGATGGGGTGCCAACCCATCGCAAGGCACAATCGTGCACACATTCACAATTTGGGAATGCCAATCAGCCTACAATGCATGTGTTTGGACTGGGGGAAGAAACTGGAGTGCGCGGAGGAAACCCCCGAAGCATGGGGAGAACATGGAAACTCTGCCCACATGAGGTGGACAGGCAGGTATTGAACCCCCAACCATGGAGGTGCAATGCAAATGTGCTAACCACTAAGCCATCATGCCCCCACCATGCATTATTATTATTATTATTATTATTATTATTATTATTATTATCATCACAGCTGGTCCAGTTGATGTGACTATGAATGAACCTTCATCTGGCCATTTAACTCTTTAAACTCGACGGACGCAGCCCCGCGTCCAAGTCACATGACATCATTTCCTCGGAATAACTCCGGAAAGACAGAAACAAACTGAAAACTACACGAAAGTATGGAAGACAAGCTTTCTTATGATACCTAGTTAACTCATAGGTAACCTTTCATTTGACTCCAATCCACTCATCCTGATCAAACCGGTGCCTGGAACAAGCTTCATGGTGCAGTCCATCAGCGTGGCTCTGGATTGTGGCCATGCTGCTCTCAGATTCTCTTGATTGAAAAGACTTGGACCTGCCCTGTCCTCTCGGCGGGCTGACGCCAGTTCGTTGGTATGGTGTTGGCACGAGGTTTACTTCTATGCTGGCAGCCTGGCAGCTCAATCCAAATTAGACACAAATAAGCATGTGGTGGACAGGAAGACTGAGCTGTACAGGGACCGTGAGAGAGAAAAATAGAACTTTAATTAAATCGGCAATACCTTCCTCCCACACACACATACACACAAGCATGCACTCATTTTTCCTCATTGTTTCAGTGTGTCTGCATGAAAGGTTTTTAATATACTTCTCTATTTGCCTGCCCACTTCAGTCCACACGACCCAACTTGAGAAAGGAATCTGGTTACCTGCACATTAAAGAGGGAGACTGTAACGGGAACACACACCAGGGACACGACTAAATGAATGCCAAGAGAGATATGAACAAAATGAAGAAAAGAGAGGCAGTGAGGAATATAAAATGAACCTTCTTGCGAAGTAGGTGTTGTGCAGGTTTTGGGTTTTTCTTTTAATCATGTCTATTTATACCAAAATTCAGGAAGCAGTCCAACCGTATTTCTTATGCAGTTTGATTATTTGTCATTGTGCATTTTGATGACTAGATTGCCAGACAATGTGTAATTACCAGTCAGATAGAAAAAGAAAGAGAGCGTGATAAGGGAATATTGAATTTGCACTTCAATTAGAGTGTTTATAGAGTGTGGATTACACACTGGACTCTTGGGCCACACTCCTTTCTCAATTATAACACCACAGCAGAAGAGAAGAGCGGGAGAGGAAGGAAGATATGAAGAAAGACAACTAGAATAAATGTAATGGGGACAGCAAAAAAAAAAAATAATAATAATAAATAAAGTTTGATAGAGGAAGTGTGTTGGCGGGATATACACTATCTCTGTTGCAAAATGTCAGGAGATTTTATTCACTGTTTGCATTTATGGGTGAAGTGTGAAAGTGTGAAAATGACACTCAGAGGCCTGACTCATGGTCGCTTTGATAATGTGAGCATGTTCCACAGCATGAAACAACAAGCTTGACATTTGGTATGAAGGATTGCTACGGTGCGGAGGTCGGCTTTGCATTTCTTTGACGCAGCCGAGAAAACGAGGAGTCGATCTGTCTTAAATAATCTGAACGACCGAATCTGAAGAAGTAGCCACTATATATGAATCTATGATGACTCGGTCTCCACAATGCCAAGGCCATTGCCATAGATCATAAAACATGGAAAGGCATCACGGAGGCAACCCACCCTGCCGCTCGCTACGAGACAAAGAAGAAGAAGAAGATCACTGAAAAGCAGCCATGTCAAACTCATTTAAGATACGCATTACCCTTAGTCCAATGGTAAGACCTAAAAAAAAAATCAGTTTGGTATACCACCAACACATCAACACCTCCTCTTAAATGTGTACTTTCATCAGCAATTTTCTGAAAAGTACAAATAAAAAGCCTGTGAAAGTTGTGATTGTATAAGTATTCACTTCTGCTGCTGTGAAATCCATAAACTGGGTCTTTTGGAAAGAGACATGGTTACAGCATCACATTTCTAGGTTGATAATGAAGACTTACAGTTCATTAGCACATTTTGTGAGTAGCAGAGTTTATGGCCTTTAGATTATTGCTCTATCTTTCTCCCTAGTGGAATAAAAGAGTCTAGCTCTATTTTTTATTTTACAATTCAATTATGAGCCACAAGACTACACAGATTCTACTTTAAATTAAATGATGCTCATCTGGCTGGATCCGGTCATATCCCTGCATTAAAGTTTGAACTCGAATTAATAGTTCAACAGAGTAAAACAGAGTATTTTCATAGTACAAGAACACTTCTGATATGCAAATAATTAAAAGAAACAATAACAGAACCTGTGTGCCACACTAGCTATAGGAAATGCTAGGTAATGCAAAAAAAAATCTTGGTGGTTATGGTAGGGTTTGGTTTTTTTTTGGCTACTGATATATGAATCACAGAGTATAGGACGAGGTAAATTGTGACTCAAGTTCTGAAATGAACTAGCTCATGCACTAGCAGTAACTAGCCAGCTGTCTGTTTGGGATGGCAGGAGAATATTCTAGAGGTGACGTGCTGGTGCAATGGGTAGCATTACCGTGACACAGTGCCAGGGTCCCTGTTTAATCCTGGGGTTCTCTAGTTTCCTCCGACCTCCCAAAAACATGCCAGCAGATGGATTGGCTATGATAAATTGCACTTAGGTGTGAATGTGTGTGTTCATGGTGCACTGCGATGGACTCACCCATCTGTCCAGTGTGTATTTCTGGGATAGGTTTCGGATCCCCCATGACCCCGATCAGGATAAAACAGTTACTGAAATCAGTGAGTCAGGAAGACATTGGCACGTTTCCTAAGCGATTTTAGTCGTTTCTTTGGGAAACAGTAACTTTGAAAACTTTATTATTCAACATAAATCATTTGAATGGTTATTCTTATTTAATTTGAAATGCAAGCCACTTTTTAAACCAAAAGGTAGGCAAGGAAAATGGCAAGCTAATCGTGCATCATAAATGAATTTGGTTATATACACATTCAAGGGGAGAATGTGAAATGATAGTAAACAACAGAAGTGTAGGGTTACTTAGAGCTGTTGTGTGTGAAAAGCTTATTCATAAAGACCCTGAGAAAATAGGAAGCTTTTCATGTGAAGAAGAGCGTGTCCTTGAGAACTTTCACTCACATGAAGGCAGCTGAGACAAGTTAGCCCTGCTTCATTTGACCTCCATTTCCTTCTAGAGATGGTCCTTACTATGAAAATGTTTTATTGTTTTGTTAATGGATCAAATGTACTATTGTTCTAATTCCTTTTATTCTGGACCCCCAGGGTGGTTTCCTTTGGAACTAGAGGAGCATACATGTTTGCTTTTATTTTTGGTGAGTACCATCGGCAAAGTCGTCCCCTTGTGACTGTGACCAATGCAGGTAGCCTATAAAAGGTGATGTTTTCCTTTCATGTCAGTCATGTCAAGTTTAAAACTTCTCTAAAATGTTGTGGA
This sequence comes from Stegophilus panzeri, assembly GCA_024331685.1. Lineage (NCBI taxonomy): Eukaryota > Metazoa > Chordata > Actinopteri > Siluriformes > Trichomycteridae > Stegophilus > Stegophilus panzeri. Next base: position 7,460,088 of record JANDJT010000102.1, read on the forward strand.
GCATGGTGGCCTAGTGGTTAGCATGTTTGCCTCGCACCTCTATGGTTGGGGGTTCAACTCCTGCCTCCGCCCTGTGTGTCCGAGCTTACGTGTTCTCCCTGTGCTTTGGGCTCTCCAGTTTCTTCCCCAAGTCCAAAGACCTGCGTTGTAGGCTGATTGGCATTTCCAAATTGTCCATGTGTGTGTGATTGTGCCCTGTGATGGGTTGGCATGCCATCCAGGCTGTCCTCCACCTTGTACCTGTATACTAATTCTGAAAGTCTACAAATTGATGCTCAAGTCTATGGTATTTCCCCACAGTTCCTGTATGTGTCTAACATAATAATACTGACATGAATTTGGCTGAAACCCGGACAGACTGATTTATAAAGTAAGTTCAAATATTCAGTTGGTTACTTATAAATCCTTGTTAGCATGGAGCAGTCACCAATATTCAGTGGGGTCTTTGTGTTAAAATTCTGTTGTTGTTTTTTTTCCTCTGTTTGCGAAGGTCATCTTGTTAGCAATGTTGGCACCTCTGGGAGTGCTGGTAGCTCATCATTACTGCAGTCTGAAGATCAGAGTGTAAAGCAGGAGCACAGCACAGGAGTGCCACTGAATACACTGATGAATGGTAGAAAGGCTGGCAAAACTACAACTGGATCGTCCACTCAACACAGCTGGAGCAAACAAGAACTTTAGTTCCATAGTTACTTACCGTACATAGTTACATACATAACCTTCTTCATAACCCATTTTCCTGTTATGGGGGGTGGGATCCCAGAAAGGGAAAAGAAAAAAAAACACTACCAACAACATTTTTTAAATAATGTAACCACGTTCTCAGTGTATATAGCCAAGTGGATTATGGGTGTCTTTAGTGAGTAGCCTTTTACAGCAGGATTTGCCTGTGAGCGTGCGATAAATACCAGATCGCCTTTCGTCAGTTTAGCCACTCTGCTCTAAAAGGAGTACTGCTCAAGGACATGCTTTTTAAAGGAGTAAACCACAGAAAAGAATCAGGACAATCAGACGCGACAAGACGGGATAGGGGAAATTAATTTCATTGCTTGGCATTGCTTTAAAAGACAATATGCGAGATAATGTGAATAATTAATTGAAAGAGGCCCTTCTTATGAGGGTGCTGGCGGCTTAATTACTGAGTGTGTTGTTTGCACAAGTGCCGCTGAGATTAGGGTATTTCAAAGAGAACTCTTGAACAGCAGCTACGAAGAGAGAGAGAGAGAGAGAGAGAGAGAGAGAGAGAGACAGCAAGAAGAAAGGAAGTGGAGACATTTCTGGATCTGAGTGACATTGCTTCATCAGTAAAGAGCTCTGAATATTCCCAATTGATTAATATTTTGTGGCTGATCATCAGTGGTGAAGTTTACTGGCCCTGGTCCGAGCTGTTTACAAGTCTGGAAATGGAAAATGTGGGTCTTTTTGTGTTTCAAAGGAAACTGGAACAGAAAACAGGGCACTTTGTGATCTAATACTTGTGTGGGGTTCTCTTGGTCTGTATGCTCGTGCATGATCGTAACGTAAAAGGTTTCTTATGCTACTTTTAGAGGAGGATGTTGAGAGAAAATCTGCATTATAATTAGTCAGGGACTAGTGGCTCCTTATCAGATCTAATAGAGAAACAATACACAGGCACGTGCACATACACACACACACCTACTAGTATAACACTGGTGTAATGCTAATATAGTTAAGCAGAAGCCAAAATTGCTATTTTCTGTGGGAATATACACTATTTATTTCAACCCACTTAAACAACCTACCTTAACCACTGCTAGATAAAAACACTCGATTTTACCTTTTTGTCAATAACAACAACGAATCAGACACTTCGTGCATCATTACATACTGTGTTTACGTCATATAATTAACATAATTAACAGAATGTTTTTAAAAAAAAAAAAACTGATTAAATACCAGACTTGAGAAATATGTGAAATTTGCCTATTTAAATGTTACATTCTAGAGGCTCATATAACCCTCAAAAGCACACAATAAGACAGAAAACATAGGCCTATTTCCGTCAGGTAGAAATGGTTATTTCTAAAAAAAATTCGCTAAAATATTGACATCAGATCACTGTATCTAAGCATGTATCATTCGCTCCTCCTTTCCATCCTCCTCACCTCCATCCTCTCTCCTCTGCCTGATTTTGTGCAGTGCTACAGGCTGAAGCTACATCCCAACAGCCCTGACGAAATCATTGTCTGTGTGTGTGTGTGTGTGTGAGTGTGTCGCTCTCTCTCACACATACAAGCATAATCACTCCAGCTCGGGTTGCTCGGGCCTCTGTCTCCGCTGAGAGCAGCCGCCTCCCTGCTGCAGGCTAAATCTGATTGCAGAGTAAACAGAAAGAGATACCGAGAAAAGGAGAAAGCAAGGGAATGGCAAAAACAAAGCGTATCATCTAGGATAAAGCAGCACGAGTGGCTTCACTGTGTTTCCGTGTGCATTTGAAGCTTTCTGACGTGGGGAGACAGAGGCAGGAGGGTTAAGAGAAGGCCTTTGAAGAGAGTAGATCCACAACGTAGACAATATTAGGGGCATGGGAGCTTTAATAGCTATTTAATGAGTCTTCACACAAGCAAATGGACTGATCCACACGATTACCTACTGTATACACATACACACACACACACACACACACACACAGAGATCCACCGCCAGCTAAGTTCCTTCCTCTCCAATTAGATCTAACAGTCGGAAGACTGGCCTAGATTTTCCAGATGAATTTATTGCTCACTCTTTCTTTCCGTTCTCTCATTTCCTTTTCTTTTTTTTTTTTTTTTTGTGAGCAGTCTCTGTGCACAGTCCCTTACTAATGAACTCATTTAAGCTGAAAAATGTTCAGCTACTGCACGTGGAGAACAAAATAGTCTTTATAGGAACAATTACACTTGCAGAATTCCAGATAATATTTCGATTTGCCTAACAAATCCTTCCCAGACTACACGGGTATCCGTGTGGAGAAGTTAACCACCACGGCGCATTTTCCGGCTATCAGCATGCACAGAGCAGCGCACAACCACTTTATTGAGAAATCTTCCTTCTACAACCAAGCCAATAACTTCAGTACTCAGTGGATGAGTGTCCTATTTGCTATTTCAGAGTTTCCTGCTCGCATCCGCTGTCGAAAGAGCCAATTATCAATATTTTAATTAGCCAGCAGAACATGAAAAGCGAGGGTGAAATATTTGAAGTGAAAGGAGTTTGGATGCAGGCGGACGGTTGCCAAAGATTTTGCTGATGGAATTCTAATGACTTTATGTTTGAGAGAAGAAGAGAGGGGGTCTGCTCAAGGAGGAGTGAGGATTCGTACATGAACTAATTTAGATGGTGTGAGATACATACAAAAATGTGAGAACAAATCCTCTTAGTCCGTATGCACTGGAAAGGATATGCACACCGCATATGGCCAGTGATTCTGTTTCTATCTGAAACGCATACTCGCATCAGAGCCGCTTAGACTTCAACGAAATGGAGAAGTAGCGATGTGTAAACAGCAAATTTCCCTCCAGCATGCTACTAAAATAATGACTGCTTTTGGCCGGTTAATAACGCTTTAACAGATGTCAAACAATCCTCTCTAGTCAGTCGGTACCGTTTTTTTTTGTGATTGCTGCAGCCAAAAATGCTTGATTTTGCTGTGCTTTGTTTGTACTAATTGGCGAAATTGCGATTGCACGAAATAGTTTTGCACGGTCTTTCGCCGTGATGTTTGTTGGTAATCGAGACCTTTTAGCTTTACTCATGTTCAACGCCCGTGAACAGAAGAGGGCTTTGATTGAATGACATCATCACGACATGCCCCGGCCCAAATCTGCGATAAATCTGCAGTAATTTTGAAAAACCTGCCAACTCCTTCGACTGTTGCAGCATTCATTTCTGCGATCGCAAAAGTCTGAAATCCTGGAGGAACTGATTAGTGGCCTTTATTGTACGTTATACTTTTTGTTGCTATCTGTAAAGTTGGATTATAGCTAGCATATCAACTGCTATGATCTTGTAGGTGTTTAGCTCTTGTTTTAAATACAATTTTTGTTTTTAAACAGCAGGTTAGCATTTGTCAAGCTGAGACAGTATAACAGATCTTTTATGATTTAGTGCAGACTATCAGTTTGGTTTCTAAAGGATACCTAGTGTTAGCACAAGCCATCAACCAGAATGCTAATATTATATTTGGCAAGTATAAAGTTTTATGTCTTTCGTACAAAATGCATTTCTGTAGATCCAAAACACAAAAGTACTTATTTTTTAACCATACTGAAAAATCTGACCAGCTCCCAGACACCAAAACACAGGTTGTGATGGTTAATCGGCTTGACCGTCTTTGCTAGCTAACAGTTTCTGAATGAATGCTACAAATGCAAACACAACGGCGAGTAAATTAGAAAATTGCCTCAAACATTTATTGATCAATTTAGTCAAGTCATAAGGAAGACAGGAAATAACGTACCAGTTTGCAAACATGGTCTACCATTTTGACCAGTTTAGCCTGTGCTTTACAGACCAGTTTGACTAAACTGGATAATTCAGCACTGACATTTATCGGTTGCTGTACAAATTTTGTAGCATTTTAGCTATTTTGTTTTTATGTAGCCTACTAAATGACATTTTCACGTCTTTTTATTCATCCCTACAATTGGTTTAACTAGTGGTTAAACTAGTATACCAGTTGTATACCATTATACTGGTCTGGAACACTTTTATATGAGAAAACAACATATTACACATAAGCCACACAATGCAACAAGCCAAATATTGAACATAAAATAGAGAAAATGTATAACTTCAACAATTTTCTATTACCATATCCATGCTAATCCAACACAGCGTTCTCTTTACTAACCTGCTGGTATGATAATTGCCTTAAATAATCACGTTTAACAAAACTCACTGCTTGTTATTCAAATGTACTTATTTCTGTATTCAATTATAACTAAATAAATAAATAAAAGGAATGCAGCTCATTTCCATTCAGAAATAGGAAAAGTGTGCCAGATTTGGGCTGGACACTGTGCTGGCTCACACACTGGCTTTTTCGCGATTCAGAAACAGAGCCGGTTCGGCTCGCATGCAACAAAGCAAGCACCTGACACACCCAACCAGCATGAAACAATCTATTTTTATTTTTTAAAAATATGCTCTTTTTTAATGTATTATTTTTAATTTTAGCATTACTAATGAACTGTTACATTTCATCAGTGTTTATTTTTACAAACATTCCTTATGTTGTGTTTATTTAGGAGTTGTAGGCGTTGATTAGGGAGTCAAAGGAACTGATGATTACGACTTTAAAGGAGAACCTTTTTACAAGATGTAATATAAGTCTCAGGTGTCCCCAGAATGTATCTGTGAAGTTTCAGTTCTAAATACCCCACGGATCATTTATTATTTATTATAACCTGCTATAAATGCCCCTTTTTAGGTGGGAGCAAAGACGCACTGTTTTCGTGTGTGTCTCTTTAAATGCAAATGAACTGCTGTGCCCCGTCCCCTTTCCGGAAGAGGGCTGTGCCTTTACAGCTCATGCTTCGGGTACTATGGCAACAACAAATCAGGAGAATCAGTATGACTGACACCGTGTTCAGCCCTATATGTATGAATTATACAGACAGTAAGCGTTTTTGGGTTAAAAATAAAAAATAATGACAAAGCTCTGGTCTCTGTGAATACAATCAGAGATAATGGTAACTTTAGCCGCATTAGCCGTGGAATTTGCTAACAAGCACATTCGGAAAGGGGATTTTCAAACATTCACAAAATATAAAGTGAGATACTTGCGTCTTCTGGATATGAAGCTGGATCATGAACAGTTGGTACTCATCCATGTTTGAGAATCAACTTTTCAGCAAATCCTGCTTTGTATTGACCCTTGTTCTCAAAGCAGTCTGGTGTAAAACGATTCACACAAACATACGAATTTAGCTATTTTTTAGGGCACATTTCCATCAAAAATAAAACTTCTCCACTGCGTCTTCAGTGGCTCTGATGCCGGGAGTACATGAAGATTCTTATATTCATTCTTACAGCCAACAACAGAACACTTACAACGCTTATGAAGCTGAGACATTCTTCTCATCACTATAGCTTCTCCAGCTTGGAGAACATGGCGGACTGTGTGCAGCTCACTCAGGGGAGGAGCTATGCTAATAGGGCAGACTTTGTCACAGTCATGGGTGGGGCCTGTTCCAATGTGATGTCACCTTGGATAGAAAATGCAAACGACTCATTCTGAGACACTGTTTATGGTTTATGGGGAATATAAATAAAGGAGTGGGTAGATTTTTACGATTATAGGGTGGTTGTGTACACACTGCCGACACACATTTATGTTCAAACACCATGTAAAAGCGAATTGTGCATAATAGGTATACTTTAAGGGCGCACGGTGGCTTAGTGGTTAGCACGTTCGCCTCACACCTCTAGGGTCGGGGGTTCGATTCATGCCGTGGCCCTGTGTGTGCGGAGTTTGCATGTTCTCCCCTTGCTGCGGGGGTTTCCTCCGGGTACTCCAGTTTCCTCCCCCAGTCCAAAGACATGCATGGTAGGCTGATTGGCGTGTCCAATGGGTGTGTGAATGTGTGTGTGATTGTGTGCCCTGCGATGGATTGGCACCCTGTCCAGGGTGTACCCCGCCTTGTGCCCGATGCTTCCTGGGATAGGCTCCAGGTTTCCCCATGACCCTGAAAAGGATAAAGCGGTATAGATATACTTTAAATGCTTGCCTTTATGAAAGACACCACATTATGCAGACTTGAGGAGTAACGGAATACATGTAATGTAATCAGCATTATGTAATCAGGATACCAAAAACTGGTAATGTTACAGTTACGTCTAAAAAAGTAATCAGATTAGAGGTACATTTTGTAAAAAATGAGAATACTACAGAATTACAATTTTTTTATTTAAAACCAAAGAAATTAATCTTTTGACATAACACAATATAGACAGCTGCTTGATTATGGTTCTGGTTCTCTCTTTCCAGTCGTGACTCTCATGAGCAACCTCTTGGTGCATGTGTTAGTAAATTTTACGCAAAGATAATTTGGTAGAAATGAACCCCCATTGTTCTCTGAAATGCTTTTGTCAGGGTGACCATACATCTTCTTTTTCCCAGACATGTCCTCTGTTTCAGACTTTATCTAAATCTGAGAAAATGTCCAGGATTCTGCTTTAGTTTCATTATGATGTGCTTATGGTTTAATACTGTATCATGTGTGCACATGTTTGCATTGCTTTAACCCCGCTCTGTAATTCCCACCTTCTCGCACACCAATTAATCGAATATAAAAGGCTTGCAGCAACTATTGGCCAAATTCCTGCCTCTCAACCATTAGCCTACTCTCAGCGAACGTGCGAAGGTGAAGCGCTGTTGTGTACGGCATCAAACAGTTACTTGATAATAGCAGCAAATGAAGCTGTCCTGAGTCGAAACAATGCCCATGGCCTTATAAGGTCATTTTTAATGACGTTCTCACATTACTTCGTATTACACGGCCATTCTAATGTGTAAATGATGGCAGAAGGTACACTCGTGGCATCTGATATTTTATTTTATTCCATGGTCATTCAAAAGAACGTAGGGAAAAAAATTATTAAGAACCCCCCTCCTCCCAACAACTACCACCACCACCACCACCACCAGAATATGGTCACCCTAGCTTTTGTGATGTAGTGTTACCCGCATCAGGGACAGTGATCTTTTATTTATTTATTTATTTATTTATTTTATTAAAACAAATCCAAACATTGAACATGTTTTTAAGCTCTAAAATAAGCTCTCAATAAAAGTATTTTAGATCATATTGCGTTTCTCTTGACTTTATTTACATATGTGGCCTTGAAGTAGTCCATTAATACATTCATTTCCTATTGTGATACTCGGATTACGTTACTGATTGCATTTTTTATGAAGTAATTTGTAACTGTAACAGAATACATTTTTAAAGTAACCCTCCCAACCCTGGAGATATATAACAATATTGTTAATATAGGTGAATTGTAACCTATATAACCTATATACATTTCTGGCAATATTTCATTGAAAACTCACTACACTGTAGAGAGTAGTAGAGAAAGATGCTTTTCTGACAATAAAAGAACTACTTAAGGCAAATAAGTGACACACAGTGAAATTGTTTCTTAAATGCATCATTTGTCTTTTCCTGGAAGACTAAACAGAATTGTACTATAGATAGATCAGATGCTGAGACAAGTCATTCATACCGTTTTATATACAGATCTGGACTTGTATTAAACCTTTTACCTGCTCTAACTGTTTAACTCCTCATACTTGTTACTTAGAGGTTAGCGCAGTTTGCATGTTCTCCCTGTGCTTCGGGAGTTTCCTCAGGGTACTCCGGTTTCCTCCTCTAGTCCAAAAACATGTGTCCAGAGTGTCCTTGTGCTCTGAGTTCCCTGGAATAGGCTCCAGGCTCCCCACAACCTTGTATAGGATAAAGTGGTACAGTATGGAAAATGGATGGATGGATTTGTTAACCTATCATTAAATTCCCATGTTGTCCTTTAAAAGGGCATACACACTGTCTCAACATTGTGAGGCTATCCGTAGGTAGAGCCTAGATGGTAGAACACGTCATCCAACCTTGTGTTACTCTGACCAGTGTCTGAATCGACCAGCACATGACAGTGTGTGAGAACTGATGAGAAGAATTTGACTCCCAGATAGACTGTCCTCAGTTCCAGCTGGTTGATCTGTTTTAATCTCACACTGGAGCTCCAGAATCCACCTTGTGCCATCAAATTGCACCCAACAGTGAACATCCTTGGTGAGTATCTCTCTCTGATGGCACACCGCTCCCAACTCTTCAGCAGAGTCTGGCTAATTTCACAAGGTCAGCAGTGAAAGGCTCTGTGTAGCGAGAAAAGACCACTTAACCACCGGCCCACAGGTCACTAGACAGTTGCTGATGTGTAAAATTCCAGAAAAAAGGTCTGAGACGAGAGTGTCGTAATGAGCCACATAATAAACTGTAGCTAACTTGGACAGCACAGTGAGTGATAGTTATCAAGGCTAGCAAGCTAACAAGCGACCCCAAATGAAGTTCTGAATGGACTCCAGAAAGTATCAAAATTACACTCACCACAGCCAAAGAGCCGATAGCAGTCTATCACCAGTGTTTGGAGCTCTGATTGTAGTCACAAGCTGTTACACAGGCAACTCCATAAAGTGTACAAGAGGTCCAATTTACATGATGTGAGAAAGAAGAACGGGGAAAGATGGCTGAATGGCAAAGTTTTTTGTTGTTACAATACTGCATCATACGGTCACTCCACGACTTTGCTGAATGGCGCACATGCACAGGAAGGTATCCAGGCAGTTAGGAGGGGTGAATGGGTTTTTGCATCCCTCCATACATCCATCCATTTTCTGTACCGCTCATTCTACACAGGGTCGCAGGGAGCCTGGAGCCTATCCCAGAGGACTCGGGGACACCCTGGACAGGGTGTTAACCCATCATAGTGCAAAATCACACACATATTCACACGTTACGGACAATTCGAAAATGGCAATTAGCCTACAACGCATGTCTTTGGACTGGTGGAGGAAACCAGAGTACCCGGAGGAAATGCCTGAAACACGGGGAAACATGCAAACTCCGCGCACACAGGGCGGAGGCAAACATGCTAACGCGAATGGGTTTTTACCTAATATAATAACAGACAATACATTCATATACTAAATTTGAATGAGTGGGAAGGGCACTGGGAGCATTTTTGTTATGGTTTGAGAAGATGTATATTACCAGATTGTTAAATGTGACCTCTGTTTCTAGATTCTGTAACTCCACTCACAGTCCGATGTAGCTGGGGCAAGTGTTTTGACTCTGTTTTGCTCTCTCTCTCTCTCTCTCTCTCTCACACACACACACACACACACACACACACACACACACACTTACATTAAGCAGTTATTAGTTTAACGCTTACCCCATAGCACAAACAGCACAACAGTGGACTCATTAAAGGTGCCGTGGCTTTTTAATGAAACCTCATTAAAGCCAGTCAGTTTGGAACTGAATCTGAAACTCCTGCTCATGTTTGAGTGTATGAGTGTGTGAGTGTATGAGTGTATGAGTGTATGAGTGTGTGAGTGTATGAGTGTGTGAGTGTATGAGTGTATGAGTGTGTGAGTGTATGGGTGTGTTAGTGTGTGAGTGTATGAGTGTGTGAGTGTGTGAGTGCGTGAGTGCGTGGGTGTATGTGTGTGTGAGTGTGTGAGTGTATGAGTGTGTGAGTGTGTGAGTGCGTGAGTGTATGGGTGTGTTAATGTATGGGTGTGTGAGTGTGTGAGTGCGTGAGTGTATGGGTGTGTGAGTGTGTGAGTGTGTGAGTGTATGAGTGTGTGAGTGTGTGAGTGTGTGAGTGTATGAGTGCGTGAGTGTGTGAGTGCGTGAGTGTGTGAGTGTGTGTGTGTGTGAGTGTGCATGTATGTGTTAGGGAGTTAACAGAGAAAGACAGACCGAAAGTATAAAGTATAATTATAGCTTCTGGTTTACCTGTAAATTACATCATATGACACATACACACTACTACACATTAGTGTTAATTTGTTCTCTCTCTCTCTCTCTCTCTCTCTCTCTCTCTCTCACTCTCCAAGGCACATTTCTGTCTCAGTTCTCTTCATTAGGCAACAGTGCTGCACACAGCACTTAACATTTCAGCCCAAGCCAAGCCCTAATCCCTCGTCATCAGTAGAACAACTCAGACCCGTAGGCTTTTCTTCCATATCACAACTCTTCATCTAGAATCTCATATCTGACTCTCTAATTAACCCGGGCCCTGATTCAGTTTCTCACTATGAGAATGCAAATAGAATGGGGAAAGCACTATATGCAACTGAAATAAGAAATGAAGACAGTGATTGACAAACAGGGGGATAGAAAACTGGAGAGAGAGAGAGAGAGAGAGATGCACGGCGTGGATTTGATGGTCTTAGGTCACACTCGCTGTTGCTTTCAAACAAAAATGGAATTTCAATCCTCTCATTCCTTCTGTAGAGGAGAGGAGTCCTCTAGAGAACACACACACACACACACACACACACACACTATAACATGTCATGGTGACCTTGAAGCTCAAATCCATGCCCCAAATCTTTTACAGCTTAGACTGATTTTTGTTCACTGAAAGAGCAAGCCCCACATATAATGAAACCCCCTCTCACACACACACACACACACACACACACACACACACACACAGGCCTGGCCACCATAAGGACAGATTATATTTGTTGCATTCGTCACGCTCCTGCAGACAAAGGGTTGTGGCGGAATGGTGTTGTCTGACATGCTGAAACACCTGATAAAAAGGCTTTAGGCTTCCTGTCCCTCAGCAGCAGACTTCACAAACACACATCGACTGCAGCCCGAATATTACCGTTCACTCAAGACATGGTGGCATGGTAACAAACAGTCAAAAGGTTTTCCCTCTGTCTCTCGCAACAAGTTGGTTATGTTTGGTCGAGTGTGAAAGCTGTTTTCAAACCCTGGAGTGGTTCAGGGAATTGATTTCTGGTCCACCTGAAAACTGTGTCCTGACCTTTGCTTCAAATAAGTCCAGGTGCAGATAATGAAGTCGATTTGCTCCCAGGGCCATGGGGGTGCTATTAGAAATAACAAAGACTAAAGCCCTATGCGAGCCGGATTAGATTAGATTTACATGGGGAGGTGTCTAATGTAATTAATACCGATGAATCTCTGAGAGTTTAGTCCCGTCTGAGATGTTTTTACAGACTGGACATTCCCTCATCCTGAAAAGATTCCACTGTCTGTTATAAATCTGTCCCTCCAAGATTTAGTGATTTTGCGATCGCAGAAATGAACACAAAATCACGGAAACTCCGCAATATTCAGTGGAGGTTGCAATTTTTCAATATTACAGCAGATTTGGGTCAAGACACGTCTTGTGACGTCATCATGAGGCTCATTCAGACAAAGCCCTCTTCGATTCACGTGCGTTGAACACGTGTCATGGATATGGATTGGGCGGCTGTGGTTCAGGTTGTAGAGCGGGTTGTCCGTTAATCGTAGGTTTGGCGGTTCGATTCCCGGCCCACATGACTCCACATGCCGAAGTGTCCTTGGGCAAGACACTGAACCCCAAGTTGCTCCCGATGGCAAGTTAGCGCCTTGCACGGCAGCTCTGCTACCACTGGTGTGTGAGTGTGTGTGTGTGAATGGGGGAATTAGAACCACTGTAAAGCTCTTTGGATAAAAGCACTATATAAGTGCAGACCATTTACCATATCCCGAAGGAACTCTGCATCATTGTCACATGACCACCTGCACCTCAATCTCATTCAAGTTAACGAGCACTTGTGTGTATATAGTCACAGTTTGCACTGCACTCGTTGTCTTGCTTTGATTGTCTTCTGTTGCCACGTTACGCTTTCTCAGCTCCTGTCTATTGTTTTGTGTTTGTTTTCATTTTCGTGTGTTCGTAGTGTCTTTTACTGTTTTGTTTTGATATTGATTAAATTTAAAATCTGCACTTGCGTCCGTCTCCGCCTTGAAATCGTGACAACGAAATCTTGTCTGAACCAACATGCTGATAAATATTCTGTTATATTTTGTGGGAAAAGAGCTTTCACACTTTGGAGATATTCCAAGAAGCACTCTTTTGTGTATATCATCAATATATTCATACAGAGATCCCTTATCCACTGCAGAAGAAGAGCTCGCAAATGTATAGTGAGACCAGGCCTTTGCAGGATACCTGATCCACTCTCGGCATACTCAGTTTGAGTCCAGCGGCATGGCAAAGCCAAGACGGTTGGAAACTGGGCGTGCTGGAGTGAATGGCCGTATGGGGAGTGGAGTTCACGTCTTCATACGGCCTTGAGTGGGTTCACATCACACTGGTTTCTGTCGGGGTGTTCTCCCCGAGCCTTTGTCGAGAACTGAATCGTCACCCTGATCTGGGAGGCTTACGGGTGCTACATCTTGCCCAAGGATGACCCGGTACTATGCAGATGGCAGGGGCGTTCAGCTCCCTGAGGCTCGATCGCCTGCATACCGAAGATCCAATGCAAATTTAACATAAATACTACACACGTCTTCCGGCATCATCACCTAACAGACATACAGTACTGTGCAAAAGTCTTAGGCACCCTTTTTTCTTCTTTTTTTTTTTTTTTTTAGTACAAACTTTGTTATAGATTTTTTTATTTGATGACTTCTACATTATGGAGTCAGTACAAAAAATATTTTAGATTCCCAAACATTAGTTTTCTAACTCAAAATTAAATGTTACAGAAAACTGTTTGTATGTCAGTAAAGAAAGCAGCATATTAAGTGGTAAGAGACACTTTTCAGACAAAAAACACAATGAAAGCTGCTGGATTTTTCTTATTTAGCTGCAAAAATAAGAATAAGAAGCGAGTGCGACAGTCAAAGTCTCCAGAAGAACCGTGTCTGGTTCTGAAAGATAAAAAAAGATAAAACTTACAGCTTATTTCCTTATAAAACTGCACTAATTCTACCTGAGACTACTTTTTTGGGTCGTCACACCAAATATCGCCTTTGTTTCATTTATTACTGTGTACTGCTCTTTATAGTATTTTTTTAAACGGAGAAACATTTAATTTCATTATTTCTGAAGGCGTCTTTGCTCTACAGCATTTCTTTGCATGCGCCTAAGACTTTTGCACAGTACTGTATGCTCAGAAATCCCATCCGAATGGTACATAAGCCAAAAAAGTTGATCCCTGACCTTACGTCCCTGACCTTTCAGCTCTACAACTGACGATAACACTTAAAATATTTCCTCTTCACTGCAAGTACAATGCAGTGTGTATCAGTTATCTTACATTCCTGAATATGTGACTGATCCAGAATGCTTTGATGTCAAATATCTAGCTCAAATACATACAGTAAGTATTCCCTGTGATACGGTTTTTAGAAAGATATTTAATCTAGCATAGAAAGTGGAAATACATCACTGTGTTTCCAGAATCTGGGTTCCAGCTGAACTCATACAGGCCTTTCCAACCAGTCTATAGTACACGAAATTCAAAATCAAGACTCTCTTGCAAGAATAAAAACTGTTAAAGATCTAGAAAGTTGCTGATATACAGTATTTGAAGTTTTGTGTCTAGGTTACTCACATTGGTTTCACTTTGGCCAACAGATTCCCATTTTTTTCAATGATTAGTAAATATTTTGAGATAATCTGCTACATAAATAAGAATTAAAGCACATGTGGGTGATTTGGGGCGACGCTAGCGTGGACCGGCTCGGCGGGTGAGACCACCGATGTCATCGTACTGGGTGTCAATCAACTTGGGCTGAGATTCCCTACAAACATCGCAGAGTTAAGAGAGTTGCAACTGGGAGAGGGAGTGTTCAGTGTGATTTAACCGTTTAACGATGATCTTTGTGATGCGATGCTTTTGGGAAACCCTGATTGGTTCAACTTGTCTTGTTAGTTCTTTGGTTCAAGTTTCATCATAGTGCGTTTATTTTTAAAAGAAAGAAAAAAAAGCATTCAAAAGCAAGGATTAGAGCAAAAGCACTGTTGTTTTTGTTTGTGTTTTTTTTTTTGTTTTTTTTTAACATGAGCAAACAGTATCCACTGTAAGGCTTCATTCGAACTGTTGACTGTGTTTTAATGTAATTCAATAAGCTTTATTACAAATAATCGTGGTTCAGAAAGTCTGAACAATGATTTGCATTTACATTTATTCATTTAGCAGACGCTTTTATCCAAAGCAAAGTGGTGCTACCATACAAGAATTTTTAATTGAGTTCTAGTAAAGCAAAGTCCGCAGAGTAGAGGTGTAATTATTTTTTAATAATGTGGGGTTGGCAATTTAGGGGTTAGTCAAGTGCTCATGGAAGAGGTGAGTCTTTAGCTGTTTTTTGAAGATAGTGACCGATTCTGCGGTCCGGATTGAGGTTGGAAGTTCATTCCACCACTGAGGAACAGTTAGTTTGAAGGTTCTGGAAACGGACTTTGAGCCACACTGAGTAGGTACTACTAAGCGTCGGTCATTAATTGATTGCAGATTGCGTGAGGGAATGTAAGCCTTCAGGAGAGAGTTGAGGTAGGAGGTGCTGATCCAGACAAGGTCTTGTACGTGAGCATCAAGGCCTTAAATTTGATACGGCCAGCTACAGGTAGCCAGTGGAGGGAGATCAAGAGGGGTGTGACATGGGTTCTTTTTAAAACAAACTCTGCAATGACTTTGCTCATTCCAGAACTATCCCAGCCTCAGTCTTGGTATTTCATAAACTCAAAGTTCCAGATCTCTGGCCAAGAAAGGGGCGAAATATAGTTGACAAAAGATCTCTTAGCAATCATTATCGAAGGCACGCCGAGCATCTGAGGCACCTGATGAAACCGGCCACTTAAACGTGTTGCCGTGGCAACTCTGTTATTGGAAAAGTAATGGAGAGGCACGTTTGTTTGCAAGCTCGGGCTGCGTGTTTAATTACACATCTATGAACGGAATTGATCTCATTTACATATGGAAATGTATCACAGGCCCGCAGAACGGTTTGGCAGTGGTTGATTTGCTTTTCGTCTCTGGGTGTGAGAATGTGTGGGATGGAGGAATAACAGAGGGAGAATGAAAAAGAGGAACAGGAGAGAGAGAGAGAGAGAGAGAGAGAGAGAGAGAGAGAGAGAGAGAGAGACGCAGATGCTGTAGCAGGAAGCCAGAAACTTGTGTGTGTGTCTGAAAGGCCAGCCTGGGAATAGAGGATGAAGCTATTTCAAGTCAAAGACATTCAGTCATCAGAGATATTTAACTGTAAGAATACACACACACACACACACACACACACACACACAGGCATACCTAAGCTCTTTTACACGGTCTATCCCTCTCTCTCCTGTTATACCTCATCTATTATCTCCAGGTCATTGTGCTGTAAATCCTAGTGAAACACAGGGCAGAGCTTGCAGAATTACACAATCCTGGCCGTAAAGAAGAGAAAGCCCTTCCTCTTTTTCTTTTCTTCTTTCTCTCCATGGTGTTTGATATGGCAGACTCATCAGCGGTAAACAGGCACAGTCAGAAATCCTCTCAGGGCTTTTCCTACACAGTACTCAGGGCCTAATTGTGTCACTGCACAGACGTGTGTTGCATGTGTGTACATGTGAGTCTGTAACTAATACATGGTGACAGGAGGAGTCAGGCAGGGCTCTCTGAAGTTCTCTGAGGTCTGTGTGCAAGGGAGATGAAGACTTAGCGTGCGTGGAGCTCGGAGCCCCCTAGCTTATGTTGCATGTCAGTTGTTACCAATGTAAGAAATACATATGGTGAGACACACACACACACACACACACACACACACACACAAACCCATACATATGCAAGGAAGGTTGCTTTAGATCAAGCATCAGGGCATTAGTTAGAACATATGGAATTGGAAGGCAAGGTTCAATTCACACAGGTACTTTACACCGATCAGCCATAACATTAATACCACTGACAGGTAATATGAATAACATTGATTATCTCATTACACTGGCACCTGTCAAAGTGTACGATATATTAGGCAGCAAGTGAACAGTCAGTTCTCAAAGTTGACGTGTTGGAAGCTGGACAAATGGGCAAGCGTAAGGATCTGAGCGACATTGACAAGGGCCAAATTGTGATGGCTAGACGACTGGGTCAGAGCATCTCCAAAATAGCAGGTCTTGTGGGGTGTTCCCAGTATGCAGTGGCTAGTACCTACCAAAAGTGGTCCAAGGAAGGACAACTAATGAGCACCTCAAGTCGCATTGATCTGTGTGGGGAGTGAAGGCTAGACTGTCTGGTCCGAACCGACAGAAGAGCTCCTGTAGCACAAATAGCTGAAAAAGTTCATGGCTATGACAGAGAGGTGTCAGAACACACAGTGCATCGCAGCTTGCTGTGTGTAGGGCTGCGTCGCCACAGACCGGTCAGAGTGCCCATGCTGACCCCTGTCTACCACTCAAAGTGCCTACTTTTAGAGAAAGGACAAGAAAGGACTTGTATCGTGGTGTAATGTTCGATATCCACACTGTAGTACCTCTGAATTAAAACTCTAGAGCTGTATTCAGACTTGAAAACCTAAGTCAGGAATGTTAAGTAAAAAACAAACAAAAAACATTATATTAAAAATGACATTACATGGCAGATCATTTCAATTATTAGTGACCCGTGTGCTTCATGCCTCAGAGGCCGGCATGTTTTTCTTGTCTAGAGCTGTTTGGACAGGAATGTTTTGGGTTCTGTCTAGACCACCTAGTTTTAAAAACATCAGGGAATAGAAAATGCAGACTGATAAAGCAAGAAAAAATTGGGCAAGGGACATGTTGACCGATAAAGCATTTTTAGTAGTATGTAGAATAAAAACAAGAGAGAATTTAAATATATAGTTCAGTTATACAAATGAAAAGACTAATCTAATAATAGCCTAATATGCAATACTGTGCAGAAGTATAGGCACTTGAAAAGAAATTTTGTACAGCAAAGATGTCTGAAAAATAATGACATGAAATGTTTTCTACACAGAAAGCTGTACTATAAAGAGCAGTGAACAGTAATAAACCACACAAAGGCAGTATTTGGTGTAATGCTTTGCCTTTAGAAATGCATCAGTAGTCTCAGGTACACTTCGAACATGTTTTATAATTAAATTGGCTGGAAAGTTTCTCTAAGCATCTTGAAGAATCTGCCACACTTCCTCTGGAGACTTACTGTCACACTTGCTTGTGTATTTGCAGGTAAAACCTGACAACCAGCATCCTCTGTCGGAAAAGTTGGTCTATTATGTAATATGTTAAGTTCTTTACTTACACACAAACATTTTTCTTTGTAGCATTACATTTTTCTTGGAAAAGTAATGCTTAAAAATCTTTTTAAAAAATAATAATAATAATAATTTACTGACCCATTAATGCAGATGTTATTAAAATAAACATCTAAGGCAAAAAGAAATTAAAGCGCCTCACTGTAAAACCGGATAAGTTAATTTAACTCAAAAAATGTGAGGAAACTAATGACCTCAAAATTTTTAAGTTGATAAATCAATTTCCTGAAGCCAAAAACACTTAAATATAACAAGTTTGAGTTACATTTTTGTTATATTTAAGTGTATTTGGCTTAAATAAATTGATTTATCAACTTAAAAATTTTGAGGTAATTAGTTTCCTCACATTTTTTGAGTTAAATGAACTTATCCGGTTTTACAGTGTACAATTGTACAGTACTGTTTGTTTAGTGGTCTGGGAAAATTCATCATTTGGCTTTCCTGAACTGACGTGCTTCTCTTTTGCACATGTAAAATTATAGCAAAATATTCCAAAAGGGGTTCTTTGACTTCCCACTGCGGCGCAGGAGTATCGCAAACATTTCGACAGTCTGAATCTAATTACAAATTGAAGTGTTTAGGCTTTTCTGTATTTCTCTACAGCACTTAACTATTCAACAAGTTGATCAAATCGTGACATTCCCAGCATGAGAAAATGACATTTAGCTACATTTGTTAAAGCTGCCTCCTTATCCAACAAGAGCTTAGCAGGAAGATAGCAAAGGCAAGGTTGGAAAGTGAAACATATATATTTATGGTTTGTTAAAGTCAAGGTGGCAAAGCATAGTTTTACATGAAAATCACAATTTCAGCCTATTTGTTTGCCAGAATTAAATATCAAATATATTAAGACCAAAAGCTACAAATAGTCCTAGTCTTGATAATCACATTAATGAGTCGTTTTTGCCAGATTTTTTGCTGGAAGCCTATAAAACTGCCAGCACTTTCATACAACGGTAATATAAAGCAGATCCTTATTAATGTGGAAGCAGACCGAACAATTTCACACTGTGAAGTTCTTTGCTTTGAGATTTCCATAGAGTATACAGTATTTACACACTTTTTTATGGTTCATTTACAGCTCAGTGCTGTCTGTTAAAGATATTTAAATGCTATACTTTGACATTTAGAGGGTGAAAAGTGCTGTGGCAGTTATTGAAGCGGAAGTGAGGGTGCGTATCTATCTCAACTCTGAATGCAGATCATAGCGTAGTGTAGGCCTAGATCTAAAATGCATATCCTGCCACTGGTTTAAACGCCAGTCAAAAACCCTTAAGTGTGAAATTTGGGGGGAAATTCTTGGTTTCCTTGAAAAGCTAATCCTTGCCTATATATGTCCTCCTCCACCAGCATATGCCTTGATTCCGAATATCTCTGGGAGTTCTTTGAAAAGCGACCACCTCCCAAGTTTGGCACTTCATTTTACACCACACACACTCACTTTCCCCACACATAACAGCAGAGTGATGATGAGCACTGAAATTATACGTGACCACTTCAGCTCCGCACAGGATGGGTCCACGACCAGATGGTCCTGCCTCTGCTCTGCTGTTGCTGCTGCCCGATGTCTTTAATTATATCTCTAGTAAGCAACTTTCTGATAATCTCACTTCACTTTGCCTCTTTCTAGCTTTATTCATCCAGCAGATTCAAGACAATGAAGCTTTATTAGGTAACTGCCCAAGTAAATATGCAATATTATTAAAATCGAATTCCAAAAATTATAAGCAAATAGTGCACATGTATAAAAGAAATTATAGAGGGCCAGAATCTAGGAATAAATATGAACAAGAGAATCAAAGTAATTAAGAAAATAATAGAAAATAATAAGTAATTAAGTAAGTAAGCATTAGAGGAGGAATCTTTGCTGTACTCCACTGTACAGAAGTGATACAGGAAACAATCAACATGCGAATTTCATTCAGAATAATTGAGTGGTTTTCCATTTTGGAATTAAAACCAAATTGTGATTACTGAATTAAGCATGGCTCATTCAAGGAAAAATATGCTTTCTTAAACCACTTTAATAACCTCAGCTATAATTGTATACTTATATGGTTTACATTTTCAGTGGGGAAAATCTTCTTTCCGAATATCTACAGCGCTACTGTAAGCTGTAAAAAAAGACATCTTGGGAAATAAAAATAATATATAGTCATATTTACCTAATATTTCCTTTTATAAGATTACTATAAACCAAATATGATTTTTGCTTTTTTTTCTATTAAAAAAATGCTTAAAATTAGCTCAATTATCTGCCAACAAAACAAGACTATTTCAAGCTTGAAATTAATATACAATGCCTAGAAATAGGTTTAATAATGTTATATTGGGTTTATTGTAATCTTTTCATAATGAATACAAGTAAATTTGACTATATTCAACATAGTTGTAGTTGATAAGATTGATAAGATTGATAAAATTGACAAGAAGTTGTAAGTTGATAAGTCTTTTTTTTTTTTTTTTGCATTTGCATGTATTTGTAGTAAAAAAATGACAGTTTCATCAAGTTAAAATGTTTGGATCACCAATATAATACACTTTGTTATTATCCCACAAGCCTACTGCTAGCACGTTATTTAACAGTATATTAAGTACCTAGTGTTTAATAAGTAATTGTGCGATACATATAGCTAATTTCTGATATTTACAATGTATATTGGATTGAATTTATGTGAAACTACTAGGCTTGTACAGCAGCACTTCATACCAAAATGCCATAATTACTTAGAATGTAATAGTAGATAATCAAGAAGTTCAATTTTCAAATCAATTTGATTTGTATAGCGCTTTTAACAACAGACATATACAAAATATAGAAATATATACATTTCGGATCTAAATTTTAAAGTGATAAATTTATCCCTAATGAGCAAGCCAGAGGTGATGGTGCCAAGAAAAAACTCCCTAAGATGATATGAGGAAGAAACCTTGAGAGGAACCAGACTCAAAAGGTAACCCGTCCTCATCTGCATGACGAGAAGTAACAAGTAATACTTTTTATGATATACTTTAACAACGCATACTTTTTATATTGAATATGAAATGTATGCAGATGGTAACTCATATACCTTAGCACTTAATTATAAGACATAAGATAATAATGGTACAGTAAAAACATGATACAGTATCATGGCCATCCCAGTCCCCTGACTTGAAACCCATAGAAAACCTGTGGGGTGAACTGAAGAGGAGAGTCCACCAGCCTGGACCTCGAAATGTGAAGGATCTGGAGAGATTCTGTATGAAGGAATGGTCTCAGATCCCTCGCCATGTATTCTCCAAACTCATCAGGCATTATAGGAGAAGACTCAGAGCTGTTATCTTGGCAAAAAGAAGTAGCACAAAGTATTGACTAAAAGGGTGCCAATAATTGTCGCACACCTATATTTAACAAATACATATATATTTTTTGATAAACCTGTGTTGTGTTTGCAATTGTTTGATATCCATGACAGCAGAGTATTTTTGTGAATTCTTTGAACAAAAGATCAAAAGGCTAAACAATAAAGACGATTCTTCACAGCTTTCTTTGCTCATATTTACCAAGGGTGCCAATATTAGTGGAGGGCACTGTATCTATGTGAAAAGATTAGATACACACAGGTAACAAATACGCAATAATCCCTGTAACATTATAGAATTAATCAACATCCATCTGGGAGTAAATATTTATTGATACTAATCTGATATACATGTTGTTGTTTTTTTCCGCATCAATTATTATATACGTATTCAGTACGTCTTTCTTCTTGCAACAATGAGAACTAATTACTCACTGTAAGAACTACACAAGGACTGACTAATTATTACCAAGTACTGCTGTACAAACCTGGTAGCTTTTACTAGGTGCTTAGACAAGCAATATATGCAATGGAAATGACTTGTAATTATTATATATTTACCTATTATATAGCATTATAATATGAAGTAAATAAAGTAAATAAATCACTATTGACTTGCATTCTATTACAGAAGCGTTATGAGTTTGAGCCCTAGCTGATACTTTGAGTACTTGCCAAAAAAAAAAAAAAAAAAGATCAACAAAGACCATCTCCATCAGCACGGCCAGTTTCACTGTTCCTCAACCAAATGACACAATGACTGGTTAAGCATGAGGTCTACACGGTTGTGCTGTGATGCATACAGTGAGAAAATTGTGCTGTGTTTATAAGCTTGACTCTGATGACAGGTAGTGGAGACATACAGACATGTCGATGGCGTACGGCGGTGTTATTCATTCATTTCATTTTTAGATCTAGACAGTGGTTGAACTGACGTTTGCCTTTGTTGTGTGTGGATGACAAGTAGACACGGGATTCTGGTACAATAATAAGATGTAAATGTAAATCACAGCATGCTGGTGATAATAGTTGATGATGTAATACAGGGGCACACTGTGTAAAATGCGACGAGAGACAGGACGCTAGCACAAACAAATAAGAAAACAAGGCTCGGAAATACTCCGTACGTAATCGCATAGCAAGACTTCGCAGCGATTGACTTGACGTTTTACTAATTTAAAGGCTGTACTCTATCAGGTACTGGTATTATCTTCGTCGGAAGATATTTTGATATTGTTTGAATACAGAACTGCTGGAAAATTGTGGAAATTGTAAATGCTGGGTTTACACTGATGCAGGTTTCTGTCGTGGCTTATAACAGAGATCCACGAGTCATTTGTGATCATTTTTCTCCGGTGAGATCAGATTGCATATTTTATGGGTTACTTTATGTAGTCAGCTTATCAATCTAAATGTGCAATTGTAAGGAGATTTTTACACAAATATACCATGCAACACACTACAAAAAAATCGGTTCTATTGGCTCTAGTTTTACTGCAAAATCACCAACATCGTTTCAAATATAAATGAATTCACTTGAAGTTAAATTCTCAGTTGGCACTGGCTCAATCCAACATCAGTGCCAGCCAAATTTCATGTGCGCCTGCACTTCTCATTTCTCAGCTAGCATACTCTTGCCCTCTTGCAGTCAATTATGAACAGTGAAAAGGCCACCGAGCTTTTTTTTTTTTTTTCTCACTTATTTTTCCTGTGAAGAGCCTGGTGTCACTGAAAATTAATATTTAAATGATATTTTATTTAAACCAGCTGGGGGGGTGGGGGGGTGGCAGTAATTATGGTCCAGAATAATGGAAGAGAAAAAAAGAGAAAGAAATACTGACACTGACGACATCCTACATCAAGTTCTACTGAACTAAATTGTACCATTGGTTTTACGTGCTGTGGGCGAGGATGAGAGGCTGAAAAATGGCAAGTTGCAACAAGAAAAAAAAAAATAGATTGATAATAGTATGATATATGCCCCCTCTCTCTCCCACTCGCACTGGCTGTCATTTCCGTACCTCGTTTCTTTCTTTCTTCTTCTTTTTTTTCTCTAAAATGGCGCCTGGTAAAATCAATAACCCAATATGTTCAGTCACAGATAACAGATGATCAGAAGATAGGCATAATGATTCCTGGAGAGACCACAAGTGTCCAAGAGAACAAGTGATGTAAGGTGGTGAGTGTGAAAGCAAGGGGGGAAGGGGAGCCTGCCGAAAAGGTAAGCTAATCTCATGAGAACACCAATCGCTGTTAAAGTAATGATGATATTGGAGAAAAATGAAAGCAATATCTTGGAATGGAATTAGACTTCGCATAAAACACGGATATAGAAGATCTAGCGCATTTGTGCCAGATGCTACCGGAGTCATACAGACACACATGCATTGCTGTATGATAGAAACACAAGACTTGAAGCTCTCTGGCAAGCATGATAATCTTTTTTTTTTTTTTTTTTTTTTTTTGCTTTTTGAATTTTTTTTAAATTAAACTTTACATACGTCAGGAAAACGGTTCATAAAGATTTCTGTTTAGATCTACCCTTTTACTGAAGCATAGTTAAAACCACTTCAATTCTAAAATATATTCACAGATGCCCTCCTAACAATTCAAATGTTAGGATCATCAATCAAATGTGTATGATAATATTTTGGCTATTTATTCCGGTCATAGAGCTTTTTATTCCTGATGTTTCCACTGACAAAACACATTAGGTCATAAGTTGATCAAATTTATAGGCAGAACTGATTATACATTTACATTTTATGGCATTTGGCAGATGCCCTTACCCAGAGCGACTTACATTTATCTCATTTTTATACAACTGAGCAGTTGAGGGTTAAGGGCCTTGCTCAAGGGCCCAGCAGTGGCAGCTTGGTGGGATTTAAACTCATGACTTTCTGATCAGTAGTCCAATGTCTAAACCACTGAGCTACCACTGCTGTAAGAGAGATTTTAAGAGAGAACCGCTGGTTTAGAGCAGAAATTCCCACAGTCATGCTCCAAAATCTAGTGGAAAGCCTTCCCAGAAGAGTGGAGGCTGTTGTAGCAGCAAAGGGAGGACCAATTTTGGAATGGGATGCTCAAAAAGCATATATAGTGATAGACTGGTGTCCATATACTTTTGGCCATATCATGTAGATCTCCAGGAGAAGAGCTGAGATCAATTCAAATAATATAGCACTCTCAACAGCGGACATTGCCATTGACCACTGATCTGTTGGCACACTGCTGTACTGTACTTTAAACAGCTGTGGCTCAGGTGGTAGAGCGGGTCGCCCACTAATTGTAGGGTTGGCGGTTCGATTCACGGCCCACATGACTCCACATACCGAAGTGTCCTTGGGCAAGACACTGAACCCCAAGTTGCCCCCGATGGCAATTTAGCGCCTTGTATGGCAGCTCTGCTACCACTGGTGTGTGCGCGTGTGTGAATGGGTGAATGAGACACAGTGAAAAGCGATTTTGGATAAAAGCTAACCAGAAGAAATGAAAAAAATGACTTATGATCGAGCCCTATGGTGAATGACTGGTGAAGGGTGAATTTACAGAAAACGTCCTCATATTTCCCTGAATTGACTGGAATTCCTTGGGTTGGTTTAGAAGGAGTGAGATTAAGCAACTATTAAAACTTGAGTGATTTATTCCAGAGGTCTAAATTATTCTTTTGGCTTGTCCCTATAGGGCAGAGGTCATCATTCAACTGATGCAGTATTTCAGTCAATCAAACTGAGCCCTCAAAAAATACTCTAGCATAACCTATGAAGTTTTGGTGGAAAAAAAATTCAGTCAGTGACTTTTTAAAACATGACCCATAGCGGCATCTGTCACAGATCCTGTGTCACAGCTTATCCAATCACATAAATAATTTACATAAATGATGTTCCTGACCTCAGCTCACTGAGAACGGGAAAAGTTTTCAAAAACATTCATAGATTTTGTCATTTCATACCCTCTCTGTTCTGATTAGTGAAGTGACAACATTGTTGACTTCTTTTTCAAAGGTGACAAAAACAGAATGATTAAAGATGATTGGACAGATAAGTATGCATTTATCATTAGTTTCAAGTTCAAAACAAATGTGCCATCTGTTCAGAGTCCAAGGTGTTATTCGAAAGTCGTAACGTGAAGCTCCGGTGCGATACGAAACATAACCACTTCACAGTCTTATGTATAGCGTTCAGTCGTGTAAGAAATGTAACATAGCTGGACCGGTGAAATGTTAGTTGAATACCCCTTGCTCTAGAAGGTTCTATTTGAAACCCTTTACCAGAGTGTTTACCAGTCTGAGAGGGATAGAAGATTTTAGGAAGGAAAGAACATGTAACCATCCAAAGAATAAAATAGGAAACTCTGGGTCAAAGACTTCTTCCTGAATAAGAAGGAGAAGTGTAGGTCTGTCGTTAAGGTTCTGAGCCATTGATTATAAGATTGAGAGGTCAATACGAGTTGCATCTGTTAGGCCCTGAACCCCTTAACCTCTTCCATGAGAACCATACAGTCTCTGACCCTGCTTTCTAACCCCACATGTTCATATTTATGATATGTGACTAGACAATTCACCTCTCTAAGGATGACTGATATGAAAACCCAAGAGACGTTACTCCCAGTACTCCCATTACCAGTCAAATTCTTCAACAGAGCACTTCCTCGTTCACTTGATCTACGACTAAGTGATATTGTGTGATACAGCATGTGATGTTTCAGCGTGTCTGTCGTCTCTGTCTGAAACGTTCTCAAGGGAACTTCAGTCTGCAGTCTGTGCTGCGTCTGGTTGATTTGCCAATACACAGCAGTTTCTTTTCCCTCCAGTAACTAATAGCTGCCATGCACAAAAGAGATCCTAACTGCAATTAATCTACTCTTTGTCGCTCAACATGGATCCTCTCAAATAGAACAGATTTTTGCATGTAGAGATACATGATAGCTGGGGGAGGCTTAAAAGCGCTTGCTATTATTACTGCCTCAGGACTCTGGCCTAATGAGTTGTCGGCTCTTGTGGTAAGCTTTCACTTAATTGTGTCTTTTGAACACAAGCATGAACAGTGTGTAGACTCATTACAGCCGATTGCACTTCTAGAGTTTCAGGACTGAACGAATTACCCCAAGGCTTCCTCATTATATGTTCTCTAATGCAGCCAGCACAATTCCATTAGATTTCTATTTTTAAAAAAAGAGCAGTGTGATAATGTTTATGCAGAATGTATGCAACATAAAGCACGACTGTAATTGATAATTGGCTGTACGATGACTAATCAGGCACGCGTGAGTGTTTGTTCTTTAAATTCCCATCTAGTCTTTGTATCAATTTGCAACTAAATGGAAACAGTCCACTCGCTGGAATCGATAATGCTTGTTCTCACTCTCTCACACACACACACATGCACATAAATAGTCGCTAGTCATAGCTTTGGGTTGGTTCCAGTTTTGTGGTGATGGAGGTGGCTGTTGTGTAAAGACCTCACCATTCAATTCCCATCTGGAGCAGTGGAGAATACTAATCAGAGACGCCAAGCAGTCACACACCTTCCATTTCCCATCCGAATGTGGGGTCCCTGGACCTGCTGGCTGTGTGATAATCCCGTAGCGCCCTCTATGGGTGTTACGACTTAACATTTTTACCATCTTCTGTGCGCACAACAATCCTGCTTCTAACAACGGCAGTCGTATTCATTGAGCAGCCTAAAGGGTTTTGCAGTTTATTCTCTGAGTAAACCCTTAACGGTTCTTTGTATAACCCTGGAACAGAGAGTTTTCCTTTCAGAAAGGGTTTTAAGTAGATTTTCTTTATGCAGCTGGAATTCTTAATCATGCAAAGGACCCATTTTTATACAGTGTAGACACATCAGTTATGGTACACGCTTACAAAAAATGACTATTTGCACCACTTTATCTTGGTCAGGGGTCACGGTGGAGCCAGAGCGTAGAGTGTATCATGGGGAGTGAGGCAGGAATGCACCCTTAATGCGATGCATGACACCATGCACACTTTAAATCACACCTAAGGGGAATTTAGAGTACCCAGTTCCCCAACTGGTATATTTTTGGGTGATGAGAGGAAACTGGAGAACCCAGATAAACTGGGGACCCTGGAGCTGGAAGTGCCAATGCTACCTGTGTCACCACCATGCCACCCTGGGTTATACATATAAAATGTCAAATAGTTTGAATAAAATAAATAAAGAATAATAAGAAAGAAAGAAATAGCTAAACACAAGTTATACACGAGAGCAGGGAGAGAAATAAGGATAACACTAAAGATGTCTCATCTGAAAGTCTTCAAGAGTATACTTTACACAGTATGTGTTCTTGACATTCCAGATGACTCAAAAGTTTCACAGACTGAAGATGAAGAAAAGCTTTGCTCACTGTAGCAGCAGAGATGTTGGAATAATGGCAGCTGGTGGAGGTGGGAACACCTGTCCCACACTGCCCACCTGACTGGCAACCTCACTTCCCTGGTGTCTATGCAGTGACAGATGGTGTCCGTAGATGCTGATCTATCCTCATGCCCCCTCCCTCAACATTGTTCCCTTGCCATGCTCAGAAATGAGGCCTTATGCCCAGGAAAGAGATCTCCTGCCAAGGGAACACACAGGTCAAGCTCAGCCTACTTGTCCAGATTCTCCACAGCAGCACAGGTCAATGCTGTACAGAGGCTTTACACTGGCAGGCTGACACACTCTGACAAATATAAGCATTAGTGTCCCCAGGTGGTCAGTGTTTGAACTGCATTGGTTTGCTAACGTACTTGTCATGGAGATATTGCATTTTACTTAGTAGTAGGACAGAGTGTTCCAAGAAATCATCTAAAAGAGTATGTAAGTGATTCAAATTGACCTAAAAGTTACTGGGAAATGTCAGTGATGATTCACAGAATATACAGAGAATATCCTTATATTTTCAATCCTGAGTTAGACTGCATTTAGTAGGCTTAGGGAACTATTGAAATTAAAAAAAAGTTTGAATCTAGAGCCTGAAAGTGTTCTTTGGCTTGTTTATGTAGTATCTGTATCTATATATGTTTAGCGCTCTAAATACAGTTGCAATCAAAATTATTCAACCCCCATTGGAAATCAGGTTTATTGTCAAAATGTACAGACTTTCAGCTGTTTGCAAAGAACGAATCAAGCAAAAGCAATTGAAATAGTTCAACACATCGAATGCTTCAAGTGGTTTCCCCAAATTCAACTGAAAATGCAACTTATA
>JANDJT010000102.1:7509221-7522514 GCA_024331685.1 Stegophilus panzeri
TGAGATCTGAGGAATTAAAGTGCATTTAAATTCCAAACCCAGACCACATACATCATGATGTGATCACATTGTCTGGTGGAAACATTTTAATGTGATCTGAAGGAGTTCTTACCCCCCCATCCCTATTCATGACAGGTTCGTTCTTCTTAAAAAAAAAAAAAAAAAGAGAGCCTAGCAACAACTTTAGCAACTTTTTGAGCAAACATTAGTAACTGTCCTGCACTCGATACAGCTCTCTAGCTCACACCACACACTGGCCACTGTTTACCACTGCTCCTGGTCACCGATCCCCACTGCTCCCGGGCAGCATTGTCCTCAGTCACTAATCATCACTGTTTGTCCAGTCACATGTTGGTTCTTCATTTTTAAACTCTCATCTTTGCTATATTTACATCAATAAATGTAAATATTTATGTAAATATATATTTATGTATTATATATATATATATATACACATATACACACACATACACACACCAGTGCTTCATTGTCTGGTTTCTTAATAGAAGTTGTAACATTTTGTAAATACATAAAATAGTTATTCTTTGGTGACATGACCAAAGATGATATCTTTCTATCAGAATTTATAATCCATTTTCTATTCTGATAAAACTCTTCTATTGTAAGCATCTTCCTTCTTCATGTAACTGTTTAATATGCAACTGATCATGGTCAATCATTTAAAGTATACCTATTATGCAAAATTCACTTTTACACGTTTGAACATAGATGTGTGTCGGCAGTGTGTGTACACAACCACCCTATAATGGTAAAAATCATTCAAGCAGGATTTGCTGCTTCTTCTCGTGTTGAGGTTCCACTTCATAGTGGAACCATCGTGGTTGGAAGGATTAGCCGTTCAGCAGTATGATACTGAACGTTGCCCAGGGTGCGCCAGGGGAGACTCCTTCCGTGCACACACATTCACACACACATTCATACACAACGGACACTAAACAATCCTACCATGCATGTCTTTGGACTGGGGGAAGAAACCCCCACAGCACGGGGAGAACATGCAAACTCCGCACCCAGGGTCACGGTGGGAATCGAACTCCCAACCCTGGAGGTGTGACGCGAACGTGCTAACCACTAAGCCGTGTTAACCACCATGCGCCCCATCAGTACCAACTGTTCGTGATCCAGCTTCATATCCAGAAGTGAATTTTGTGAATGTTTGCAAATCGCGTTCCCAAATGTGCTTCTTAGCAAATTCCAGCTAATGCAGCTAAAGTTACCATTGTCTCTGATGGTGTTCACAGAGACATGTCATTATTTAAATTTTTAAATATGTCTGTATAATTATCCTGATTTGTTGCCGTAGTATCTGAAGCACGAGCTGTAAAGGCACAACCCTCTTCAGGAAAGGAGCAGCTCATGCAGACATGCAGCTCATTTGCATGTAAAGAGACACACACTAAAACAGCGAGTCTTTGCTTCCACCCAAAAAGGAGTATTTACAGCACGGTATAATAAATGGTATGGTGTGGTATTTTGAGCTGAAACGTCAGATACATTCTGGGGACTCCCGAGACTTATATTAAATCTTGTAAAAAGGTTCATAATAGGTCTCATTAATATGCCAATTAGTCTGTGACGTCATCTGGTGACTTCTAGCGACTTATGAGCATCAGCTACTTTCCCCTGGAAACATCTGGTAACACTGAACCTGGTGCGATGTTAGACGTTACTGGACAAACTAGTGCGACTGATGTACTCCCCCAGCAGTGTGTGGAGCGGACGGTGGAGAAAACACACACACACACACACACACGTGATTAAAACACAGCTGCACGCGTCACTTTTTGACCTCAACCTCACACACAGTACGTCCTTCATGCCCTCAGTTAGCTTTCAGCTTCGTCACTAACAGATTCACACTAATTTAATTAAATACTCCAACAAAATCATTATTCATTTTTAAACCCTGTATAAACCTTGCAAAACTGTATAACTCGAATGAACCAAAAACAACTGTAGTATTTATTTTCTTTTCTCAAATAACTTTCTCCGCGCGACCTCGGTGTCTACGAGCGACGCGTCACTCTGACATTTCTTCACACGTTAGTTTACGTTGAAACTTTTCTAACTTATTTTATTTATTGTTAAAACAATGTTTCTTCGTATACACTCTTTAAACATATTAAAAGCACTAAATGTCGTCACTCAAACTGGACTAATTTTAAAGTTGCTAATTTCGCGAGTTAGCCACCTTGCCAGCGTCCTCGTCCTTCGAGCTAATCTGTGTATTAGCATGACTAACCTAGCTAATAAAACTCTGTAAACTGCTAACCAACGGTCCATATTGTGAATGTACCGTGTTTAGCTTTACTTACAGCCGGGTGGCTCTTCAGCTGTCGGCCAACTGTGCTCAACATTCTGGTTCTGGCAAAAATAAATAAATTCACACAGCGACAGCGGGTTTGACTGCGGCCTTGAAGAGAGTCACACTGAACGAGAAAGCTAACGGTAGCAGGTGACGTCACTTCAAGTACAGACAGAGGTACTTTAAAATGTGCCTGTCTTAAATTCTATTTTAGCCATTTTTTCTTTCTCTAGTCACTAACAACCGTGTTATTTAATGATTAATAATTCATCAGCCTGTTTTTAATTCATTGTTCAAGTTTAAAAAATATATATATATATATATTCAGATGTTAATCGCGGAATGTGTAGTTGTTATAGTTGTTTACGACAGGCAATATCTTGGTCAACCAATCCTGTCGGTGTAAACGGTAAATAATCTCGCGCTCAAATACCCGTACAAGGACGGGAATAGTGAAATGGTACATAAAACATTACACGACTGCTGTCCACATAACTGAGCATCACATGTCCAAACCGCATGCTGCTGTAGTAAATTGGCCAAAAGTT
The DNA here is from genome assembly GCA_024331685.1 of Stegophilus panzeri. Taxonomy (NCBI): domain Eukaryota; kingdom Metazoa; phylum Chordata; class Actinopteri; order Siluriformes; family Trichomycteridae; genus Stegophilus; species Stegophilus panzeri. Next base: position 7,512,096 of record JANDJT010000102.1, read on the forward strand.
TGTGGACACCTGAACAATCATAGCCATGTGTGCTGTTTGAACATTTTCAGATTTATGGCCACATTACTGTTACAATAACCTCCACTCTTCTGGGAAGGCTTTCCATTAGGTTTTGGAGCGTAGCTGTGGGAATTTCTGCTCATTCAGCATAAAACGAGCATTAGTGAGATCAGGTACTGATGTTGGGCGAGGAGGCCTAGTGTGCAGTTGGAGGTCCAATTCATCCCAAAGGTGTTCAGTGGTGTTGAGATCAGGGTTCTGTGCAGGACAGTCGAGTTCTTCCATTCCAACCTTGGCAAACCATGTTTGGGCCTCTTAGTTCCATCCATCCATCCTTCTTCTATACCACTTATCCTGCTGGGTCACGGGGAACCTGGAGCCTATCCCAGGGAGCATCAGGCACAAGGCGGGGTACACACCCTGGACGAGGTGCACCCCATCCATCGCAGGGTACAATCACATACACATTCACACACCCATTCAAACACTATGGACACTTTGGACATGCCAATCAGGAAAACCACGCAGCACAAGGAGAACATGCAAACTCCACACACACAGGGCAGCAGCGGGAATCGAACTCCCAACCCTGGAGGAGTGAGGCAAACATACTAACCACTAAGCCACTGTGCATCCCCTCTTAGTTCCAGTGAAGAGAAATTGTAATGCTACAGCATACAAAGAGATTCTAGACATTTGTGTGCTTACAACTTTGTAGCAACCGTTTTGGAAAGAACCACATGTGTGTGTGATGATCAGGTGTCCACAAACTTTTGGACATATAGTGTATGTAAGACTAGCGCAACCCAGAGGTGGTGGTTCCATGTAGTTTTGGGTGTAGTCTTTGCTTCAATCTGATCTGAAACTAATGTTTTCAGTTCTTGCTTGTTACAAACATTGGTTTAGTATTAAATTAATACTCTGTTGTTTTTCAACCCAAGCCTGATCTACCACAGCTGTCTCATTTTCCGGTACTGAGTGCACAGAGCTCTCATTTTCATTCTATATCATTACCAGAGCTCTAAGTACTGGTCGATGCCAACTGTCTACAACCTCACCCTGAAAGTATGAGAGAAACCTAACCTCTAATTGAAGTAATCTATTCTAAGAAAAATAAAATATATTTTTAAACAAACCTTGTCACAATGATTCAAAAAGTCTTATGAATGAGTGCTTTGACTTCCTGTGTCACTGGGTATAAATATGAGGTGACACAGAGGACATATTCCTTTAAGCATTCATCAACATGAGAAAGATTAGAGAATACACAAATGAAATGTGACAACGGTATGCTGACCTTCTTAAATAAGTCCACATCCACTGTCAGGGCACAAAGTAAACAGATTAAAACCCCTGGAGCTGTAATCAATCTGCCTAGCAGGATACTGTTAACTGTAAACTGTTAGCAGGATATTTTCACCAAGGATTAGAGATCTGAAGAAGAGTGTAGAAGATTGCAAATTGTAGATTTTTGAGTGACCAAGTCTCTAAATCCACGTCAACAAACCAATTCAAATGAAAGCCTTTTCATTTTATCTAATCATAACCATAAAACACCTAGAGATTGTTAGACCTTACCTGACTGGAACCAGGTCCTGTGTTTAGAAGTCTCTAGGTGGGTTTGTCATAAAACAACAAATGGTTATACAGAAAAGAACCAAATACCCAACTGTATGGTGTTATGGTGGTTAAGTCTGTTATGTTTTTCCTCCAAAGGCCCTGAAAACCTTGTTAGGAAAATATGGTATCATTAAGTACCAGATTTTAAATGACAACCTAGCAGTCTTTGCCAGATTCCTTGGTCTGAATTCCCTAATCTCGTTACGTATTATGAGAAAACTCTGTTATGCATTTAGTTGCCAACGGAATGTTGGACAAAGTGGTAAACACGTGGGTGGAAATAATTAATAATGTGTTCATTCTCAGAATAGATTTAGTTCAATGAAAGATTAGATTTGCCGTGAGATAAATATTAATAACATTCATAACCTTTATTAATTGTGCCAGTAATTCTGGTGGAGTTGATTGAATCTTTCCACCGTGCTGTTTAGTAGCATTTTTACCTCACTCACTTTTGAAGGCATTACATGTCACTAAAAACAACTCTGAAAATTCTGTTTATGACCTGAGGTTGTACCTTTTATACTGGAGTGAGGAGAAAAGAGCAGAGCAGGGGTTTTGTTGCTCTGCCTGTTCTCCTCCACTGACTCTTTTAATCAGATTGCTTTCCCCGACACCCACTCATGTTTGTTTCCCTGCGATTTCATTTTCTGCTCTGAACTGAGCATTAACCTTTCGTTGCAGCGAGTCCTGGTTAAGCAAGCAGGAAGCAAACAGCAATGTCAGAAATAGGAGAGATGGGTAGAAAGGTTTTCTCCCACAAGGGCTGTTTGACCTGGTTTAAAACGATACTCATCTGCGATCACACCGGCATGTCTACGAAAAATAAATCAATCATCATACCAGAAAAGACGTACGGTGAAACCTGGACGTGGAGTAAAGACAGAGATGGTGGAATTATTCATATCCAAATCAAGTTTAATGCCATCTGGTTGGATTCCCCCCCCCTCGATGGACAGACGGACAACACGGCTTCGTTGGCAGACTCGAACACAATGTTCACATACAACAGCTGGTCATCACACACCCCCGATAGTCTGGCTCGGTTACCCTTTTAGTTTAATATCCAATACAGTTCCAACTGGTCAAAAAAGATACCAAAACTAATTATTTTCAAATTCTAATTATTCCATTATCTCTTTGAAATATACAGAAGAGACAATGATCATTGCCTCATACAGTAAACAAGACACGACAGGAACACAAATATAAGAAAAACACGTCATGTTTTACATGAAAGAATTTACGTTGTCCATCAGATTCAATCTGATGTGGCTTAGATGCAGTGGACACAGTGAGCATTAAAGATGCAAGTCTCAGATGGAGTGACAGAACACACGTATAATGATACACACACTCATGAATGTGCATTATACATTTAAAAACAGAGGAACCACAAGAGAGACATCTGGCAAGGTTCAAAGTAAAACCGACACGAACACATGGACTTGTCTGTGTATAATCTGAGCTGGTGCACTTGCATACCACAACTGTGCTAATCATGCTCACTGTCCTCTGGCTCTAAACCCCCTGGGAAGTATAGTTCAAAGTAGAAGTGTGTGGTATTTTGACTAAAAAAAAAAAAAAACCTAAAAATTTCTATCCAGTCTTTGCTTGTTAAGTTAAAGTATGACCACTGTTTCAGTGATACATGGGCAGGAAAGCATAAAAATAAGCACATTTAGAGCTACTGATGGAGTAGTGCACCAACAGAAATGGGTTTTTCTTCAAGTTTTCTGTCCATGAGTACAGCACATGCTTACACACGCATTCTCTTTGTGCTTTAGTGTGTTGTCTTCTTGGGCGTCTTTCCATACTTGGCGTCCAAGCCGAGACCTGTGAGACAGAGAGACAGAGACGTTCGGTCATGGGTCTGTGCTATCTCAGTTGATCAAAAGATGCACAAATGCAGCATTAAATTAACATTAATAGAGTCTAATAGGCAAAAGTGGAACGGGTGCCTAAAGGAAACTATTTAGCCAATTCTCTTAGTAGTAAAGATTTTCAAGTTAGTAAATAAAAAAAAAGTGACACTGGAATTACACCATTGCATTCCTTTAAGAAACAAGGAACTGAATTTTAAACACAAAACAGGCAGGTGTTACTATGTCATAAAATATAAGAGCCAATCACATCACAATATGCAAATACAGGACACGAAAGCTCATTTTGCCAGGGAAAGAGGATGGGTTTGCAGAGGGTTGGAGAATATTTCCAAATTTACATTTTCATTTAATCTTTCATCAAGCAATTTATTACTGCATATAAAAAATAAATAAAATCAACAGTGTTTAGAACAAGATTTGGGTACTAACTGGTTTTTTTTGGGACATTTGAACTGAACAAGATATTTATATGCTTAACTCCTACCAATTGTTTTGGAAACAGCAAAGATTGGTCAAACTTGTTAACACGATGCAACATTTCATTTAAAACGGACTTTCTCTGTACGTACATTAATTTTAAAAAACGTTTCAGTGAGTGTTACATAGGTTCGAGATCTCACAAAATAACTCCACTGCTTGAACCCATCACGTTTGCCATTAGAGGATGATTTTAGCAATAAACAAAAATGATGTATTTTGGTTAATAATGTGGGCGGCTGTGGCTCAGGTGGTAGAGCGGTGGTTGTCCACTAATCGTAGGGTTGGTGGTTCGATTCCCGGCCCACATAACTCCACATACCGAAGTGTCCTTGGGCAAGACACTGAACGGATGGCAAGTTAGCGCCTTGCATGGCAGCTCTGCTACCATTGGTGTGTGTGTGAATGGGTGAATGAGACACAGCGTAAAGCACTTTGGAACCGCTAAAGTTAAAAAAAGCGCTATATAAGTGCAGACCATTTACCATAATGTCCAGCTATGGGGAGCTATGGGGAGCTATGGGGAGCCTCGAGCCTATCCCAGGGGACTTGGGGCACAAGGCGGGGGACACCCTGGACGGGGTTGTCAATCCATCACAGGGCACACACACACACACACGGGACAGATCGGAAATGCCAATCAGGCTACAATGCAGGTCTTTGGACTGGGAGAGGAAACCGGAGTACCCAGAGGAAACACCTGAGGCACGGTGAGACCATGCAAACTCCACGCACACATGGCGGAGGCAGGAATTGAACCCCCAACCCCGAAGGTTGTCCCAAGCCACTGTGCCCCACTGGCTACTGATGTTAAAAAAAAAAAATAAGAAAGAAAGAAAAAAAATTGCAAAAATAATGGCAGTAACTTTAATCAAGAACTGTACTGGATGGATGAACTCCATTCTTTCAAAAGATATTAACTCAATTAGTGTTGTGATCGTGGTGATGTCAATGTTCAGTGACTCCTCGTGCTTTGCGGATGGGGACGGGGTTATTCTAAAACACACCACTCTCTGCAGGATAGAAACGTTTCATCCCAGGATAAAGATGATCAGTCTGAATAACTTTGATTTGATTTGACTTCAGTGACTCATTCCTCTAAGAGGATAAGTGAACACAAACCATTCCATGTTCCCCAAAAGCATAACAGGGACACTGGCTTTTCCCCTTGTCTGTAGTTAGCTAGGTAACATGGCTGTTTTTAGTGATATTAGGAGAACATGGGGATGTTTCCAATTAGCATTTTCATGTATATTCATAGATTCTTGCTTTTTTTTAAAATGAGAGATGTTTCTCAGCCATTTTAGTATTTTCTTGGGGATATAAAAGACTATATTATTCAACATTGACCATTTTTAGTTTTTACAAAATATGTTCGAGGTTACTGTAATGTCCTAACAGCGCTTGTTTTTTTTAAACCAAGCTTTTATTAAAGGGTTGTACTAGGTGCCTCTAGTTTTGGGGTTACTAGACAAACTACCTCCACTAAAGCACATGAATAATAAGAGAGGCCTATGAGGTGCGGTGCAAATGAAGCTCAATAATAAGGACTAATCTCAAAAATTCATGAAATAGTATGAAGGAGAGGCATGAATGAGAGGAGAGGGAAAGTAAGAAAGTGTGAAAGGCCGTATTAGCACACTCACCCAGGAAAACAAGAACGGTCCCAAGCCACTGCAAGGGTGTGATGATGTTCCCAAACAACAGCACAGAGCCCAGGATGGTGAAGAACTTCCTTGTTGTCGTGACGATGGAGCAGGTGAGGGGCCCGAAATACACAACCGTCATAAAGATGAAGGTCTGAAAGAGAAATGAGAGGAGGGTACTGTTACTGAAACAATATACAAAGTAATACGAGAGATATACACGTGGAGCAGGTGTGTGTGTGTGTGTGTGTGTGTGTAATCTTGTGCCTTACCTGTCCCAGAGCGCTGGTGAAACCAAAGAGTAAAATATTGTAGATGATACTGGGGTAACGATCAGCAAAGCTTATAAACTCCCACACCTCACCTGTCCACAACACGGCTGGGAAACAGAGCAAGAAACTCTTTAAGCGTCCCAAAAATTTGAAAGGTGTCTTTCTTGGACTATTAAATGCAACATTCTTTTCTACTCTGGCATATATATTTTTTAATACATTGTTATTTAAACCTTAAGCAGAAAATACATTTCAGTCTCATGGTTCCACCAAGACTGAGTCATGAGATTATGCACACAGTGTGCTGCAGTAAAATGATTAAAAGCGAGAACTCAGTTGAACAGATGCTGCCTGGACTCAGCCTAGTCTGACCAGCTGCCTTTAGCACTTCTGAAAAAAACACACACAAAAAAAAAAAAAAAAAAAAAACCACACCACTACTAAACTACACTGGAGCTCCAGCTCCCCCTGCTGAGCACCGCTGAAAAAGAAAAACAACTGTTTCTGCTTCTTGTCATGTGTTACAGATACATTTCGGGATCTCGTGTTTAAAAACTGATGCATGATGGAGGACTAATCTCTGTTCAGGGTTGATGTGAGCAAGCGTATTTATGATGAGGAAACAAATTTATTCCCAAATTAATACCTGAACTGAAATGGTTTTTTATCAGATTTTGTCCAGTACTGTACATGTGTATAAATGACACCATGTACACCTGGTTGTTTTACATGTCAGGATTATATCTGGATATAGAATATGCGGTAAAACCCGCAGGTGTAAATTCTCCCCCATCCATTCAATACTGATTTGAATCTGCTCAGCCAAAGTAGATGGTCTGAGACACATTTTGCTCAGCTACATGGGCCAAGACTTTCAGCCTACCATACAGTAATCATGGAAGTAGCCGTCTGCTTGTAAACGTCACCTGCTGAAGCTGCTGCCCTCGTTAAAAGAAATTCATAGCAGTAAAGAGCGAAGGATGAGTAGAAATCGAGTATTGCAAGATGATTTGAATATTACTTATTAATGCTACGTTTAAACAGGAATTATAATTAAAACAGAGCCCGACGTCATAAAGATTAAACTAGAAGACTACACTGCTTACTGACACCTAAGCCATGATGCAAATGTTTGAAAAGGACATGAACGGGACATACCCAAACCCAACATGAGTATTGACCACAGATTCACGTTCAGCATCATGTGATTGGCTCCTGTCTGGTAACGCCCCCTCATGTGATCCTGAGCTACACCAGTCAGGCCATCCAGAGTCAGAGAGAGGAGCTGCATCCAAAAGTGAACACAAAATGAGTCACACACCTGCTCCACAGCTCACACTGACTACGTTACATGGACAGCAATAATCTAATTATTGACCTTATTCTGAATAAGACAATATTGTGATGAAGGTGTTTACATGAGTCGCTTTTAGAATACTCCTTTCATGTTTTACATGTTATAGAACATAGAGCGATTAACGTCACACGTCATTACGTCACCGCACCACGCCGTCCGACGTTCCCTCCAGAATTTCACGTATCGACATACGGTTCGTCTTCGTTATGGTACCGTATACAGTTTTTGGTGTTTCACTTTTAATTTTACGAAAGCTTCAAGTGCAGTTAATCATTTAAGTTGTCATGCTGTACGTGTAAATAGACGACTGCTTGAAGCCGTGGGCTGCGTCCCAAACCGCTTACTTACCCACTGTATAGCAGCTGAGATACGTGTATTTCACGTACTATATAGTAGGTAAGTACGTGGTTTCGGACGCAGTTGTACTCTCTTGTTTGCCGTAAAACGGTTGAGCACTGCCGTGTGTGTACGTCTCCTGTAGCAAAATGCAGTGAAAACTCCCACACGACGTTAATAGTGTGATTAACGTGTTTACATGTCTGTAACGCACGTCGATAATGCGACTAAAACAGGAAGACTCCACATGTCTTAATTCAATTTGTATGACTTTAATCGGATTAAGCTCATCAATAATCGCTGTTCACATGCTAGTTTCTTAATCGGGTAAATATCGGATTATTGTTGCCCGTGTAAACGTACTGCCTGTCTGTCCGAAGTTTCACGTTCAGAGTAAAATACTTTCAGACATGGCTTTTCTTCATGTGGCTATAGGACATGATGAATGCGTGAATAATGATTTATACACATCCCAAGTTGTCACACAAACGTACATGCACAGAAGAGCTCCACTGTCAACGCACACAAATTAATACATTGACATGGCCATTGTTGTTCTAACAGTTTTAAATGTTTACAATTTTTAATTGATTACTGAACGACAAGTCACACTTTTTAACCGTTTATAATTAATGTTGTTACATTTAAGCGTTTGCGAAACAAGTTAGTTCCCATTATTCAATGCAAATCAATTCAGTTTTATTTGTATGGCGCTTTTAACAACGGACATTGTCCCAAAGCAGCTTTACAGAAATGTATACATTCAGGATATAGATTATAAATCGTATGAATTTATCCCCATTATCACTGATCACTCATTTTACTCAAAAGCCGGAAACTCAAACTCCTCCTCCTCTCAAACCACTGACACCGACACTGGAGACTCCTTCCATAAATGTTACATAAACATCTGACAGAAAGCTTCACATCAACGTTTACGTGGTTTTCAGTATTAAAGAACACTTCTTAAATATCGATTCATCATTAGTTATCAGACTATGTAGATTGTCCGTTATACAAATCCCTGTGAATGAGCTGTTACTATAGAAACAATAACGTGTTAAAAGAGTGCATTAATATAAACCTATCATTTAGGTTCCAGTCAGAACTATTGTTAGAGCTGAGCTGTTACAGAAAATTCATCAACACCTTCTGATTTCAACAACACTGTGGTATAAAACAGATTACACACCTGTGGCAGGGGTGTGTGTGTGTGTGTGTGTGTGTGTGTGTGTGTGTGTGTGTGTAGGAAGGGTTGTGGAATGAGCAAATTAACATGGCAAACCTGAGAGATATCTGTGCTGGGTATATAAACGAGTTGTTTTCTCTTTCTAACAGTGAGCGGCCTGCGTGTGTGAACGTGGGCCTGTTGATATACAGATCTGGAATATCTGGATATAAAGAATCTGGAAAGCAGCCCAGGTTTATGAAGCAGAAAGCTATTTTCATTTCCATTTAATTAATGTGTTGCGGCACAACCTCCCGTTAACGCTCACGTGCAATCTCACCCCGAGTCTGCCATGTTCGTAAGCTCATTCTGCTGCTATTGTCACACCACCTCTTTCAATCAGACAGAAATTTCATTTGCCTCACTCGGTTTACTCTATTCTTATTTAGGTGTTCACGTGAAGGTATTTAAATGAAGATATCAGGTCAGATATTTCATGGATTATTAGACTGTTATTATGCGATCATTAGCATGTAAATAGACCTAGCGGGATGATACGAGATGAAAAAGTGTTACTAACCAGCAGCATCTCTCCAAAGCCAAACAGATGTTCATCTGCAGAGGGGGAGCCTTTGTTGGGTTTGTAGAGGAAAAGCGCCACACCAGTGACGATCAGAAGCACACACAGATACTTGGCCATAGGATACTTCTTCCTCAGAATGGTCACGCCAAGGATCATGACTGTGAAACGAAGAAACGAACATTTCGAAGGGAGCAGAAAATAAGATGATACGATACAACACACTGCTTTCTATAGTACAGAAGTGGACTTATTCAGCGAAATCAAAAGAGCATGGTTCAATACGTTTAAAAAAGTCTTAGCTAGTTAAAGAAGCAGTTTGGAATTTTTGAGCCGTGTGCTCAAAAATACTAAATCAATAATAATAATAATAATAATAATAATAATAATTCCTTACCTGGGATAGGTTTACATGACTTCCCCAAAACCTAGAAAAAAACCAAAACATTGTATATATGTCCATATACAGTGCCCTTCACTAATATTGGCACCCTTGGTAAATAGGAGCAAAGAAGGCTATGAAAAAATGTCTTTATTGTTTAACATTTTGATCTTTTGTTAACAAAATTCACAAAAAAATACTCTGCTCTCATGGATATCAAACAATTGCAAACAAAACACAGGTTTATATATTTAAAAATAAATAAATAAATAAATAATATATATCTTTGTTAAATATAGGTGTGCAACAATTACTGACACCCCTATGAATTCATATGAGAAAAATATATTTAAAGTATATTCCCACTGATATTTTATGTTTTTTAGTACACCTGGGTGACTAGGAACAGGAAATTGTTCAACCATGACTTCTTGTTTCACAGGGGTAGAAATATGAGGTAACACATAGGCCAAATTCCCTTAGTCATTCATAACAATGGGTAAAGACCAAGGAATATAGCTGTGATGTGCGGCAAAAGGTTGTTGAGCTTCACAAGATGGGAAGTGGCTATAAGAAAATAGCACAAGCATTGAAAGTGTCCATTTCCACCATCAGGGCAATAATTAAGAAGTTCCAATCAACTGGAAATGTTATGAATCAACCTGGAATTGGACGTGTGTCTATATTGTCTCAAC
>JANDJT010000102.1:7530127-7537627 GCA_024331685.1 Stegophilus panzeri
ATTATGTTGTGATAAAAAATCCAAAATAAATCAAAATAATTTAGTATTTTAGCATCTTCAAAGTAGACGCCCTTTTTTCCTAGAATTTCCAGAAATGTATTCTTGGCATTTTCTCAACCGATTTCTTGAGAAATTTCCCTGAGATGCTTTTTAAAAAGTATTAAAGGAGTTCCCACCTACACTGGACACTTATCAGCTGCTTTTCGGAATATTTCGCTCCGAGTCGTCAGTTTAAAAAATATATATATTTGTGTAAATAAAATTTTTGTTTTCTAATGAAAGGAATGAATGTGTTGGCACAATTGTATTTTTGTCTACAACACCGATTTCAAACATTTAATCCTACACCTTCAGATCAAAAGGTTTTTAACATCATGAGAAACATTTCAGTCGAGTGTCTCCAAACTTTTGACCGGTGTAAACTGTTCTTCAGTTTGGTTGTCTGTGATTGGATTAGAGCGGCAACTAACGATTATTTTCATAATCGATTAGTTGGCCGATTATTATTATTATTATTATTATTATTATTATTATTATTCATTTTCGATTAATCGGATGGGGGCAATTTCCAGTACCATTTTTTTCTCGTTTATTTAAAATAAAATCCACAAACTGATTGTCACAAATATAAACTTAAGACTAAAATTTTACACAACTGTTTGTCCAATTATATAAGACTGAAAAGAACCCAGACACACACCAGAATATATATTATTAATTTATTTATGATACATATGATATAATGTATTTATAATACATTATTTATGTATTACTTTTTATGGATGCGCAAAAAGTACTGAATTCTACAGTCCCTGGTTGATTGGTAGAACCTGTCATTCCCCAGGGATTGGCTCAAATACCATTGGTACAAATACCAGGTTCAATTATATTTTATTGTTGGTGTGACATTTAATTTGACTCTCTGAATTATCTGTTGTTTATTTTATCCATCAATGTGACACTTGAACTTATCTACCACTGACAGGTTTTTGCAAATTATCATTTCATTTGTAAATAAATAAAAAATAACTCCATCAATGAACAATCATCAGCTCAGCTAACGTGATATTTGTGAATGCACGCGAATAACCAAATTGATTAATTTTAAAACATCTCATTTGAATATATTTTGATACATTTAACAAAAAAAAAATTATATAATATTTCAACATTTAAAAAAAACTTTCCTACGGACCCCCTGCAATTACACCACTGGCCACTAGGGGTCCGCGTAAAATGTGCACTAGACACAAAATGCACTAGTACAAAATGCATAGTGTAAGTGTATAGTACATCATTTGGGACACAACTTTAGTATTTACTCTCCGAAGCGTGTTTTCGGAACAGAAGTAACGTAATGAGTAAATGTACCGCACGCAGACCAACTAATGAAAAATCAGATTCGTCGACAACGATTTTCATAATCGATTATTATCGATTAGTTTTTGCAGCTCTAGATTGGATGCAACCGAAGCATCTGCCAGATGCCAGTTTCGCGAAAAGGAAATGAGCAGAGTGAGTGCAGTCCTTAATGATACTGCAGATCTTCCTTAAACAGCATGTCTGGTAAATGTCCTGTAAGGCCGGGAGTTTATTTCTCTGTGAAGAGCAGAAACCGCTCTGTGAAGAGCTTGTTGATTGGTTGAAGAGCTTGGAGATGGTAGGCATGGTGTGATGGTAAGGTGTCCACACATTTTTGGCCATACAGTGTATATACACAAAGATGTGCATTTTTGTGCAGAAAATTTCACACATTATTACAGCAGATGTTTCTAGAACACTGCAGGAATGATATTCATGTTACAGTTAAACTTGCTGAATATGTACTGAGCGTTCTCACAACAATTTCTCTTGGATTCGTTTTTAAATGATTACTATATTACTAAAACTCAAACAGATAGTAAGCACCTCATTTTCTCAAAGCTCTCATTTTGTTTATTTTGCATGCTGTTTGTAGGAAAAGCTTTTCCCTCATTTCCTCAGAATCAATTCCCTCACTCCAGGCTGGAAAAAACAAACAAACAAAAAGAAACCCTCACAAAATATGTAATTATTTTTATGGAAACTGTAATGGTCCTGTGGGTCTCTACTGGTAATTTGTTGCCTTCTGTTGGTGCCATGTTATGTCTAGTAGACACCATTAAAGACCAGTAATGGTAGTGGTTTTAATGGTTAACAGCTGGTTTGTAATGGTGGTTGTAGTGGAAACCATTAAACTTTCTTTGAAACCCTCACATAATTTGTAATGGTTTAATGGAAACTGTAATGGTCCCTGTGGGTCTCTACTGGTGGCATGTTATATCTAGTGGACACCATTAAAGACCTGTAATGGTAGTGGTTTTAATGGTTAACAGCTGGTTTGTAATGGTATTTGTAGTGGAAACCATTAAACCTTCTGTGACAATTTCTGTGACAATTGTTTTGTTTGTCTTCAGCAGGACTAAGCGGTTAGTTAGAAGTCTAGAATCTCTCGTGAACCGGTTGGTGTACTCACATGGTCTCCTGGAGAATTCCGTAGTAAAAGTAACACACGAACACTCCGAGAAAGCACACGAAGAAGCGCACTCTCTCGTTCTGCCACAGCGACGCTTTCACGCTGCCTTTTCCCGCAACCATGTCGTCGTTGAGTAGCGTTACTCCGGGTATGGACAACGACACAGCTCCGCTTCCCACAGCGCGCGAGCCCGCGTCCCGCTCCACTCTACCGGCTGGCACGAGCCCGGAAATGATGACGCGCTACAGTACCCTCACTCGAGACTGTGTTAAAGGGGTTTATAAACCTCACTCTGTTTCTACCTGGCTGCCAGGAAATGGGTTTACTTTTGACAAAGCCGCGGACGTATCCTATAACCGCAGCTGGGTCCTAGAAAACATTTCCGGTCATGTTTCCCGAAGCATTTCGGAAACGTAGCCCGGTGCGTCAAATTGATTTAATATCAACCAGGAAAAGTTGTCCAAAAATGTCTGAAAGCTGGGAATAATCGCCTGCACTCTTGTTTATGATGTCTAGTGTCTCATTGATACTCTGACGCTCTGGTATTTATGTTTAACGCGTCAGACTTGAAGGACCAAAAGCCGCCGCCAGGAGTCTGCTGCACGCGCCTGATCCTCTGTTTACAAGTCTACAGCAGTGTTCTCTCAAACCAAAATAATTATTCATAGCATATCATTATGCTGGAGCACTGGTAGTATTTTAACTCTTATTGTATTTCCAGGCGTAAATGATGGGTTCTGGTTTAAATTACTAGTCTCGACAAGGGTCACTCAGGTAGTATTTAACGCCTCTAAATATACCACAGTCAACTCTTCATCTACTCTTTAGTCGTTCCTCTTGAATAAAGCTACACAAAACTATTCGACTGTTCTTTCTTTTTTTTTTTTTACAGAGCAAAACGCGTTTAAAAAAAAACTTTTAACGATTATTTTTAATCAGGCATTTGATTAAGGCGACTATTTGAAGATTAAGCGGGTCCTTGCTGACCGAGCGCGCGTGGAATTTTTACGTCTTTGTATGTGGAGGATTGTGATTGGTCCAAATACTGCAAAGTAGCACTGACTCTAGCGAATAGCAGGGCTGGGATTATAAGAAGGGCGTGGTTATAAAGCCCCAAAGCAAAACTACACGTGTCTGGAAAACTAATGAGTTCAAAGCCAGCAGTTATTACATGGAGGTTAGTTCCAGTTAAACTTGTATTAGAATTATTATAACAAAAACAGGAAACGGTTTGCATTTTTTTAAACTCTTTTATGGCATCCAAAAACGGCATAAACTGAAAATAGTACAAGCAAACATTTTTTGCAGCAGTCCAATCAGAAAAGAAAAGACATTGTTGATTTACTGCACGTCACAAATAATAACAAATAAAGGGGGGAAATGTAAACCTAAGACGCAACTTTACAAAGCACCTTTTCAGTGAACAAAAAAATAAAGATGCAAAGGAACACTATGAACAAAACACCCTGATAAACCATTTACATTTTCAAAAACGGAACGGACTTCACCCAGCGTAACGTCTGAACTGAAATTCAACTGAACCAAATCCGAACAAAACTACCCTGAGAATCTCGGATGCTGTGACAAGTTCTAGCTACAAAATGGCACTACAGTTGTATAAAACAAAACAGTGCAAAGTGCAAAAAAAAAGGTCTGCACTGCTACTTTGTGTGAAACACACACTCACACACTCTCTCTCACACACTCACTCTCTCTCTCTCTCTCTCACACTCTCTCTCTCACACACACAGTGGTTTAGTGGTATATCTAATACTAAATTAGAAACCACCAGCACACTTTCTACTTTCTAAAGCTTTCTATAAATCAGAGTGAGCAGGTACATGTGAGTTAAAAAGAAATCCAAGAAAACAAAACACAAAAAAACAAAAACCAACAACTCCAACATACTGTGTAATGAACACAGAGCTGAATTCCCACTGACTGTGTTTAGTGCTATAATACAAACACGCTTGTACTTGCTACATTCTAATTTAGATATTTATCTTGATAAATGCACAAGAGTTAAGTCTTTTTCATACATGGAAAATAGACAAGCCGAAGAAAATATTCTTTCTGAATATCAAAAATACAGTTTAAAAAAAAAAAAAAAAAAACCCCAAGGTATTTTGCAAGAAATCAGTGCCTTTTTCTACTTTCCATTTTGAATGAAAGTATTTAGTTTTTTTCAGATGAATACCATGCAGAATTTGTTTTTAAATTCAAATCCATGTATGTCAGCTCTTTCTGGATAGTATCAAAGATGTCATTGTATACTTATGTTTAAAAAGAAATTGCTCATAAATCATCTCGAATGCTCAATCAAAAGATTTCAACATCATTTAGTAAAGTAAACCGAACTGTTCAACTCCATTCAGGTTTATGACATTTGACAGTTTGTTAATTGGCCAATTAAACAAAAGGGCACGCATATAATTTTTATTGTACTTCACTACTAAGTGATAACTGTGAAGCTAAAAAGATCAAGGGTGACTTGGAATAATAAATAACAGGATTGTTGGCTCTGTGGTGTAAAACAAATTTAGTGGACTGAAATAAATGAACCCATTGTGGGGGATCTTGTCAGTTGTCTACTCCACAGTCAAGTACAGGGAGGGCCAAGTGGAGCAAAATGAATGTCTGTATTAGAAAAGTCAGTATGTGAGACGCAATGTCTTTTCATTTGAATCAAGTTTGACATCACTGGGAGTCTCTGTATGCTCTGTAAGTGCAGGTTCAAAATCCACTAAGCCTTATTAAAAGCAGCTTAAGGGAACGAGCCATTATTTCAACCAAGATAGAACAGAGAATATTCAGCATTACCTTCCTATGTGGTTTGAGAGTGTGTTCACAAATGAAATCTGAAGGTTTGTCCTGAGCATGACGGAGCTCTTCCTACTATACTTTGGTGAGAGTTTGTTTTTCCTTGTTCTCGCATATCTCCTGATTAAGTCTAAAACACTTAATGCTTGCTACGACTACTGGTAAGCCATTACTTGGTCAGTTCTATGATGAGATGGCACAAAAACTCAGTCCATTGCTCTTTTGTTTACCACTTCCTCCTTGTTGCCATCTCATATCCAACATCTTTTTAAATGGAGGAGGTGGTAGAGTCTGGGAGGGGCCCACTCAGGTATCCACTCACTGGATGTGCTGTTGACAGACAGGGTGCAGGGTTTTGGCCCGAACAGCCAGTCACAGGTGAGACTGACAGGCCACGAAACAGCAGGTCCATGGAAGGGAGAAGGGGCTTAAGAATACTGACAGGACAGAAGGCAGAGCCTCCGTGAGGAGTGAAGTTCACTTTGTTGGGGTCGGGGCAGGAAGGCTGAGCATGGCATGGAGAACTAGAGAGAGGGCAAAGAAAAATGGAGGTTATCTGTTGTTTAAGTATGAGTGTCAGTTATATCATTTTATACTGGAAGTATATACAGTACATTAGCAGTTAAACAGTCCCTCCAGGATGCAAAATCAAGCAAATTCCGCAATATTCGGAGGAGCTTGCAATTTTTAAAAATTACCCCAGATTTAAGCCAAGACGTGTCATGTGACATCATCACAATGTGCATTCAGCCAAAGCCCTCTTCAATTCACGTGTGTCAAACATGTGTATAGCTAAAAGGTCTCATTTACCAACAAACATCACTGTTAAAGACAAAAAAGTCCAGAAATTGCATCGCACATTTTGAAAAAAGCCGCCGCAAATTCAAGCATTTTTGGCTGCAACAATCACAGAAGAAACTCCACGAAATCCTGTACAGTCTGGTCAAAGAATTGCTCAGATACACATATGGCCGAGCACAACAACAGGAACAAGAATATAACTGTTAGTTGACTATAACTGTTGGATGGTACTTTATTATCACAAGTAAAAGATTAACCTGTTAATACTGCAGCTTTTTGTGATGTACAAAAAGCTGAAATTAAGATAAATCATGTCAGCTCTTTGTCAACCTTTAATGTGATAGAGTAATCAACAAAATTCGAGTGAAAAACAAATAGAAACACTTTTTGCTTATAATACAGTACTCAGTCTTTTTGGGTAAGGGTCTACCAACTTGGCGCATCTTGATTTGGCAATTTGATTCCACTCTTCCTTGCAAAAATGCTCCAGATCGATCAAATTGTCAGGAGATCTCCAGTGCACAGCCCTCTTCAAGTCATTCTACAGGTTTTTCGATAGGATTTAGTGCTGTGCGCTGACTGGGCCATTCCAAAACAACCATCATCTTCATCTGAAGATGATCATTTGTTGACTTAGATTTGTGCTTTGGGTCATTATAGTGCTGGAAGGTGACATTTTTCTTCATCTTCAGCTATGTCAAGTCAAGTCAAGTGGGTAACAGACCTGCAGGTTTTGTGCCAAAATAGACTGGTATTTGGAGCTATCCTTCTCTTCCCTCTACCTAGACTAGAGCCCCAGTCCCAGCTGAAGAGCAGCAGTCCCATAGCATGCTGCCACCACCATGCTTCAACATGGGTATAGTGTTATTTCAGTGATTTATCTTGTTTTTGCACCTTGGTCTCATCAGACCACATGGTTTAACCAAATGTAGGTGTTTGGATGTTTTGTTGGGGGTTTTTTTTTCTCCCCACAAGAAAGGGAAAAGGGTGTGATTGGTTAATTTTGAGCATGGTTACATGCCCCATTATAAAAGGGTGATAATTCAAAGTTTTGTTTTTTTTCTTTTTCTAAAATGTTTCTATTTGTTTTTCACTTGAATTTTGTTTGTTGCTGTATCACATTAAAGGGTGGGAAAAGATCTGACATGATTTATCTTGGTTACATTTTTTAAATCACAAAATCCTGAAATTTTAACAGGGATGTGTAGACTTTTTATTTTTATATCTACTGTATATATCCTCTAGAAACTTGTATGCCTCATACAACTGCCTCTTGAAATATCCTCTGATTAGCTTTTGTAATATCCCCACACCCTTCCTGTCATATCTCTGCTGTTTACTCTGATAAAAGTAAATCTTTGCCTACAGCTGTAGTACAGTATGTT
>JANDJT010000102.1:7542627-7551430 GCA_024331685.1 Stegophilus panzeri
AGATATGTAGATAGTGTAGCAACAGAAAGTGTTTAAACCGCTTGATCAACCATGTGAGCCACAGAAGGCATAATAATCGGATTTTCAACCCATTAATGCAAATGTTGGGGAAAAAAAAAAAAAAAGATCTTTTCAGCGTAACCCTGACTATATCTTTCACACTTTCACCCAGGCTTGTTGCTGAATACTGTACATAACATGACTAAACCTGCCATTATTGTATATCTTGCATTGAGATGCACCAGATCGTGTTAAAGCATCCGTCAGGTTTGGATCTGATAGGCTTGGATGGAGGTGAAAGAGGTTTCCTTACATTACTGACTCTATTTGAACATCATACAAAGAACAAGCAGCACACCTGCTATGCACCTGTGACACACTCACACAGCTGTGTGTGAAACGCTAACAGGGAAGTAAATGTAAAAAAATAAATTAAAATAAACATAAAACTGTATACATGACCTCAAATACACCTCCTGTCCCATTTCTGTCTCAACTCCATACTTCTGATGTGGATCATCCTTATGGGTTAAACCCCAGACTCGAGCTACACACCAGCATGCACATGAGCAGATCCACACTGACACGCACACATACCGCCATAACACCTCGGGCCTTTGGTTTGCGTACCCACAGGCTGAGAGGAAGTGGTAGGCTGATCGCAGAAAGCCTTTAGCGTTGCGACCGTTTAGCTTTACCGGCATGAGTGTCACCCTGCAACAGCTGCATCACGCTTCCTCTGGGTACAAGTGTGTGTGCGCCACTGGCTGAAGGTGATGATGTGTATGAGTTTGCTGCATGGATTCTCTCTCCCTCTCTCTCGCTCTCATTCTCAGTTTCTCTCTTGCTCGGATATGGGAGTAGGAATGTTTCAGTTCGCTTCACGATGAGGTCATGACACGCTGTCGTCAGTCATCTATAAATTTCACATGTGACAAAGGGGTCACTCGCTACCGACGCTGCGTCTCTGCTTATAGGTGGATCGGGAGACCGGAGGTGGGACACACGGGAGAACGTCATGTGCCGAACACTTTTCCCGTGTAACATTTGTTTTAAATTTAGACTCGACCCCCCCCCCCCCCCTTCTTTCAACATCAATCCAACCCTTAATGAAATAAGGAGACGAGGATCACAGGTCAGCGGCTATAAACAGAGCAGCAGTATCTGGGTGAGACGCAGAGAAAACTACACAACAGGAGTAAAGTTTCAGAGGGGTGAGGGGATTTGGGGTTATGAGAGAGTTGCATGAAGTTTGCACGGAGCCAGACAATAACTCGGAAGTGTCTCATTTGCTATACTATCTTGTCTTTCGGCCACAGAACGTAGGATAAATTCATCAGTGAAATAACAGAAATGGGTTAAATGACCACCGGAATAACTATTCACTGCGTGTGTAGCCTAGGATTTTCACGTGTATGGAAAAGAAAAAAAAAGAAAAAGCGCGGCGTTTGTATCAAACCACTGACATTCATCACTTTGTGATGAACCGAAGGATAAAGACGACGTTACAATTTTCTAAAGACAATGTGGTCATCCAACGTGGCTGCCCCTCCAAGCTGAGATTTCACTAAATCTCTCCACAATCGACTCTGAGCTACAAAAAGCACAGGGCTCTGGTGTACAAGCAATCTTCTTGCCTCATAAATCAAAAGGCCTGCCCTCTGGCGATAACGAGGAATGTTTCTTTTAACGCAGCACATGGTGAGATTTGATACAATGCTCCTAAGGACCACAATTATTCGAGCCTTTATCCAAGCTATCTTTTCCACAGCGATTTCACAGGCAAGGTAAATGATCCGAACATTCCCAAAGCCTGGCCAATCCCATAATCCTCGGCTTGTCCGGTGAATTACATGCATTACGAGCCCGAATTGGGCCCGCTGAACGTTACTCCCGCAACTGCCTTATGTGAAATCTGGGTTTGTCTGATGTGTTTGACGTACTTGTGCGGTGTTCATTTTATTGCAAAAACAAAAATGAGTATCAATATCCTTAATTTTTTTTTTTTTTATAGCTACACTAGCAGTCAAAAGTTTGGAGACACTTGACTGTCATGTTTCTCATGATCTTAAAAACCTTTTGATCTGAAGGTGTATGAAATCGGTGTTGTAGACAAAAATATAATCGTGCCAACATATTCATTTCTTTCATTAGAAAACTAACATTTTATTTACAAATTTATTATTTATTATTTTTTAAACGGACGACTCGGAGAGAAATATTCCGAAAAGCAGCCAATAAGAGTCCAGGGTAGGTGGGAACTCCTGTAATACTGTTTAAAAAGCATCTCAGGGAAATTCCTCAAGAAATCGGTTGAGAAATTGCCAAGAATACATTTCTGGAAATTCTAAGAAAAAAGGGGGTCAACTTTAAAGATGCTAAAATACTAAATTATTTTGATTTATTTTGGATTTTTTTTTTTTTAATCACAACATAATTCCAATAGTTCCCTTTGTGTTATTCCAGAGTTTTGATGACTTTATTATTATTATTATTATTATTATAAAATGTGGGGGAAAAAAATAAATAAATAAAGAATGAGTGTGTCTAAACTTTTGACCGGTAGTGTAAATAATCATTCTATTCAAAATGTATGACAAAATGTAATGATATTTTAATCGTCAAAATAAATTAAAAAAATTTTAAAAAAGGAAAGAAATGGAAAGGTCATGACCAGACGTCTGGACAGAACTTTGTGCGCTCTGTGACTTTGCAAGGACGATGATACAAGAGAATGAACAAAGACGCGCTGCTATACGCTCAAGTGCATACAGCAGGAGGCATGGTGAGAGGAAACCACTGCGCTCGCGTGCACTGCTACACACACTACAGACCCGTCTTCTCTGATCGGTGCATTTATTCTAACTTTGAAACCTTCGGACGAACACGTTGTCGTAATAACTTGTTTGGCAACAGAAATCGTGGCGATCCTTTGTGTCTCGTTAGGCTAACATTATACTAAGTGACTAGACTAGCATGCCTCATGACACCTCACCGGTCTCCCACAATAACGCACTCTTATGCTACATCTTTGTTGAATACTCGATTCTGAACTGTTGATTCATTTTCTACGAATCACAGGAGGTTTATATTAACGTGCTCGTTCTTATACATTGTTGTTTCTATAGCAACCACTTACACACACTGAAATGGGTGTAATTGTTGATCTGGTGATGCTTTCTGTGACGAGACGTTTTATCTAACATTTTGGAAGGAGTCTCCACTGTCAGCACTTTGTAACACTTTGCTTCAATTTTTTGACACTGGATAGATGCTCCATAATATTACATGTAACTAGCTTTATTCCTTACTTATAATGTGTAGGCGATGTAATAAGTGTGTTCACTAGAGTATTGTAATTAAATTTGCATATTTCCAGCCACTGCAGAACTCCCATTAAGCCAATATACATGAAAGAAATTTGGGAAATTTGAGGGGGGACAAAAACTGTTCAGGAAAACTGCATTAGTTGTAATAACCAAATAACAATATGTACTATAATATATAACTAAAACTTGTATGATTTTCAACTCAGACTGAAACTAACTCTAAATTAGATGAAGTGGACACTGTACCTGCGTGGCTTTGTCATTGACACAGGTTACAGTCTGGCTCTCTGGCTGTTTGGGCCACTGGCCCTGCAGGTACGGCCCCACTAGCGTGTCCAAGGAAAGTGTCCGTCTCAGAGTCGGCTTCGGGGGACGAGCCTTTGTCTTGGATTCAACTGGAAAGACAGGGAGGCACATTACACGGCAGGTAATGAAGAAAAACTGTAAGTCGACAACAGCAAGCTGCATGTTCTCATTGGAGCATGATAAGTACGTGATTCATATCAGGGTTCATATACAGGCTTCAAAATGAAATTCCAGAAAGCACAAAAAAAAACTTTGTTCTCTGAATAGCCAGTCCAGATTTAACGTATACGTTCTGAGCATTACGAATGATTCAATCATTCAGTCAGATCAGG
Source organism: Stegophilus panzeri (assembly GCA_024331685.1). Classification (NCBI taxonomy): domain Eukaryota; kingdom Metazoa; phylum Chordata; class Actinopteri; order Siluriformes; family Trichomycteridae; genus Stegophilus; species Stegophilus panzeri. Next base: position 7,546,595 of record JANDJT010000102.1, read on the forward strand.
GGGTGTTGGAGACGAGCACTGTGTGCAAGGAAGAAACAGAGGGCATTGATTACGTGTAGAATAAGATACTACAGGGTGACCCAAAAGTATTAATGTTTGGCAGCTCCATGTCGGGTGTGCCTTCGTTCGTGGACGTCCACTTCCTGGTTGGTCCGCAACACTTCCAATCTTTTGAATTTGTTAATAAGTTTGGCAGCAGTGTCGTGTGTGATGTGTTCGCCATGTTTCCTGTTCAAGTCCATCGCAACCTTGAGACAGCTTCCTGATCCAGCCATGAGAATGATTTCAATACGTTCTTCTTTTCGTCAAAGACTACTGTAAAGGCTTCTGATAAAATATATACATAATATAAACTATGTAGGAAAGATTTTGGAGGACATTTTGCTAAAAAGTGTTCATTTCCCCTATGGATGGAGACTTTTGGGACACCCTGTGGACTTATTAATAAATTGCAAACAATGAGGTATGTATTGTGTCTTTGCACTCAAAAAAGAGGTCTTAACTTCAGAAAGAACCATTCAAGCATGTTGAGTATTTGAAGCATCTTGTCCAAACCCTGTGCAGAGACAATGACATCGCTAACAAGAAAATCAGAATTTTCTCACAAGAGTCCTAGAGGTGGATGAGAAGGCAGTAGGTGACCGTTATTTAATATTTAGCAGCTCCTCCATGTTTTTGTTTTTTGGCCGAACAGCCCACAGTCCCACACATTGGTTTCTACTGGCTCACAAAACTAAAAGTGAATTCATAGGTCAAAGTTCACTTAGATAAAGTCCATGCAAAGTGAAAGTAACGACTACCAGAAGCAAATGAACATCCTGTGCCCTTTCCCCTTCTGCGACTCAGCTTTACTGCTGGGTGAATTTCATGCACGTTTGGTCTGACCGATGGGAAAAAGCAGAAAGGTGTAGTTTTCTGGTGTCCCATGTATTGCTGTAGCAAGGAGTCTGATTGTACGTGTTATGCTTAATCGTAGATGTTGACACTAGAGATGGCACCGATTCAATACCTATTGGTGTCTGGCCGATACCAGCAAAAAACGGTGGATCGGATATCACAGGAAACATTGGATATTAATTAATGCCAAAGATTGGGATTAGATTCGGAAAATCTAATACCAATTGGGAACAGGTCAGTAACATGATTGGGTATAAAAAGAGTATCTTAGAGAGGAAGAGTCTTTCAGAAGTAAAGATGGGCAGAGGTTCACCAATCATGTGAAAAACTGCGTCTACAATTTGTGGAACAATTCCAAAATAATGTTCCTCAATGTAAAATTGCAAAGACTATGAATATCTCATCATCTACAGTACATAATATCATCACAGGATTCAGAGAATCTGGAGAAATCTCTGCGCACAAGGGACAAGGGCGAAAAGCAATACTGCATGCCAGTGATCTTCGGGCTCTCAGGCGGCACTGCATTAAAAACAGGCATGACTCTGTAATGGAAATCACTGCATGGGTTCAGAAACACCTCCAGAACTCACTGTCTGTGAACACAGTTCGCCGTATCATCCAGAAAGGCTGGTTAAAGCTCTATCCTGCAAAGAAGAAGCCATATGTGAACATGATCCAGAAACACAGCAGTCTTCTCTGGGCCAAAGCTCATTTAAAATGGACTGAGGCAAAGTGGAAAACTGTTCTGTGGTCAGACGAATCAAAATTTGAAATTCTTTTTGGAAACCATGGACGCCGCATCCTCTAAACTAAAGAGGACTAAAGAGGAGAGGGACCATCCGGCTTTTTATCAGTGCTAAGTTCAAAAGCTTGTGTCTCTGATGGTATGGGGGTGCATTACTGCCTATGCAGTAGGCAGCTTGCACATCTGGAAAGGCACCATGAATGCTGAAAGGTATATACAGGTTTTAGAGCAACATCTGCTTCCATCCAGTTTCTATCCCATTTTTACGTCTGAAAGACTCTGCCTCTCTAAGATACTCTTTTTAAACATAATCATGTTACTGACCTGTTTCCAATTACCCTAATTAGTTGCCAAATGTTCCTCCAGCTGTTTCTTCTTAGTAACACTTACTTTTCCAGCATTTTGTTGCCCCGTCCCAACGTTTTTCAGACGTGTTCCAGCCACGAAATTCAAAATCACCTTATTTTTTTCTTAAAATGGTACATTTCCTCGGTTTAAACATTTGATATCTTTTCTATGTTCTATCGTGAATAACGTTTGGGTTTATGAGATTTGCAAATCATTGCATTCTGTTTTTATTTACATTTTACACAGCGTCCCAACTTTTTCTGAATTGGGGTTGTACAAACCAATTATGTTTAGACTGACAACACGAATTTAAGGTGTGGTTAGAAGTGTGCAGCGTGTGAAACAGCCGGCAAACTCGTCTATAAACATCTTTGTTTGCAGCAACCACCTGCGCCTGCCGTTGGCTCTGGCTCATACAAATTTTGTTCCCCCCCCCTTCAAGTCCAGTAAAGGTTAAAGACGCGTTCAACCATGTCGTTGCGATCATTCAGTAGCACACAGTGGCTTCAATATCTGAGACAGGTGTTGTCTAGTCCCCAGTGTTAAGACATGGAATGACAAGTTTGTCTTCACCCCTGCGGTCTGGAGACTCCACCAGAGCAGCGTTTTTCCCCAGCCCTCGCTGTCACGCTGTCCTTATTCATTGTGCTGCTGAAGACAAACCGCTGAGAGCTTGCTCATTGCCAGCAGATGTTAAACCCCCAAGTACAGCGTGCGTGCGGTGTTCTGTACGTTGCAAAACACCACAAACCCCCTGTGTAATGTCCCACTACGCTTGTCTTATCCCCATCCCCCCTGTGCGCTGCTCCCTGCAAGCATAGCGAGCTGGTTACTAAAATAAACACGTCCTGGCACAAGAACTTGAGTTACACACACGGCTCTGTTCTGAACTGAGCAGAACCACAATGACTCGGACCCGCTAATGCACCGTTTTCCGCAAGCAAAAAATATAATCGCTTTTATACATGGTGTTGTCACTTTCAAAACAACTGCTGCTCAAATAACTCGTTTAGTATTCACAAGATAGACCCGAATTCCTTCGGGATGCTGGGGTTGTGTTTTTTTGGGGGGATTATACCAGTCCTAATGACTAAAAAGCATCTTCAGAAAAGTGTTCTACCTTCATTATATCTGTATGAACTCCTCTGCAAATGGAACCGAGATGTTCTCGGGCTTAACAGACCAACCTAGAAAATGCAAACGCAACACTTCATAGAATCAGACCGTTTCACACAGCGTTGCAAAAGCAAAACAATACACTGCCGCAAAAGGCAATAACACACCACTGTTTTGCACAGTAAATCTGACGTTTTCCAGTGTAGCACCTTCAGCAGGCTACACACCCTAATTTGATTAATACCTGGAAAGTTCTTGCTTTGCTCGACTAAAGTGCACAGTTCTTTTGTTTGCAAAGCCAATTTTTTTTTTTTTTTTTTTTTTTTTTTTTTAAATGCATGCATATGTATATACATACACATGGGAAATTATCTGTGAATGCATGCATATGTTATACATAGGAAATTATCTGTGAATGCATGCACAGATCAGCCTTACATGCATGCACCAACTGCAAGCATGTGTAATGGGTATTCGCAGACACTCCCTTTCTCTCATGTCCTCTAGCATCTCGGTCTCTCTTCCTCTCTTCTGACTAAAAACAGGAAAACTTTAGAAGCAACATCTCCATTATATTTCAATACAATACAATTCATAAGACTAAGATGGAGCACAGGACACCAGCTGAGGATCTTAAAATCACATGGATATTAATACAGATGTGTTAAAAGGCCTCTCATACCCGGTTTGGCCTCTCTCCATCTCTGGGCTGGGGTTTTGGTGGTGCTGGTGGTGGTGCTGGTGGTGGTGGTGGTGTTGTTGTGTAGTTGAAAGGGAACTGTAGCTCGGAGAGGCTGTAAACCGCCGCGAGACGACATCCCGAGCTCACAAGAAGGAGGAAGAGGAGGAGGAAGAGAGCCGAGTATTTCTGTCACTTTGTTAACCAAAACTCTAAACTTTCCAGTTTTTAACTCCAAGGTTCCTTCAACTATCGACTCCTAAGCAGTTTCCATACAAATCTGATGTATCTCTGGAGATATCCGTGCCGTTAATGCTAGCTCTCTTAATGCTTAGCTAACACCCAGCTAAGTTCTTTTGTGATTCCAGCTAAGCCTGCAAAACTTTTTTTTATTGTTATTTAAAAAAAATAACGCAACCTCGTAAACTACCTTTTAAGGAATATCCGTGTGTAACTAATCCAACATGACCAAATCGACTGTTACACGAATATATACACGCAAACCTGCTCGTAAAAACGGTTAAAGTTTCTCGTTTCGTCTACATTGTTGGTTGACTGCCAAAGTTCTCTTGACTCCAATATCTGACAACAGCCATCCTCCACGCTAGTGTCGGAGTGGGCGGAGCGTCCAAACACACGCGCGTGATCTGATTGGCTACTGAGAAATACTACTGCTATGCTATTGGTCCGTGAGTGTATCAATAGGTTCAGGTTTAGAGGTGGGCGATATAGTAAAAAACAAAAATATCATATCGCGATAGTTTAAGACTTTCCTACGATACACGGTATGTTTTAAGATAAATAGAGCTGCTAGGGAAATTTATTGAATTTGATTATGCTTTTATTTATTGTCTGTAAATATTAGCCATTAATTCTTTAGCACAAAAAGGAGGAAAAAAAATCGTTAAATGTACATATACAATTTAACTATAACTCAGCAGTTTCTAATGCAACTTATGATTCATCCAAATATTCAATTCAATTTTATTTGTATAGCGCTTTTAACAATGGACATTGTCTCAAAGCAGCTTTACAGAAATATATAAAC
>JANDJT010000102.1:7557175-7573740 GCA_024331685.1 Stegophilus panzeri
ATTCCTATTTAATGTGTATTCTTTCTTATCTGTTTTTTGTGTAATTGAGCTGCTGTAACGAGGGAATTTCCCCAGTGTGGGATCAATAAAGTTTTTATCTTATCTTATCAACTGGATGTTACATGCTGCTGCTGAGGATGACTCCACATGGTACAGCCTAACGATCACTGAGATTGCTGAGGATGGTACCACGTAAAATCCATAAAGATGGCTTTGGACCTCAATTAATGTGAACAGTTATGCTATGATGGCCGGGACTACAATTGTTATTATAGCCTTAGCACTGCAATTACCACAAACAGTTTTGCACTCAAGTTTCCATCAGTGAAAAGTGGAGAAGTTCAACAAAACAGACTTCATGTAAAAACTGTGATGAATTTTCCTGGTTAGACAACTACACTATTTGACCATGTAGTATTAGCACATTTATAGAAGGGAATTATTTATAATTGCGCTATCCGGAGTCACCCAGATGAGGACGGGTTCCCTTTTGAGTCTGGTTCCTCTCAATGTTTCTTCCTCATATCATCTCAGGGAATTTTTCCTTGCCACCGTCACCTCTGGATTGCTCATTAGGGACAAATTCATACATTTAAAATCTATATTCTGAATTTATATATTCTGTAAAGCTGCTTTGGGACAATGTCCATTGATAAAAGCGCTACAAAAATAAAATTTTTTACATAAGCTCTAACATAAAAATCTAACATAAGCTTTGTTTCTACCCCAAATCCATTATAAAACATTGGACAGTATAGGGATATCAATCCTTCTACTTTAAGCGCTTGTGTGTTCCTGTGTGCTTTCACATATTTGTATGTAATGTGTGTCTTCGTGTGTTCACCTTCTGGGCGTAGACGATCTTGAACCTCTGCTCCATCTTGCGACACCTGGTGCTCCAGCTCTCCTCATCAGTGACCAGAGGGATATAGGGATGCTCAGCCACGCTGTCTTCACTCGCACTGCTGTCCACACTGCGCCGGTCCTCCTCGTCACTCAGGTAATCATAACTACAGAGAGCAACGTCATCACTATGGCAATCAGAGCTACAGCGCAGTCATAGCAATAGTATGACCTTGGATACCGAATGAATAACAATGAGAGAAATTAAGTTCTTATAAGCATTAATAATAATAATAATAATAATAATAATTTCTAAAGTAACAATATATAGTTAGTTATATAGTATATAGCTATAGTATATATAGTTTTTTTGTTTTTTTTATATAGTTATAGTTATCCATCCATCCATTTTCTGTACTGCTTATCCTACACAGGGTCGCAGTGCAGCCTGGAGCCTATCCCAGGGAACTCGGGGCACAAGGTGGGCAATACCTTGGCAATACCCTGTGCCAACCCATCGCAGGGAACAATTGCACACACATTCACACGTCCATTCACACGCTACTTGGAAATGCCAATCAGCCTACAATGCACGTCTTTGGCCTGGGGGAGGAAACCGGAGTACCTGCAGGAAACCCCCAAATCACAGGGAGAACATGCGAACTCCAAGCACACAGGGCAGAGGCGGGATTCAAACCCCGAACCCTGGAGGTGCAAGGCAATCATGTTAATCACTAAGCCATCATGCCCACCCCTCCCCCCCAAGTTATAGTTATTATATGACCTAGCAATTTTGTCAATTGAGAACAAATTATTGAGGAGTTTTCAGAGCAGAGGTCACAGAGAGTACAGTAAAAATGAATAATTGTAAAGTTTATTCTGTTTACATTTCCGTTTTCCTTTACTAAATTCGTGGTGACATTATGGATCTCCACACCAATCTGCAGTTAAGGCTACTCGGTTAATCTATAGGCCACGCCTGTCAATTGGTTCTGTTCACACTTAGCCAATTGTTTTGGTCATTTAATTGACCATCTTCTCATGGATTGTGGTGTGCGAGCCTGGCCTACTTTATTTGATCCTACTACTAGAAACTGAAATTTGCAATGGTGAATATGAACACTCATTCACACACAGGCTTATTATGTCTACTGTAAGTTACGGTATGTCCTTAAGGCCCGTGTTTTCAACCATTAAATAGTGATATCAAGTGCTGGTCTCACTGATTCACACTGTATTAGTCTATTTAGCAGATAAACCCCTTTCATCCACATGGCCCATGGGCTGACTTACTGTGTTAGTGTTTGTAAGTCAAACTAATAGGTTTGTTGCCATGTTTTGTAAGGAGAACTGCTTGTAGACTTTGTTATAATTGTTTTAATACACAACCTAGCCAGCAACAATGAGAATGTCAGCATCTATGAGCTTGCACACTAGGGTCAAAATAGTGAAATCAGTCAAATTCCTGCATAAAGCTTTAATTTGTTGGCATGTTAGAGTTAACTTCCCTCACCTCTGGGTAAATTTCAAGTATGGTGTGTAATCAATCACAGCAGGAGTCTTCCCATCCAATACCTCTCCCTTCAAACAGAAACTGAAAGAGAGTGACATATGGGACATGAATGAAACAAGATATGTAAAATACTCTGTACTAGTCTCTGAAATGGTTTTGAATTTCACAGTGTATTATAGGAATTATAGTGCAGAAGCAAAGGCATTCTGTATTGTCTGTATCTCCCTGTAGTATAGAGATCGCAGAGGAAATACACAGCTTCCTGTAGATTGGTTATTTTCACCTGAAATCAATGGCACTAAGTCCAATCAGCATCCCTGTCAGGACTGTAGCTTCCTCTCTCAGCATGATGGCACCATCATCATAAAACTTCCTGCACACACACGTAAATCTATATCATGTTTCCGTTATACACACACAGCTGGCTAAAGTGGTCTAGACCCAAAAATAATGTATTGGGGCACATATCTAAAGGACATTCTACAAAATTCATGAAATGCTGTCCAAATTTTTTTGGGTTAAAAGTCACTCACAAAGTTAAAAAAAATTTTTTTTTTTAGAGTTCTAACCTCGTGGTCCGAGTATCTCTTAAGGCTGTGGCAATGTATTCAGACAAACGCTTCTCCATGAGGGCCATGCGAATCCATGCCCGGCCCTACAGAAATGATCAAAGGAATTACTGAAGATAAAGTAAAATACGTCATCAAAAAATAAAAATAAAACAGTTGCCATTAAGAACTGCTACAAGAGCACCATGGCCGTCACATTATCATATGATGAAACATATCAGATTTACTAAGACCAGAAAATTATACCTCATTTAATACTGCATTATAGAATGGTCATTTGTTCTTATTATTCAGGCCTCAGAAACGTTAGAAGAGCCAAGAATCATGTGAGGATAGATATTTTAATATTTAAGACTCTTGCCTTGGCTCGGGACGTGCTGATATTTTCAATGTTCTCAATGCTGCTGATGCAGTTGTTGTAAACTTTACTGCAGGCCAGGCGAACATAATCCCAGAAACTCCTCTGTCCATCTGAGCTGAACCAACCGCCTGGACCTGATCAAACACCAAATAACAAAAATCCTTTAGGACCTATGATTTTTAAAAGTACTTACTTACTGCACACAAATGATGACAGATGTTCACCTTTGAAGCGGTGACTGAGTATGTGCTCCAAGATTGCAGCAAAGTTAACAAACTCTTCCGATGAGTCATCGATGGGCTCAGCTGTGTACTTCTCCAGTAGAGTCTTTACTGAAAACCTGAATTAAGGAGATAAAGAGGGAGAAGGGTAAAATGCACATTAATTTCTTATTATAAATATACGTTCACAGAGAAATGCTGTAAAATAGTGTCCACATGCACACACAGGCTTCAGTTCTCCACTCTAACTGAAGGACTGGGAGCTTTTGGGACTGGTGCCACAGCAGGCAACTGAGGTCACCCCTAATTGTCCTGTGTACTACACAATGCACCTCTTCAAATGCCCTGCCTCTATTAGCAGGACAGTGATCACAATCAGAGTCCTTGTAGCCCTACCCAATCGTGCAATGCTATTGTTGGCATGAGGACCTTTGTCCATTTGCCTGGGTTCCTTTCTGTTTTTTTCCCCTTCTTTATAAGATCAGCTTCACAGTCAGAAAATGACAGAATACCCTAAACAAACACCCACACACTACATCTCTCCACCCACTCATTGAAAAAGCGATGGCCTGATCTATTTAGTGCTGCCTTCTGCAGTAGCACAGCTACGCTGGATCTCCTCTGTCTCACAAGGTTTTATAGCACAGGAAAACCTGTAGGTTCTGGCATGCAGGGACTGCACTAACCCACTCCTACGCAACCAAAGTGCAGAAAGAGAGAGACTGAAACAGGGCTGGCAGCATCTCTGGAGCCGGGCACCATTCATGCCTTCATGGGGAACACCAGCATCACTGAAGGCAAGACGGCCCTGTCTTTAGGTGGTTCCTCTATAGCTCGTGGCAAGACCTCCATCACCATGGGCAAGTCTTCCATCACCCGCGGCGTGACCACAACCTCCATGGGGGACTCCACCATCACACGAGGCAAGACTACCATCTCCCTGGGCAGAGCAAGCTTCAGCAGAGGCAAAACCACAACCTCTTTCGGAAAGGCTCTACTGTCCAAACGTCGAACCACTTAAATGGCAAAAAGCACCACAACTGCTGGAATGAAGAGCAAGTTGTCAAAACTGAGGAGAACAGTCGATGACCGTGAGGCCACAGACATCCAGGAAGAACCAACTGGAAGCAGATCAAGAGAAAAGGCATCCATTTTGTTCAGAAAGACTTCCTTCATAAAAGGGAAGATGAAACTGCTGAGAAGCAAGAACGCCATCTCATGGGGACAAACCGCTGTCTCGAGAAGCAAGACCAAACTGAGGAGGGGAGAGACAGCATTTACGGTGGGTACAACCACAATTACACATGGGGAGACCACTAGTTCCTTAAGCAAGGCCACTTTAAGTCAAGGAAAGAAGTCTGTAACTGTAGTAAAAACATTCCTCAAAAGAGGCAAAGACACTCAATGGAACCTCTACTGGGATTTTCATCTTTGACTGAAATACATTTACCAAATGAATAGACTTCGGAATAAAGAACGTTCATGCAAGTGAGTTGATGTGTGAGATGCAAGTGTATCATCAAAAGGATATAGAATCAGTTGTTATTGTATCTTAAATCAGGTTGAAGTCTTTTATGAAATTTGTGTTCCTGAGCTGGAATATGGTTGAAAAGTCGGAGCTGATTTAAAGAAAATATTCATTTATGTGATGAGGGGAATCAGCCAGAAATGCAGATTCTAAGGTCATGAGTATATAGTTTGTTTGAAGCAAGTGTTTGTATGCTTGGTGTGCTGGCAGGATTCCAGTAGGAAACAGCTGGTATGGTGTAATGCGTATACACGAAAGAAGTCATGTGTCTGAAGAGAACCAATAATGCAAGATTCTGTTCTAAGAGGCAGTCTTATCATATATGGCAACAGTGTAAAAGACTTCTATGAGATAACCAATACAGAAAGTATATATACTATTCGTAGATCACAACATCTGCTATACTAAATGTCAACACACTAATGGAATTCTCAGCTAGGGTAACAAACATTAATAAAATGCATTTTAATATAGCTGAAAACTTTGTTTCTTTATTATTATTATTATTATTATTATTATTATTATTATTATTTTTTGGCAGAGGGATTCACACACAACCACAAAATCCTAGTAACAGAGTATTACAGTTCTCTATGTGGAGCTTACTTTTTGAAAAATGGCACAAAGAGACTAAAGGCTTGTTGACCCCAAAATTTGATTTGATGCATTTTGAACAATTTAAATCTATCAAATCTGTCACTCAAATGTTATACTCTTTGCTGGTTGTGTAAATCAAAAGGAAAAGCCTAAACTATTTTTAAGGCTATTTTTCATATCTGTAACCATACTTCGTACCCATGTACAGTATCAACAGAGACAGCATTAGAGAACAGTTCTAGCAGAAAACAATGCCAAGGAACTTAATGATGTCACCACCGATTGTATCTTTCAACAATGTGTCCTTCAGTTTGATTCACGGCCTCGCATTGCCAGCGGTACAATGGAAACCACTGTCCTACCGGCCCCCAGATAGGGCTGCGGCCTCCTACAGCAGTTTCTATCCATTCACTTCATACAGGGGAGGTATGTGGCCTTCTGGAGCCCACGTCGTCCTTCTCAACAACGGCTTTTTGCTGTTACATGGGGGTTGTACCGAATGCATTTAGCATTCTGGTCCCATCCCAACACTTGCTGCGTGGATCCGTCACACCCTGCCAGGCATTGTCTGTGCAAGTGTGCTGCTACAAGGGTATGTGATGAGCCATTATATCTTTGTCCTGTGAAACCAAAGGAGCAAAAAAAAAACAAAAAAAAAAAACAAAAAAAAAAAAACTAAACTTCCCCAAGCAGAAGAGACAAGATTTAACCCCAACGTTCTCAACATCTCCCAGGCTGGCTGCTGCGGGAGGAGATCCCCTGCTCCACCACGAATTGGTTCTCCTTCACCATGGGTAACACCAGCTTTACAGAGGGCAGGACAGCCCTCAACCTGGGAAACACGTCCATCAAGAGGGAGAAGAGTAAGATTTTGATGGGCAACAGCTCGATCTCTCGTGGGAAGAGCACTACATCCCTGGGCTCCTCAACCATTACTAGTGGTAAGACCAAGATCTCCCTGGGGAATGCTTCCTACAGCAGAGGCACCAAGACCACATCCTTCCGAAAGGCATTCATGCCCAAAAGGAAGACTCTTTAACAGGGAGTGGGGCCAAATTGTCTGGTTAAGGGTGTGTGGGGCAAGTGTGGGGCACCAGGAAGGTGGAGGGGAGTTTTCTACAGTGTATCAAATACCGAAAATATCAAAGAAAACTGAAGCCAAAGCATCATCACAACGGAATTCTGAGGGGGTTATTTTGGGCATCAAGTTAATTTATTTTTTCGACACCCAGAAACTGTGGTATTCAATTCGACATCAAGATTTCTTCTGTTCCAGAAACTGCTTTGGATTAAGTCATAGATGCAGGTTAGTGAGTCAAGATACCTGCCAAAGTGTTATGTTATGTTTTCTCTTTCATGGAAATATTCTGGTCAGGGTAAGCTGTTAAATCTGTTTAGGCCACAATATATACAGCATTTAAATTTACTGCTTGGAGATTTTTTTGGGTTCAGGTGCTCTTTTGACTGGTTTTACAGTAATGATCAAAGAGCTTGATATTTAAATTGGACAGTTTACATTTCTTGCTCTATAAATCTAAGTATGGAGAGATATGGAGGAATATACAGTATGATATAAAGTTTTTGAGTGATACCCTGGCATAATCAGGCTTTGGGGGCTGCAGATAGAAGAAGGACAAACCAAGGGCATAACACATGTTAGTCAAAGTAATTATCTGTCCCTTGAAAAGAGAGGACAGTAGTCACTCTTATCTGAAAAGAGGTAATGCGCCTGCAATTTCTTATTCCAGCCAAATAGGTGCCACACTTAATAGTTGTTTGTAAACCATTGATTACGCAAGTGGAATCTGGTGATCCTCCTACTTGATTGGAATGAAAACCTGCAACTGTCTCTTTGTAGATTGGATTGAAGACCACTGAAGAAAATCTTTGTAAGAAGTCCAAAGTTTACATGGTTTCTCAAAGCATCAAGTCCATATTTACATATAAACTTATGTATGTGATGGAGGCGTAAAAATGTAGGGCTCCAAGCTAGTGTGGGCAAGTGCATGGCTAAATCTTTGCCTTTCTGAAGATCAGCTAGCTGAAGAAAGAACTTGCATACCTCAAATGCTAATTGGTGAATGGCAGCAAGATGCCCTTGGTACGATTTGACACTGACAAACAAATGTACAGCCACAACAAATGGCTTTTGTGCCATAGCTCTCGCCCACCGTGGCAGCATGCCAAGGGAAAGCCATGCTGTGCCCCTTTGAAAGAGTCCCTCAGCGAGGCAGTTTATGGAAGGTTAATGCACTTTGAAGCTACCCTCCACATATTTGCTCAAATAGCATTAAAGTGATGATTCTCAGTCTAGACATGCTGCCTTAATGTTTCTATTCCACATTCTCCTCTTCTCCAATAGTTCATTATGTCTCCTACGTAGTCAGACACCCCGCTTTCTTCTTCTCTTCTGCAATTGTCTCACCATCCTTCTTATATTCTTCCCCTATCTATTTCTCAGTTGATATTTATAACACTTCTCTTTTTCCCTCCCCTCCCTGTCCTGTCCTTGTCTCTCTATATGTCTCTTCCCCAGTACCTTCAGGATCAACTGACTTTATGGGGTGCCTCCATTCTTGAAGCTCAACAGCAGACATAAAACTTTTCTCCAAATCTTTGTCATTACATGCCAAGACCACACCAGATCAGGAACTATAAATATGAATTTAGTTGATTCATCTCTACAAACAGTTTGGCCATGAAGCCCATAACATCTAATATTCAGTTTTCCATCAAGTATGACGAAGTTAAATGTCTATTGCATGTGTTAAGTAAATGGCAAATGTATGTAAATTTTGAGGGTTGACAGAGGTTGAGATTAGAGGGTTTGACATCCTGTACTGAACATAGAGTCTATAAAGGAGTGATGATTGGTCAATATTAGGGAATTCAGAAAGCAAGAAGTTGGGGTAAATATAAATGTGATTTAAGGACAGAGACTATAAGAGAGTAATGAAATCACAAACACAAAAATAGCGTGTTTGGATCCATTCCATACCACAACATTTGTTTGTTTGTTTGTTTGTTTGTTTTTTAGCATTTTAATTAACCCAAATTTTTATTATAATTACAGCATTTCAATGGTCTCAAACTCAAATTCATTCAGCAATCTTTAAAGTGAGACTGGAATTTGTATTATAATAAATCTTTCCTGGTGAGCATAAACTATCTTTTCAAAAAATAAAAGAGAGACGCAGGAGAAGTTTGGAGAAGGAAACAAGTCACAGCAGTGAAGTGCCCTTGTCCCTGTCTCTGAAGGGCACTCCAGATAACAAGTGGCTCACTTTAAATACCATGTTACCTCATGTTTCAAACATCAATTCATTTCTTCCTTCAAAGCTAAATCCCAGGTTCTCCCTAACGGTGGGAGGAAAAAGCTCAAGAATGCAACAAGAAATAAATAATTAAAAAATTATAATACAATATTAATGTTAAAATGTTATTTTGTCTTAGGTTGAACATGCTGCCACCACCAACTTCCCTAAGCATCTGCCACATGAATTAGCCTTCTATACGAGACAAATTACTTCTATTCCTCCTATTCAACAGCCTGCACTTCTGCCTAGTTTCCACAACGGCCTTTGTCTTTTTAAACATCTTTACATAATGTTTTGAGCAAGGGCCATTGTTCCCTGGACTTACACTCTTATTTGCAACTCCAGGAATCAATGAATTCAGGGAAGAGACTTATTTTATGCTAAGCTCAAAATGTTTTCTTTACGTTCTTGCTGAAATCGTGTCATGCAAATTTTCATTCAGCCCTCAAACATGTGGAGACTTACTTAAAACAGAGACTTTCTTCAGACCTGCTGGAACTCCGACCTCTCAACTTTTACCTGGAAAAGAAGTCATCATGCCCCATGCAAAACCCCAAGATCACCCTGTGATGATGATGATGATGATGATGATGATGATGATACCACTTACTCCTGTGTTACTGTCCTTATATTGTGTTTTATATCACTGTATTCATGTCATATAAATGAAGATCATAATAATCCATGCATAAAGTGACTCATGCTGATACCGGATCAGCGCCCTCATTGTCTATATAACATTGGGAAATGAAAGCCAAAAACTGATCCCAGTTAGAACAGTCTCTTAATTTCTATACCTATGATTTCAGACGTATGCGCCTCTGTAGAATGTGTTGTAAGGCACCGATACAGATGAAATGCCCTAAAAACACTTGTTTTATTTCGAAAAGGTAAACGTAAACCGTGTCGGCATGTAAAACTGTGTGCAGTGTGGATTACGTCTGTGAAATATGTGAAAGGTCGAAGGGTTTTTAAAAAACAACAACTGCATCATAACTAATGCTTTAGACATTAATGTTGATCCACCACAGATGGAACAGATTGGGCAAGGACAAGTGAAACCAACTGTGTTTTTGAACGTCTAATGTACCATCATGTTTAGTCGTTCTTCATGTAGCCTACAAGCCTGTTCAGATAGTGGTGCTGGGAAACTTGTCCCATGTTTAAAAACACAAATATATATATATATAAAAAACAATTTAAATGATTGAACTATTGCACTTGCAGGAATTTTCCATGTCACCATCCTTTAGAACACATTCCCAACAGGACATACCTCATGTCCTGCACATTTTAGTGTTTTCCCTGGTCCCAACATATCTGATCCAACTAGTCAGCTAATAAAGAGCTCTAAGCTGATATGGGCAAGCAGGGAAAGCATAAAATTGTGCAGGACATGGGGTTCTTCAGGACCAGGGCTGGTTGGTTCATCAAGAAACAGTGCCATGCTGCCCTCTAGAGGGTTTGAGGGCAATGAAAAGTCTATGTTTTGACCAGCACTACTTAAGAATACTGAAAAGTAGCTACCTGTCAGTCACCACCCCAGATGCAACATATATGGTAAGACATTAAGCCACTGCTGATGTCTGATATCAGAGGAACCTATCTGATTTTGAACTATTTGATCAATATACATGAGTGGGCAAATCAATAGAGAACACGGTCTGGCAACTGAGAGTTAAGGGACACCGACAACCAAGCTGAAAACCAGACCAAGAAACACAGGTGGTTTCAGATACATAAAGTTTTACAGTCCTTAAGAACTAATTTATGTAGTTACTCTAAAATGTAATGGCCATTTACTGTTGAGATGTCTATTCTAGCAACTATTAATTACATTTCAGGCTTTAACAGTTTTATTCTATTCAAGTCCTTGTCTTATGTAGCTTGTCTTTAAATGTCTGAGATTATATTGGTCTTCATGTGGTCAAATAGGGGTCCTGGAGGAAAAAATGGCCACTGTTCTTGTCAGTGAAAATGTCTTTGTGTTTACTGAAAATCCATTTTCGAAATCCCCCTTTTTTCCCCCCTTTCTTGCTGTTTTGGGATGTTACATGTTTAACCAGTCTTCAATAGACACCTGGAAAGGGAGGTTCTGACTGTAGTGCTTGTTTAATAAACAGTTGCTGACTTTTGCTCATCTTTTTCTACTTTTGTCTAATTCTAAAAAAACAAAAACAAACAAACAAAAAAAAAAACAACAAAAAAAAAACCAAACAAACAAACAAAAAAACACCACATCTTACAGACATACAACCAACTATATCTCAAAAGATATAAAGGTTTCAATAGAGACACAAGGTACCAAAGAACATATAGCTATTTGGAAAGAGAGTCTGGGTGCTTCATTGAGAGCTTCATATCAATAAGTTGGAGTACATTCCATAAGACTATTTGATCATGAGACATTTCATGGATTATAGGACCCCAGGTCCTATAATTGTACATTCAGTGGCTGAGAGAAATATTCACTGCCCACTGATCATACTAGACAAACTTAAAGAATTACCAAGTATGGTACTATTCCATGGGCCAGTAAAATATACAGTACAAGTGGGTACTTGGCAGTGTGGGGACCTCTTTGCTCTAGGAGTTTCAAGTTGTCCTGTAGTTGCATGTATAGATCCACCTGTAGTGACCTGTAATGTGGAACCCTAGAACAATGGGTCCTTTTAGAGAAGGCTCCAAGTAGGAAGCTGGAAACATTAACTATTCAAAGAATCTGTCAATAATCCCTAAGAGTGTGTGGTCCTGCAGGTACAACATTTCATTCCACTGGATATAGATATAAACACTGGTGATTCATCCATGACTTAACTGCGCTAGATGGGTATTTTCGACCTTACAAATGAAGCCCTGATACCCTTCACACTGTCAGCTCAGCTACTGATCAGAAGGTGCTCGGTTCAAATCGAAAACCATTCAGATCTGTTGAAAAAGGCCCTTAATCCATAAACTGATCTGTAGTATACTTTCTTAGTTGTAAGATTAAAACTTCAACAAAATGAGTCGAATGTAAATGTACAAAACTAGTGTTTCACTTTACTAAAAATTGGACCACACAGGATCATTTATAGGTCTTTGATTACTCTAGTAACTGCAGTTTCATCCTGCTGCTCCTAAGATGCACTTAGAGTTTCCATGTATCAAAAATTATCCTTTGGGAAATGGTATATCCTGTTGGTTTATTCAGCACTCTTGTATCAATGGATACAGAGTGGGAAAGAAGACACGAAGATAAACCTCCATTGGCAGACGACTGCTACTGAACTGATATATGAAAAAAGATGTAACTCAATGTTTTGTTAAAAGTCAGATATCTGGAAGGTCACTGGTAAGTACCCTCAAATTAAAGCACATTTCCACTAAAAAAAACCTTCCTAAATAACCATAAATCAAATGCCTAACCATTGCTGTATTAATTGTGGTATATTAGTATTTTTTGTACATGCAAAAAAGACCTCCTTGGTGGTTCAAATCCCACCTCCGCCCTGTGTACACAGTGTTTGCATGTTCTCCCCGTGCTTCAGAGGGTTTCCTCCCCCAGTCCAAAGACATGCGTTGTAGGCTAATTGGCATTTCCAAATTGTTCATAGTGTGTGAATGTGTGTGTGATTGTGCCCTGCAATGGGTTGGCACCCCGTCCAGGGTGTCCCCTGCCTTGTGCCCTGAGTTTCCTGGGAAAGGCTCCAGGCTCTGCCGCGAATCTGTGTAGGATACGCAGTATGGAAGATGGAGGGATTGGATAGTTCTATATAATTGCTCTGAATATCCTGCTTTTGAATTTAAGAGCCATCAATCATTTTATTTCACACTGGGGCCAAACAGCCTTTTTGCTTCATTACATTTCACCTTAGAAGAAAAACTGCTCCAGTTCAAAGGCACATACCATAGCAATCATCAGAGGGTACTAATGTTTGCTAACTTTTCTGAGATCGGCAAGAATATTTGAGCTGCTTTGGTTTGCTACGTTAAAGGTTCTTCCATGATTAGCTGAATCTCTGAGAATGCTAAGGAGTTGATATTCCATGCTCATATTCCATCACTGAAAATTCAGTCAGTAATGCCATCCAGCATTGCAAGATTTATACTGGGGATTGAAAATATCGCATCACTAACAGCTGTATCTATAAATCCAGAATATAGCCTCGATATTCAGTCATACAAAATGACAGTCTAACCTTCTGCTAGGAAAAGAGCGATGGAATGTCACTTGAAATATATCATAAGGTCCAACTAGTAAAGTTGGGAGAACCCAAGAACCCTGAATTCACTGAACATGGTGACATGGTGAAAAGTCAAGTTTCCTTTCCTTGCAGGAAAATATGACCTGTTACGCTTGTAGAGATAAAGGATAACCACAAGACCTCACTATTTACTTAATTGCAAGCAAAAATACTAGGACCTTCCCAAATTTAATCTAGTTTGGAACACTATATGGCCGTATTAATGAAAAATTGATATTTACCCAGAATAAAAATGCCAGGATCAATAAATACACATGAATATACAATTTGGAAAAGTCTACATGTCCCCCTTACTTTCAAAATACCTAGCCAGCTAGCCACTGCTCATAAATTAGCTTGTATTTTTCACAGTTAGACAGAAGAGGCATTTCAGCATTTAAGTCTTAATTTTGCATTGTCCTATTCGCAGTGCTTTATTTGACACTAGCCAAGACTGTCAAAATGTACCATGATGCCCAAATTTTTGTTCACCACAATCATTAGCTAAGTTAGTTAGCTTAGTATGCAGCTTACGGTACCATGTGGCCCTGTAATAATATTCATCAGACATGATAGGCTCAGCACCACTGAACCTAGTTTTTTTTTTCCATCTGTATTCAGTCTATTCATTTAGAAAATATTGTTTTCAAGTTCAGTGCTTCAGGAATCACTTTATCCTGGTCAGAGTCACAGTGGTTATGTAGCCTATCGCTGGAATACTGGGTGTGAGGTGGGAATACAATCTGGACAATGAATGAATGGATGAATGAAAAGTTCAGGGATACTTGTTCAGTGTTTAACAGAATATTTCGGAGGTGGCATATAGCTAACAAATAGTATATCAGGGATAGGCTCCGGATCTACCGCCTCCCTGACCAGGATGAAGGGGTTACTGAGGATGGATGGATAAATGGATGAATGGATGAACGGTGGCCTCTGGTGGCATAATACTTTCCCAGATTATTGTACACTATGTTGAAAGGCTGGTGGTCCGCATGCTACTTCCTTTACCTTTGTAGATCATTTCTGGCACTTGGTAATCACGGATAAAAACAAAAATCAGTTATCAGAGACATGCTTGGTGGTGATTTCTTTACTGGTACGCAGTAAGCCTCGTCTAAACTACGCAATTACCCAGTGAACTTAGGGACATCTCCATCTCCAAACAAACACACAGAGACACAGACCGACCCATAGACACTATACAGTTAGTCCATGGTTAGACCAGTGCAGCGTCCTATCATAACAAACGTTAGATGATAATGTTATGATGCGTTTTCCTTTTAAAAAATATTTATATATCCCTATTTTTACATTGACTCCTGAGAATCATGTATCATGAGCACTTTGTCCTTCTAAAGGCGTGATGAAGGATGCTGATGGCTTCACAGAAGATCAGCTGAAGGTGAATGCTCGTTTCTGTGCTAGTACTCCCTTTCCTCTTACTGCCTAAAGCACATTTCTAGTTATTTAAAGCATGGGATTTCCATTTGAAATAAGATATCTTGACGCTAACTCACTGCTTTTAGTGATTTACGCCACAAAGGCGCAGGTGTCCCACAGAGATCGTGACATATTTTTAACTTAGAAACTCGCTTTGGCCTAAAAAGCTATATTCGCGTTTGTCAATAAATAAAGCAGTCATGCTCTTAAAGCCCGGTTCGGTCCAATACCGCAGGCTCCTGACGCCGAACAAACGACGTTGAGTCAAATCGCTTATTCATGCAGCAGACTGCCCACAGGCTCCCCATGGAGACGGACGTTGGACATGGATGTTCTCTGAAAACCAACCCTTACCTGCAGACAGTGATGAGGTTCTTGCGCTCCACCGCCACGTTCCTGTTAGACGCTTTTTTCGACGTTAGACCCATAGCCATCGCGGTGTGGATGCAAGCCGCTTCCATCCGATGGAGCCTTAACACTTCGAGCCGTGAGCCTCCAACCCCTCCCTTTGGACCAAAACACACGATTCACACGCCACAGACTCCTACACCACAGGACAAACTGAACATCTCACATGATTGAAATGATGATCTGAATTCATTATAGATCACATCCCTGCGGTAGGATACCTATTACTACAACCAGCACTTTGTTTACACAAATTCTACCTGCTCTTAAAATATAAACTCTTCATTTTCCCCCAAAATAGGCTACCAGAAGATTTTGTTTTTGTGATTTAAGCTACTTATTTGGATAAAGATGGAGCAGTTATGCCTGTTAAATAACTGCATCCCCCCCCAAAAAAATACCCCTTAAACATTTACCCCTATACATACCATGACAGCACGGTGCACGGTGCACTCCCCCTCTGTATATGACGTTGTCCAGATAGCTCGAATATACAGCTGTTATATTAAATTTTATATCTAAACTATATTGTTGTTTTATATGCATCCTTTTGTGCACAACGCAGTAATCTAGTTTTATGTTTGAAACTACACATTTCAAAACACCGGGTGAAACAGCAAACTACGTCACACGCCAAATTAAATCTGCCTAGTGACAAGCAGCTGATTGGTTGTTAGTCCAATATGCGTTTTTAACAAGTTGCTTGCTTTTCGTTGAGTAATACATTTTTTTTAAACATGACATTAAAATAATTGAAGGTATTTTTGTATACTAGAAGCCTACTGCTATAGTTTCGAAATCATTTTGTTTACACAAATCGTTTCTGCTCCTGAAATGTAAGAAGACCGTCTTAATTATTTTTCAACATACAAATCAGCCGAATTAGCATAGAGCTAACTACATAATTTTTTGTATTTTTGTGTGATTGACTGTAGTTACTTGCATGCTTATTTGGATTATGAGGGAGCAGGTATGTCTGGATGAATCACTGTTATGACTCATGACTGTTATATAAAAATCTCTTAACTGAAGCCCAGAAGAAAAAAAAATCTAAATATTTACCCTTTGCATTCCATGACTGAAGGTGTACTTTTTATTTTCTGTTTTGACTGGGGTTGCCATGTGTTGATGAATGACCACAGAAAGCTCTTTAATAATCAGCTACAGTGTCCTCCACTAATATTGGCAGCCTTGGTAAATATGAGCAAAGAAAGCTGTGAAAATATTGTCTTTATTGTTTAAACTTTCAATCTTTTGTTAAAAAAATTCACAAACATTATCTGCTCTCATGGATAACAAGCAATTGCAAACAAAACACAGGTTTATCAAATAATATCTTTGTTAAATATTGGTGCGCAACAATTATTGGCAACCCACGAATTCATATGAGAAAAAATATATTTGAAGTATATTCCCATTGATATTTTTTATTTTTTAGTACAAGAGGGTGACTAGGAACAGCAAATTGTTCAACCATGACTTCCTGTTTCACAGGGGTATAAATATGAGGTAACACATAGGCCAAATTCCCTTAGTCAT
>JANDJT010000102.1:7602725-7615411 GCA_024331685.1 Stegophilus panzeri
AGAAATCATTATAAGTTGCATTTTCAGTTGAATTTGGGGAAACCACTTGAAGCATTCGTTGTGTTGAACTATTTCAAGTCGATTTGAACTATTTGGTTGATTTGTTCATAGTAAACAGCTGAAAGTCTGTACATTTTGACAATAAATTTGATTTGCAATGGGGGTTGAATCATTTTGATTGCAACTGTATGACACCACATAACGCAGTCCCATACTGATTACACAGTTTTTCTGGACTACAATGAACGTTAACATTGGTTCAGCATTAACCAAGTTTATAAACGTATCAAAAGCATGTGTGACTGTGAATAATTTAAAAATTACCATGAACATCATAGTCTGATCCCATTCCATTCTCCATAACACCCTATGACTCAAGATTAAGGATGGCTTAACAAAATGGTGATTATAAAACGTTAGCGTGTGAACATGCGAGTGTGTGTGTGTGTGTGTGTGTGTGTGTGTGTGTGTGTACTCACTGGATCAAAGACTAGCATGCGGCACAGAAGATGAACAGCCTCGTGGGTGGCTCCGTCTGACAGCATGTACAGAACAGACAGTGACGGCTAGCAGAGAAAGTGACAGAAGTGGAGATAATGAGAAAGAGAGTCACTGAATGTCAGCAAACCGAGTTGGGGCATATTAGGTTTTTTGAGCTGATCGGTTTGGCAAAGCTCAGTCAATGTTTTGCAATGTGAAAATGCTGTGTTTTCTTTGGGCATCCGAAAAGCAAAACTGTGATTTTACCATTGGTGCTGGAGCAGATTTATCGCTTGTTCTTTCAAGCACAGCCTATTCAAGAGGACTTAATAGCAGTGGGGCTGGACTAGTAGTACTGTTCATTGTTGAGTGATGTGGTGTGGAGCATCACACATGCACACCAATACAAAATATTAGAAGCGCAAAAAAAAGAAAAATGTTAAGACTAGTCTGGCTTTTCAGCATTCTGCTGTTATTTCTGCACAAACATTTAAGATTAATTTCACGAAAAGTGAAGTAACTCCTTTTAAAAGAATCATCATCATCATCATCATCATATGGGGTGCCACTTCAGAGCACACGCCACTTCATTTTCAGTGTTTATATCAGCCATATATCAAAATGGGAACTTAATTTTTTTTTTATTTCTCAGTGAGGTTATTTCCATTTATTATTAGCAAAATTAAAAACACTTTGTGAAAAAGCCTTTCATCCTTTACTTGATTCAGATATAAACCAAGTGGACTTTCATACAAAGAAAGTAACTCCAATCGTAATTCCAAGCACATCATATTTACTGAACTTGACATATTTACTGAATAATGGCACTGGTGCACAATAATGATGATGCAGTCACTTTCATTTATTTACCACTATGATCGTGCCAATTATTTCTCAAGTTAGTGGAAGACTTTTTAAACACAAAATCTGGAAAACCAGCCCAACTTCAACAAACAGTTCCTTTGTGGTCTATGTAACTGTACAATTGATTACAAATCTATTTTCAAGTACACTACCAGTCAAAAGTTTAGACACTCATTTTTATTTTTTCCACATTTTATTATTATTATTATTATTATTATTATTATTATTATTATTGTCATCAAAACTCTGGAATAACAAATGGAACTCTGGGAATTATGTTGAGATTAAAAAAAATTCAAAATAAATAAAAATTATTGAGTATTTTATCACCTTCAAAAGTAGACGCCCTTTTTGCCTAGAATTTCCATAAATGTATTCAACCGATTTCCTGTATCTCAACCGATTTCCTGAGGAATCACTCTGAGATGGTTTTTAAACAGTATTAAAGGAGCTCCCACTTATGCTGGACACTTATTGGCTGCTTTTCAGAATATTTCGCTCCGAGTCATCCGTTTAAAAGATAGATTTTTTTTTTTGTAAATAAAATGTTAGTTTTCTGATGAAAGAAATGAATGTGTTGGCACAATTATATTTTTGTCTGCAACACCGATTACAAACATTTAATCATACACCTTCAGATAAAAAGATTTTTAAGATCATGAGAAACATTTCAGTCGAGTGTCTCCAAACTTTTGACCAGTAGTGTGCATTACTGAAAGAAAGACATATTACCGGTTTGTGAGGTCCTCTTAGGATGTGTGCCCGAGCACCCTCACAGGCAGATGCCATAGCAGACAGTGGAGGAGTTCCCAATAAATCAGTTATTAGATCCAACTACACAAACAGAAATGGAGTATTAGACAACACAGACCATTTTTATTTCATTTTAAAATGTTCCCCTATTTTCTCCCCAGTTTGCTCACATGCCAATTCCCACCCACAAGCCAGCTCTCCCTAGCACACAACAGCTACCAACTGGGGAGGGTGAAGACTACCATGTGCTTCCTCTGAGACACATGAAACATCGTTTTACAATGGTATTACATCTTTATTATTAAACGTGGAAGAGAAACAGGTAAGAAGGTAATATGATGGTTATAAGCCAATACCTCTTGCTTTGTAACACTCTCAGTGAAGAATGCTATTGATTCTTGACAATCCATATTCCCATGCAGTTACACCACACACATACCACAGTCCTGAATTTAAAATCTATTTTATGACGTATACTCGCTCATTAGGATAGTATACACATTCTAAAGAGGACCCATCTTCACAATACATGCTTCATAATGGACATGTAGGAAGCAAAAGACACCACTGTGCAGTGCAGATGTGAGTCAGTACCTGCTGGATGGGGCTCTGGGCCTGAAAGAGAATTCGGCGACCAAGTAACTCGGCGAAGATGCAGCCCACAGACCAGATGTCTATGGCTGACCCGTAATGTCGTGAGCCCATCAGAACCTCAGGGGCCCTGTAGTACTGCGTCACCACTTCCTGGGTCATGTGACGTGAGGAGTCGGGTTCTTCAACTCGAGCCAGACCGAAGTCACAAATCTGGTCAAATAAGAAATGAAAGAGATTGTGTGGTCATAACTGGGATCATGTAACTACAGCATAAATACAGTCATGGCACCAACATTTCTCAAGATAGTTTACATAATTTTAATCAAAACTAGTCATTCCATTTGAATGCTATAGAGCCAAAAGTATGCAGACACCTGTCCATCACACCCTTCCCCAAAACTGTTGGCACAAAGTTGGAAGCAAAGTACTGTCTAGAATCGTTGTATGCTGTAGAATTACAATTTCCATTCACTGGAACTAAGCGGTCAAAATATATCCTAGCATGACAATGCCCCTGTGCACAAATCGAGTTCCATGAAGATATGGTTTGTGAAGGTTGGAGTGGAAGAACTCGAGTGGCCTACATGGAGCCCTGACCTCAACCCCACAGTTCAGAAACACCGACTGCACCCCAGACCTCCTCGCCCAACATCAGTACCGGACCTCACTAATGCTCTTGTGGCTTGAACAAACACAAATCCCCACAGCTACACGCCAAAGTCTTGTGGAAAGCCTTTCGAGAAGAGTGGAGGCTTTTATAACAATAAAGGAGGGATTCAATCTGGAATGACATACACAGGTGTGATGGTCTGGGGTCCACAAACTTTTGGACATAGTTTATTTTGAACAGCCATGTCTAATTTCATCAGCTGCTATGTACCTTGAGGAGACAGTTGCTGTTGACCAGCAGGTTCCCTGGTTTAATGTCTCTGTGCAGAATTCCAGCAGAGTGCAGGTATTTCAGGCCTGAGAGAGAGGGGAAAAAAATAAATAAATAAATTCACACCTTGATAGAGCTCAATTGACACACTGGTGTTTTGTACAGTCTTAAATTTGTGCAATCCACAAAGGTGGTGCATAATTGCCACATAAATTAAGTCTATCTAAGCCTTAAAGAATGAACACAGTGCAACGTATGTGGAAATACGGATGGGTGATGTGGAAAATCACCACAACACTTGGACATTTTCCCCCATATAGATTTGCTAACATCTCCAGCTTCAATTATTAAGCAAATATTAATCAACTAGCACCAAGACTGCTTTTATTCTTAACTGTGGTCTACATCTTACTGAATCACTGTGTCAAGAAGTTTACTGTTCAGCTGGAAACTGGTGTACAGAATGTGTTCTACTTTCTGAAGCTTGTAACCAGAAAAGAGTACAAAAGCTATCAGACGCTCTGGAGGCCTGGGCGGAGCGTCTGAGGCCGAGACCATAAAAGCACTGATGGCTAGGTTACCTTCAGGCATCGTGCATTGTTTTTCTAACTGCATGGCACTACAGACTATACAGTATTACACCAGACTATTTTTACCTGCCTCTCTGTGAACGTTCAGACACAAATAGGCTCACGATGCTAAATGACATACACTCATCCCCACCCAGGATTCCCATAATAACAACTCACCCCTGAGTATCTGGTAGAGGAACACTTTTATGTGGTCAGTGGTGAGAGGCTGTGGAGACACTATGACCTTGTGCAGGTCACTCTGCATCAGCTCTGTGATAACATATCTATGACACAACTTGAGTCAAGGAAACAAATTTCTATTTTTAAAAATGTCACGCGCTCTATTGATCTGGTCACGCAGTCTTATAGAACAGGGAAAAAAAAAAAAAGCATATGTGAGGAAACAATTACCAATAACCTAGTAGTAAGTTACAGATGCTGTAAGAGGAAAGGATACATCTCTTCAAAGCAGTCAATCTGTGGAGGCTGCAGAATATCCAGAGCAGACAACACCTGAAAACATAAATCCCCATCAAGTCAAACTTCAACTCCCTTTCAATTCATCAACTTATCAGTCTGTACATGAATTCGTGGAGTTGGGGGTTTTTTTTGTGATCGTTGCGGCCAAAAATGCTTGATTTTGCTGCGGCTTTTTTTTTTTTTTTTTTTTTAATTTGCTATGCAGCTCACAGAGTTGGTGTTTATGGGGGTTTTTTTGCGGAAAACTATCTGAATTGGCGAAACACGAACGTAAATGAGACCTTTAAACTGTACTCATGTTCGACACGTGAAACGTAGAGAGCTGTGGCTGAATGCATGTTGTGATGATGTCACATGACGCATCTCGGACCAAACCCGCGGGAATTTCGAAAAATTGTAAGCGACTCTGAACGTAGCTCAATTTTGCGTTCATTTCTGTGATCACAAAATCCTGGAACGACTGAACGTATTAATCTTTCATCCTGGCTCTATAAATAGCTAGATTTAGACTGTACCA
The DNA here is from genome assembly GCA_024331685.1 of Stegophilus panzeri. Taxonomy (NCBI): domain Eukaryota; kingdom Metazoa; phylum Chordata; class Actinopteri; order Siluriformes; family Trichomycteridae; genus Stegophilus; species Stegophilus panzeri. The sequence continues at coordinate 7,607,866 of JANDJT010000102.1, forward strand.
TTCCGGCAGTCTTCAAGATTATTATTCGTAATAGTGTATTGTACAAGATTATCCCAATAAAATCCAGCTCCAAATATTTTTTATAACAGACAACACAATATCATCTACATGCCAGATTATTCAATGAAGATCCTCTAACGATAGACCTGTGATTTTTTTTTTTAAATTATCTGGGGTCATGTAGAAAATGGGGTCACAATCAAACACACTTCAACGTGAGCTTAATATAATAAGGATTAGTGTGTTTTCAAAACGTTTTGCCAACCAGGTGCCGCATCATCCGAGCACCGTAGCACCAGATGCACTCACATTTTAATGTAAACAAACAAACAAACAAACAAACAAACAAACAAATAAATAAATAAATAGACACTGCTTGAATTTTGTTGGAATATCACATAAAAACGAATGAAGCATCGTTTCCATCCCATGTGTTCAAGAGAACAAAATCTTCACTTCAGGGAAAATTGCCCATACAAATTTTTACATTTCTGAGCCAACTATCCAATCACAATGATTTGTTGAGGCAAAGTCACATGGTTTTTTTCATGAGCATTGAGGAATTTATTCAGTAAATGCGTTTCCATCGTAGTTCGTGCGCATGTCTTCTTATCAAATATAAGACATTATCCATCTCAATTGAGCACACGCGTTTTTCATGCGCATCTTGGAGATTTTATTCACATGTGGTGTTTCCATCAAGTGTTTTTTAAAATTTATTTTTTTATTTACATGTGATATCCCAAAACATGCATAAAAATACATGGATGGAAACATATGAGCATGGCATATTATGCACTCGAAGACCACCAATCTCAACCAAACAATTCTTTCCTATTGTATGATTTTTGTCTGCAGTATAAAGATGGCTTGAGAATCCACAAATTTCAAACCCTCTTTCTAGAGAGCCAAACCCAAGCAACATTTAGATGCAACCCAAATCTAGCTCCTGTTTCAACAAAGTAAAAAAGCACTTCAGACACTAAACAGAAATGATGGTATTTTGGAATCGGGTCATAACTGAAGTCTTGGGAATAACGAATCGTGGATGTAACGGTACGAGGCAGTGGTAGCTCAGTGGTTAAGATGCTGCTCAGAAGGTCATGAGTTCAAAACCCCAGCACCACCAAGCTGTCACTGTTGGGCCTTTGAGCAAGGCCCTTAACCCTCAACTGCTCAGCTGTATAAATGAGATAAATGTAAGTCTCTCTGGTTAAGGGTGTAATTTGTAGGCTGTGTGCCCTTTCTCAAGTTTAAAATAAAAAAAGCCTCACATTGTCATGTTTGAAGAAGCACAACATGCGGAGCTCCCTGAAGACCCGCTTACACGAGACCAGGTTCTGGAAGACATTCGGCATTTTCTTGAGAGCAACTTTCCGTCCATCCCGGGGGTCCGTCACTGACCTGGAGGGTAAAGACACACATTACACTGCCGTTCCTCAACGACAGGTTTGGGACAAAGTATCAAGGGTCACCATGCATAACCTATAAGACAGCACGAGTGCTGAATGGCCTACTTAAAGCCTGGGAGACAGCTGCTGCACTCACCACACAACACCAAAGGCTCCATAACCGATCGGCCTGTCGGGCTCCATCTCAGCCGGGCAGGGCACCTCACTGGCCGGGCTGCTGTGAGGCTGAGGCACCGCTGCTCCTCCGCCTGTGCTGCCTCCAATAGTCGCCGGGTGTCGCGGGGTCTCAGCGGGCTGACTGGGCCCGGCTGGGTTCTGGGAGCCGTTTAAACCACTGCAGGCTGCGGTACTTCCTGAACTGTTCACACAGAAATATTTGTGGCCCAAATCCGAGGCTGGGAACAAGTTTCCACACACAGCGGGCCGAGCGGAGCCATGAAAGGCCATTTCTGTTAGAGGGAGCCGGCGGTCCAGGAGGATTGGCTACGTTCAGCCGAGCGTATTAATCCCATTAAAATACTTAAAATTGCAAACAATTAAAATATACGTGCGTTAAAACCGTATTAACAGCAACAAACGCAGCTAAATACTGTTGGAGTTGCTCATAGTCTCCCACACACACAACTTGGTCATCTGAGCTAGCTAAAGGCTCGGTGAGGTAGCTACGGTTAGTTCCGTTTTACTTTGAGCTAAATAAGACACTGCAGAGGGCGCATGTGGCATAGCCCCTAATGCAAGGGAAGAAAATAATCATAGAGACACGGCGGTCGGTCTATCTGTCTGTTCGTCCGGACCATAAACGGTAGTCTGGGTAGCTAAGCTAGTCAGCTAATCAGCATACTATGCGACAGGACAGCGATGAACCTAAATTTCACGTTACTTAGCGCAAATAACTGTAGGAAAATGGCCCACGGTTTACTAGGTCAGTCCAACTGAATGTGCACAGACAAATACTCATTCAGAGAGCGCGTTAGGAGCCCGAACTACACGTCTGCTAACCTATGTGTTTTTCAAGGCTGTTCTAGCTAACCATCTTTGTTTGCTAGCTAACCTTAGCTCAGTTTTTTTTTTTTTTTTAAACCGGCTAATTAAAAGAGTTCCGTTACAAGACCTAAGTGTGTTGTTTGCTTGTGTATAAATACGTAACCAAAAAAAAAAATATTCACGCCATTAGAAAACAACTATATCTATATCTTAAGAGGTGTCTGCGCTATTAAATAAAACGTAAACTGACTGCGCTTCTTATCTAGCGATGTTTGTAAAGTTAGCCTCCGCTACTGTGTGAGCCGGCTCGGAGCTAGCGCCTCGGCGTCCCACGTTAAATGACCAAAAGAAGCATTGTTTTGGATTCGTGTGGGTCGTCGTAATCCATCGATGTGTTGTTTTCCCCCTCGACTCCTTTTTTTTTCCTGGTGGATTCCAGTCTTTCTCTTTATCTGCGATCAGCTGTTGGAAACAGTGGCAGGATGAGGGAGGAGGAGGAGTTGGGGGATGGATACGTAGTGAAAAATGGGGGGAGGGGGTAGCACTACAGGTGTAAACAAGGCAGGAGGCCAAAATTTAACAATTTCACGACCTAAATTTAGCATTCTGTTATTTTGGATTTGGATTACAACTTCAACAGAATGGCTATTACATTTTTTGCGAAAAACGAGCGGATTTAAACGAGTGCGACTTGGCAACACGTATGCTCCAGCCAAACCCGCATGCTCCAGCCAAACCCGCATACTTCCATACTAATAGTATGGTATCATACTATAAACCAATAGAATAAACACTATACTCTTTAGTATGGTAGTACGCGTTCTGAGCGTTCTAACAATGGCTCCGTCCATTGTGTGAAATTGTTGGAGGGGAGAGTATTTGCATCCGAATTTATAGTTTAACTAAAGTTTTTTTTTTCCCTTCTTTTTTTTCCAAAAGGTAAAGAAAATTTGTTGGGGTTCTAGAAAACCATTAAATCATTTTAATAGTAAATATCAAACCATTTCCCCAATACCTGTCACTGCACTGATAGTTTTGAACACCCCTGCAAAAGGCCATACCATTTCATATCTGTTGATACTGCCTTAAGCTTAACTCCCTCATTACATATGCATGCGTCATGAAGTATAGAAGCAATTTTTTGTAACCAAGCTGGCTAGCTTAAGCTTAGTCTTGTAATTTACATGAACGCGTGTTAACCCAAAGGTGCATTAAGTAAGACTTTTATTGTAAAGAGTTCTAACGGTAGGTGGGTGGGCCCACTACCCCATTCCTACCCATTTTCATGAAGCCCCACCCCCAGGATCTTAAATGCCATTCTGGACCAAATGTCAGATTTCCAAACTGGTTTGTCTCAAGACTTAATATACTTTTGCTAAGACGATGGTTTAACCCATTGTTTTTTTTTTGTTTTGTTTTGTTTTTTTTTAAATCATGTTCTAGATATCTTCCAGGTTATTTGTAGAAGTAAATTTTTATTTATTTTATTTATTTATTTTTTGCCTACTGCACCTTTTAACCCACACCTGAGTTATATGATGTAATCACCCTTGGGAGAAAAGCCGACTCCAAACACACTGGGCTCATCCTTCCTCCACTGAATATAACTGACAAGCATCACCCAGTTTAGTTAAAGTAAGTATAATTAGGTGCACGTTCGTCATTTGTACATTGATTAATTTAGATATTGTCACAGAGACAGCAACAAAGATTTGGCGTCCAACAAAGCTTCAAACACAAACATGGGTCAAAGGATAGAGCATTATGCAGCTTCTCAAGCAACATCAAACGTTCACATCCTTAGTCAAAAGCTTAAAGATAAATTAACATCAACGAGTTTTCTTGGAAAAAAGATTCAGCAATAGTTCATTATATCCACACATAATAAACAATACAAGCGACTCCTATGTTGTACATTTAACTCTAAATGAACGGTTAACAGGCATCAGGAATTTATGGCAGGAAATTATACATCGTTTTAAGCCCCTCTCTCACAGCTGCAGAGCTTGTATAAAGAGGCAACTTAAATGTGCTGGAATATGGGTGAGTTACCTGATCCTATTTGGCTGTCTTGTTGAAATACTGAATGTAACTTATACTGGGAATCAATTGGATAGCTAAAAATCATAGTCTCAACATTCTAGAGTCCTGATCACTAGAGACGGGTTATAAATAAAGTGGGACAACACTTGACAGCCTTCATTTTTTCACAACCTCACCCTTGGAAACTACTGATGTAACTAGAGGTGTTGCACCACTTAATCCAACTGTCAGTCTTCGTAGAACAGTTAACAAAGTAGAGCAAACCAAGCAGATCCAGCGGGACTGGCTGGGAGTCTGTAAGCGCTTGAATGGAGTTTTCTTGAGTTTTCAGACTTGCTGTTAAAAAGTCAGTTAGCTCATGCTGACTGCTTGCAGGCTCTGAGGCAGCATAGATGGAGGATGGTCAAAATTTCCAAAGCAACTTTTTTTTTTTCCATTCGAAGTAACAGCCTATAGGAGAAATGAAAAATGTTATTATATTTAGAAGAAACACCAACACTCATCACATCCAAACAGGAGTGTGTATATAATATAAAACATAAACAGGACCGTTCTTGCATGCAGATATCACCTGTTCCTATTCGCTGCTGTGCTTTATCCCTCCCTTTCCTTCCCCATCTCTGCCCCTGCAGCCTGGGGTTAGCTGTTGCTCTGGGCAGCGATGCTAGAGCAGTCAGTCACCAGTAGGCCCACGGTGGCTGCAGGGCTGGAGACAGGGGTAGCCGTGGAAACTGTGCCTGCTAAAGTGCTGCTGCTGATGGGGTCTGTTACCGTTTGGTCTGCCTGGTTGGCATGCGTGGCCATGTGGCCCTGGAGCTGGGTGGGAGTCTTGCAGTGGACTCCACACAGTTGGCACAACAGCACCCCACCGGGCCCCGAGCCACGGCCCATGCTGCTCTCTTTCCACTCCTGCCCATGATGTTTCTGAGCGTGGACGCGCAGGTATGTCAGTGTGGTAAAGCCTGGAGTGGAATAATAATAATAATAATAATAATAATAATAATAATAATAAATCATAACAAAAATTGCTATAAATGTGTAAAATGTGGACATTCTGAATTACATATCAAACATTCTCTTTTTGGTAATTTTCCAGGTCATATTCCTTGACGTATAATCATTACAGCTCTTGCTCACAGAGAGTCATCTCATAGCTGCTGCCATATAACGCCTAACAATATTACAAAATTAGTTGCTGGTTAAGTTAAAAAGAGTACCCAAGGAAACAACGAACAAAGAAGAAACCAAGTATTTAGTAATTGGAATGGGAGTCCCCTGATAAAATAATGGTAAAATGAATACATTTAGGTCGACTGATCTAAATCTAGAGCTAGATAATTTCATTTATATACGTGTATACGTTGGTCAAGGAGAAAATATGCTAAAATATCTCAAATTGTACAGTTTTCTGGGGCCTCCCTAATATTTCTGGGATGTTTAGTCAATTTTCTGATGTTCCCAGGGCTTTCTAGACTTAATTCCAGGATGTGCGAGAACATCCTCTGAATTTCTTTATGTACATTTATGTAAAGACTGGACAAAGGGGACCACAGAAAACAGTAACCAACACAACTGGGAGCTAAAGTAATTCATGTTCGAAACATCTGTGAGGATAAAACTTACTGCGGTTGCACAAGTGGCACACGTGATGCTGGGATTGGTTGTGAACCCTCATGTGATCCGTGATGTAAGCAGGAGAGAGCAGTTTGCCACAAATATGGCAGGGAACTTTGTCCTCATGTCTGATCATATGAGCACGCAGCCGGTCCTTTGTAGCAAACGCAGACTCGCATGTCTGCAGAAAGTGACGAGGACCTTGTTAACACATGCAACTCTGCATCACTGAGCCTTCTTCGACTGGTATCTTTCTTATGCTTAAATACACAGCTTACAGATAACTCTACATGTTACAGCAAATACGCTTTACGCAAGTTAACACAGAAATGGAGCAGTAACACTGCTTGAAGGTTTGGCCTGAAGTCAGACACGCCATCTGGCTAACGTACTGCTTGGTCATGTGTTCTGGTCACTTAGTAAACAACGTTGTGCTAGAGAGGATAAAAATAGGAAAAACAGGTGGATAATAAAAACTAGAACATCAGGAAGAAGGAAGCATGTTAAATGTTAAACAGGCTATAAAAAATAAAAAAAAAAGCAAGGTAAGAGTGAGTCGAAAACGTTCAAAATTTACAGAGCCTACAACGAGACAGTGAAAAGGAATAGGAGAGGGGAGGTGTTGACGTTACCGGACACTTGAAGGGTCGCTCTGTGGAGTGCACCTGCCGCACATGACTGTTAAGATGGTCAGGCCTGGAGAGGACAGAGAGCGCTTTAGCACATAATGCACCACAATAAACAAAGGGGGGAAGAGAGGTCTGTGTGTAAATGTGTGTCCATCTCTGTAAAAAAAAAAAAAAAGAAAAAAAAAAAAGGGTTTCTTTTGTTAATGAACTCAGAATACATCCGGGACATACGAGTATCTAAATGTGAGTAATAGATGGGGATATATTCAGCTTGAAGGTCATTTTTCTCTTGTCACATTGACCCATTTTCTGGCTTAAATTAGTAATCAGGACATATCTCGCTGTCTTTCAGTAAAACGGCAGTGTTATAGTCTCCTGTGGTGAACAGTACAGTACCCTCTGATAGCACGCGCAGTGAATCACTCCAATACCTTTGTGTGTACCTGTACGTGTATTAGACACACCGTATAGGTCACACTGTACATGATGTATTCATGTACTGTCTGTAGCCCATCTGGTGCTAAGCCCTGTGATCTGCGAGCATATGAATTACACCGACCAGATATTATTCGGGCGGTGGATCATTCTCAGCACAGCAGTGACTCTGACATGATAATGTGTATGGCACCGGTACAAGTGTATCAGGTTTTTAACTGCTGGGTTTAGAAACAGTCCAATAACCATAAATATCCAGGTACTACAGGTGCTGTGGTCAGAAATGGAGCACTGGTGAAAAAGACGATGATTCACACAAACTGTGCATGGAAAGAGTGCCTTAGGCTTATGGATATGTACAGTATCTCACAAAAGTGAGTACACCCCTCACATTTTTGTAAATATTTGATTATATCTTTTCATGTGACA
>JANDJT010000102.1:7632540-7653905 GCA_024331685.1 Stegophilus panzeri
TTGCGTTGAAAGGAGCCAGTTGAGGTGGTTCGGGCACCTGGTAAGGATGCCCCCTGGGCGCCTCCCTAGGGAGGTGTCCCAGGCACGTCCAGCTGGGAGGAGACCTCGGGGAAGACCCAGGACTAGGTGGAGAGATTATATCTCCATACTGGCCTGGGAATGCCTCGGGATCCCCCAGTCAGAGGTGGTTAATGTGGCTCGGGAAAGGGAAGTTTGGGGTCCCCTGCTGGAGCTGCTGCCCCCGCGACCCGATCAATGGACAAGCGGTTGAGGATGGATGGATGGGTGGATGGATGGAGCTTACTTGTTTTGTTTGTGCTTGTGTATTTAATTTGGCTATCATCACTAGAAGATGGATAGGGAGAGGAGGAAGGGGATGATGGAGAAAGAAAGGAACAAACAGAAAAGGTTGGCAGAGCCACGATAGCCAGTTGAGAATGTAACAAATCCAGGTTGATTGTTGCTGATCTTGCTCTTAATCCAGCCTTGGTACTTGGACACGCTGGTGTACACACCGGGTATACCAGGTACAGCGCATCCTTTGTTAGAGGCAAAACTCACGATCCCAGCCTGAATCCAGGTTCCATTGTGCTTGACCACCAGTGGACCTCCAGAATCACCCTGTAGGGACAAAAAGCTGTTAGCTACATGTCTGCTCTTTCACCACATGGCACTCTTTTACCACTGTGTCCTGAAATAAAATGATTTCTTACCTGGCATATGTCCTTTCCTATCTGATCTAAGCCAGCACACATCATATTGTCTGTGATTAAACCAGATGTATATGCGTTTTTACAGTTACTGTTACTGACAATCGGCACCTGCACCTCCTGCAGGGTTTGAGCGGAGGGTAGACTCACTGTGGAGATTCATGATTAAGTTTTACCAGCATGCTTTTGCGTAATGAACCCTACTGATAGATCCAGCTCGGTCTGACCAGCTACCAGCAACAAAAACACAGGGCAAGCTAATCAAACTGGTAGATGCTCTTTGCTGGCTGGTAAGTATTTTCCAGCTTCCTTATTACACGAGTAATTTAACTAATGCTGTAAGTGTTGGAGATTTTCTTATTGCCTCACTATTGTGTTACTTTCTAAAACTTGTCTATGATGTTGCATTAGTAGCAGTAGTTCAGAAACAGGCATTTATGTGTACTGGTTTTACCAGCTTGGTTTGTTTTGGCTGGTCAGGCCAAACTGGATTTTTTTTTTCAGCAGGGAAGAATGTTCCAAAGCAAGGAATGATTCACTTCTTTCCTGATTTTATTTTCAAATACAATTGATAGCTTGAAATAAATTAATTAAACATGCAATCCATTTTGTATCACTATGTGTCACTCACCATTAGAAGCGATTCTAGCCCATCCTGTGACCCAGACATTAGTACCACCAGAAAAAGAACTGTTGCTTGCTGCGAGGCACACTGGCATGACATAATCATTGAATGTCACTGAAGAGGAGAGCTGGACCAGTGCAATGTCATTGGTTATAGTCTTGGTGGATGATAACGTTACTAGTGCTTGTTTTCTGCATATTAGTGTTAGTCCTGTTCAGACTTTGCATTCCTAGTAAGATTGTGATAGAATCTGCAGTAATGCTGAAAAAGAAAGGGAGAGATATTGAGACTGATATTGCCATTTAACTTGTTACTCCCCATCCCTTATTTCCTTATATTTTATATTTACAATAAACAGTAATACCCTACTTCCATTAAACCATGAGACATCATATGTATTGTACACTCTGACACTGCAAATATCTACATTATCATTGTGTGGTTATTTTAGACTTTCTCAAGCATAACTCCATATATACCTTTGGAAACAGTGAGCAGCTGATAAGACCCAGTTCTGATTGATCAGGCTGCCACCACAGAAATGGCTGCCAGTGTGGGCGGCTGTGGCTCAGGTGGTAGAGCGAGTTGTCCACTAATCGTAGGGTTGGCGATTCGATTCCTGGACCACATGACTCCACATACTGAAGTGTCCTTGGGCAAGACACTGAACCCCAAGTTGCTCCTGATGGCAAGTTAGCGCCTTGCATGGTAGCTCCATTGCTACCATTGGTATGTGAGTGTGTGTGAATGGGTGAATGAGAGACAGTGTAAAGCGCTTTGGATAAAAGCTATATAAGTGCATACCATTTACCACTTGTCTGAAAGCTGACCTGCCAAGGCCAGGAGCAGTATCTTCACCACCCACAATCTTGGTGTTCAGTGGAGGCCGACCATACACTAGTAGAAAAGAGGGCACAGGTCACAGAAGCAAACATCTTTATTCTAAATGGAATTTTACTGTTCATTAAAAAGATTATTATTACATTACACAGTAGACACTGGATTGTAAAGTGCAAGAAATTGTATTTGGATAATATTTTCAGGCCACAGATATTAATGTTCATTAGATCTTCTCAGACCTTTTCAGGCGCCATCTTGGATTACTCCTGATCTTCCAAAGTAGCCACAGTGTAAAAGAAAAATGACCCTGTTTATTTACAACTTACTGACAGCAGCATTGCCTGGTTTTACTGTGATTTGGTGTCTGGTGGATTGTAAAAATAAATAAATAAATAAATAAATAAATATATATATATATATGGTTTGTGTAAAGAATAGTGCAATGTCACTGACATAATAAGAAAAGTATACTCAATGTTAATTTTACAGTTCCTAATGTCTTTATCAATGACTAAAACAAATAATTATTTTATTATGGTGAATTTTACAAATTACAATTCAATTTAAATTGTAAAACTACTTGCATCTTTATATTAAAAACTAATTATTCAAAGAGGATAAGAGAGAATATGCAGCCATGCAGAGAATAACTATAAAAACTATTCCATAAAGAGAAAAACCCCTCATAAATTCACAATGCGCACAGTGAATAAACATATCTCAACAGGACTAAGGCAAACAGACAATAGTAAAGAAGTGCTTTCATTCTGTTCTTAGTGCTTCCAAAGTACTTTACTTACACTTTACTTACTTACAATAATGTTTCCACCTTGTTTTGGCAGATTAAAGCAACACACTACTGGTAGAAGTTACTATTTTGGTCATCCATCCATCCATTTTCTATACCGCTTATCCCACGGGGAACCTGGAGCCTATCCCAGGGAGCATCAGCCACAAGGCGAGGTACACCCTGGACGGGGTGCCAGTCAATTTTGATCATATCACTATAATAATAATAATAATAATAATAATAATAATAATTAGTAGTAGTAGTAGTAGTAGTAGTAGTATTGTGGCTTGCCATGAAACGTTACAGGCTTTATGTTTTCACAGGCACGTGCAACAATAAACAATAGTCACAAAATAGTCCAATAAACTATAAGTTAATATTAAGTGACACTTAGACACAGTGTTGTCAGTTTCGACTGTTTTTGCGCTATTTCACCAACGAAAGTAGTCCAAATAAAACAGAACAGCAATACAGAGCAGTGTTTCGTTCTTGAGTGATTCGTTCAAAAATGATTTTGAACGAATCGGGTGAGTCAATGATTCAATGACTCACTTATTAAGACATTTGTCTCCACCTACTGGCGGTTTTAGTTTAATATGTCCATCCATCCATCCATCCATCCATTTTCTGTAACGCTACTCCTACACAGGGTCGCGGGAAACCTAGGGTTAGGGTATCCCAGGCGACTATCCCAGGTGACTCAGAGCACAAGGTGGGGGACACCCTGGACTGGGTGCCAATCCAACACAGGGCATAATTAGACACACACACACACACACACACACACACCAATTCACACACTACGGGCAATTTAGAGATGCCAATCAGCCTACATCACGTCTTTGGACTGAGGGAGGAAACCGGAGTACCTGGAGGAAGCCCTCGAAGCACAGGGAGAACTTGCAGGCTCCACACACACAGGGTGGAATTGAATCCCCAACCACGGAGGTGCGAGGCAAGCATGCTAACCACTAAGCATTTCATATTTCTATATTCAAAATTTGACATTTAAAACATTAATCTCATAACTTTATTTATGCAGTTGTAATTGCAGTGTAAATCCATCCATGCCACCTCTGAGCTGCATTAAACAGCCTGTGTAAATACATCTAAATTTCTGGAAATTCTAGACAAAAAGGGTGTCTACTTTGAAGATGAGAAAATACAAAATTATTTTAGATTTTTTTTTTAATCACAACATAATTCCCATAGTTCCTTTTGTGTTATTCCAGAGTTTTGATGACTTTTTGATGAGTTTTTTTTTTTTTTTTTAATAATTATTCTAAAATGTAGGGGAAAAAATACAATAAAGAATGAGTGTGTCTAAACTTTTGACTGGTAGTGTATATATATGAAATATAAACTAAGTATGAAACATTTTGGAAGACACACTGCAAAAATATATTTTGCCTCTTATGTAGGCTCTTATGGCAGTCCAGGGACCTTATTGGACTCCAGCACAAGGGGCAGATCCCACATCAGGCTCTTGGGGTATCGTGGCAGATGGAGATGCCTCGCCTCATTCACTAAGGCCCTAATAAATTTATAAGCCTCTTGAGAAATGCAGTCTACGGGGCTATGATGCTACACAATGGCCAACACAAACATTTAGTGTAGATGGGGACTTGCCACTGTTTAGCATTCTCTGGACAAAGGTTAGTATTGTGGGAATCAGTTCCAGTCAATGAGGTGCATGCCATTTGTGGAAGAGCTTCCATGTGAGAGTATACAAGGGCCATGTACAGGAGTGTTTCCTGGACCGTTAGCTCACAATCCTCAGTTCACACTTTGTCCTGTGTGGCCAAACCTACTGAGCGAGTGCGTCCCAGCAGGGTGTCCAGAACCACGATCTGCAATAAGCTGACTTGGCATCAGCGAAAAGGTCCAAATGCGCTTTGTCAAACTTGTCCCAAATCCAGAACACCATTTCTGGGTGCTCAACAGCGTGACTTTTTTTTTTTTTTTTTTTTTTTTTTTAAAAACATCATAATATTGTGTGTTTAATTTCCATCCCTGACCGAAACCACTCTCACAGACAGCTGCAGTCATCCAATAAAAAGTTTAAGATAAAATGGATATTCAATTATCTTTTAAAATAAATAAATAAATTTTAAATAAATAAATAAATAAATAAATAAATAAATAATAAAAAGCTCGATGTGGAACATTTTCCCAGGTTTTTCCCAAATTAAAAATTTTCAGCAGGTTTTTGGACTAGAATGTTTACTGAAATGCAACTTTGATATGCAACAACTAAAGATGGAAGTATTTTACAGTCTGTGTTTGAGAGCCATCAATATTTGAACTGAAAGATTTGGGCGATGTTTAGTGCTGGTGGAAAGATAGTCTCTGTTATTCCTGTAGAGGCCAAAATACAGTATAGTAAAACAATTCCAATGGAAATCTGAAAATTTGGTACTCTCTTGTCAAAAGAACTAACTCAGGGGTTTCACAGTAACAGGGTGAATAATTATGCAGCATTTTTATTCACCCCCCCATACACTTCAGCATGATTGATTATGTTGTGCAGATTTGTAATTGTAATCCTAGGGGGTTTTTTTGGTAATGAACTGCGGTCATTGTTCATATGTTTAGTGCGTGATATGTATTTAATTTGTTTATGCATAGAGAATGTACCTTTCAGGTAAACACTGATAACTGAGCAGATTAAAGAGTTCTTGATGTGTTGGTCACTAAACAGATTTTTTTAACCAATAAAATTTGTGCAAATGCCTGCAAGATTACACATGCATTTACAGGTGTAAAGTGTAGAAATAAAACTTAAACATCTTCCTAGATCTTGAGAGACACGTTAATAACATGATATTATTAAACGGGTTATTTTGGTCCTGTGCACGTTAAAAAGAAATACCAGGACACTGAATCAGCATATTTACACAATGTTACACACAACATAGAACTCAACAGTATGAGCCGAGACATGAAACAAATGACAAAAACACACAAACTTTAAAATTTGAACCTTTTTAATGACTTGTTAATGAATTCTGTACAAGTTCTATAACCCATTTCTTGAGATTTCCTGCTCTTGTTAAACCTGAACATAGTTTGGCCTCTTTATTTATAGCACTTCTGTGAGAAACACTTCTCCCTCTCTAAACATGCTTCTACATACAAACGTCCCTTGAGGACATACGCCATCGTGTGTGTGTGTGTATCCACACACACCCAAGTACATACATTGGTCTTGGATATCAGCTGTCCCAATTTCCTCTACAACAGTAAAATTGGGACAATTTTAGCACAAATTCTTCTGACCAGTCCCACCTCTCAGCTTTACCCAGGCTTGGAAACACCATCTTCAGTTTTGACACCATTATGAATCCAGCATGTTTTGCTGTAACACGAAATGGAGGGAAGCAGGCCAAAGCTAGACGCAGAGATTCAGAGGTGTTTTCCTACTCTTTTTGCAACAGTAAACAAACTCAGATATTTAGCACAGAAGTGAAGAAAAAAAAAACCCCCACACTCTGACTGAACAAACCAAGAAGTCATGAAAGAGAAGCAGGAGAGAATGGGAGCAAAAGATATTAGTGATGTTTTAAAAAAAAAAACTAATGAAAGAGGCCAGTCACACACTGCAAGTGTGGTATTGCACCTCGAAATAAAGAAATCACATTCAAGTAAACACAGGTGCCTTTTTCTGGCAGTGTGGAGCCTGCTTCAGTTTACTGTGAACAGTTCTGTTATGTGGGACAACATGCAATATGTTTGGGTTATCAGTGTAAACAGCTCAGTTTTTCCAGAAATGGAAAAACATCCCAGCGCAAAATGGTGTAACAAAACATGCTGGATGCGGTGTAAACAAACAATTATCGAGAAACTTTCTGTACACTAAAATTCTCTTCAAATGTCCTGTACACTTTTAATACTGGCTCTAAAATACTACAATCCCTTCAATGCACTGCCCAACAGACTCCTACCCTGAGGCATAACAAGGAATGCTGGGATAGATAGTCTTTTTTTTTTTTCCTTTTCACCCTTTCCCTAACAAACGAGACTTGTCTCAAGTTCTCCATCACAGTAATATCACTTGCATTCTCCAACTAGTGGTCAACATTGGCAAGAAAGAAAATTTTAAAATAATAATAATTAAAATAAAATAAAAAACCCAAATGCAATTAAAAAAAAAAAACAACAACAAAAGAATTAGTTTTGAATAACATATTACAACTGCAGTAGTTGAAATAACAGTATTTTTTTTTACCATCTCTTCCTTTCCGATTACTAGTTTCCATAGCAAAACTATGATTATCCTATACAAGAGTTCTGAGTTAGTGCTTTTATGTACACACACACACACACACACACACACACATTATATAAGTACAATATAAGTCAAAAGTGTTTAACAGTGAACAATCTTAAACCTTGCTGTCAAACCTTTGACAGGTATAATACACATATATACTCACTCATATATAAATGTGAAGAGTGTACGTTTGTATACAAATGGCCTCTGTACATTAGCGTTTGATGCACTGAACTGCAATCAGCTCTCTTATGGACATGTACATCAAATATACATTTGCCTTTGTAAACCGAGACAAGGGGATGCATTGACTCTTTGCAATATACTCAAACACCTCAGGTGTGTATTACTATGTAACACAACCACACAAAAAAAATGGTCATTGACAATTATTGCTCAGCCAGAGCTAATGAAACTGGCAGCATGCCCATATAAGGGCAGTGGGCGGAGTCGCTTTAGGTTAGTCAGGCCTCTGGATGGCAGTGTGCGAAGTATGACATATATAAAAAAAAAAAAAAACAAACAAAAAAAACAAAACATAAGAAAACGTAATATCTCCTTGTCTCTAATACAAATGTGCATTTTAATAACCAGTATGCTTTTAGTATAGTTTTTCTTATATACATACCTACATGGCATTCTTTTTAAGCACCCTCCCAGTTTCAGGTTAGTTTAATGTTTTTAAACTAACATCATGCTAATTGTGACACAATTGCCCTCTCCTTTAATAGTAAAGCTCACATTAAACAGTTCGGTTATAAATTCCTTGACCATAAAGTCTCCAAGCAGGAACTGCTGAAACAGCACCATCACAGCACCAGAACGGGCTTTGTAGTGTTTGGTGGTGTAGTGTCTACAGCTGAAGTACCAAAAACTGGTGTTGTACCAATTCCTGATTGGAGCTTTAATTGCTAACGGAGCCTAATGGGAATTCTCCATCTGCTCAAGTGTTGAAGATAAGTCAGTTTTGTAGATTGTAACGGTTGCCGTTCTATGGATCCTATAGATCTCGACAGTTTGTTACTAGTGTAGTGTTAGTCATGAGGGTGTGCTAGCACTCCACAGTAAGCAAATCAAGCACTGCTCTTTTGCAAAAAGAGCAAAAGTCGGAGGTAGCGTGTTGAAATTTCTGATTCCAGAATTACAAACATCCCCCAGCAGAGCCACTGGATGACTACCCAGCCCTACAGGATTGGCACTGCCCCCTTACTCACTTTCTATTTCCGATTCTCAAGCACCTACCATTCCTCTCATATTTCTCCACACTTATCTCTCCTGTTATTCCCCCATCCCCAACCCCTCCCATGGTAACCCTGAGATCTACCAATCTACCAAAAGAGTATAGGTGATGTCTGCAGTTTGTTGTATGTAACACTACTCAGAGCCAAAGTCACTACTAGCTACTGCCACCTGATTACAGTTAAAGGAGTGGAATAAAGATCACTAAATCCACACTAAACACTACCCAAAGTAGTAATCAGCCTTCTAAATACTAAAAATACGACTCCAGTATGTCTCCTTTTGATTAAGATGAATGTTTCATGCCTACACGCTTTAAGAGTAGGAGAGATGGGAACCATTGGAGATGTGGGAGGTGACCGAGGTGCTGCGGCTCAACCCTCCATCCCCGGCTGCTCCACCAGGCCCCCCTCCTGATGCCGTCCTCCTTAGTGGCCCTGGGCTGTTTCTCAGGGCCATTAAACTGGGGCCCCTGACTACCAGACCTTCACTCCTCCCCCCGTAGCCGCCCTGAGACGAAGAGGAGGAAGAAGATGATGGTGGGGATGAGGGTGAAAACGAGACTGGTGGAGGCGGTGGAGGAGGAGGGAGCAGAGCCAGAGACTGCGAGGATGCATGACTGGAGAGATGGCGCGAGTGGCCATGAGCATAAGAGGTTGAGCGGTGGCTTCCTCCTCCATTTCCCCCCCACTCTCTTTCACGCTCACGCTCTCTTTCTCTCTCCCTTTCCCTTTCTCTTTCTCGCTCTCGGTACAGGTGCGGCGTGCTCTGATGGTGGTACTGCTGCGCCAAGTAATGAAGGCGATGATGAGACGAAGAGGAGGAGGATGAAGAAGAAGATGCAGATGACAGAGAACTTGGCAGGCCACGTGATACCGGAGTGTCAAAATCTCTATCTCCATCCCTTTCACGCTCACGGCTCGAGATCGATATAGACTCCCCTCGGCTGAACGCCGGAGTGCTGTTCTGGCTCCTCCAAGATGGCGGTGCTGCAGAATTTTGGACGCCATGGGTCCAGTGGCTGCCTGAGCGGGGTACAGGGCGTGACGGCCAACCGCCTGAACCCGATGAGGGTGGGTTAGCGTAGCCCTGGCTGTAGGCCTCAGCTGGGATTCCTGTTAGCGCCATGTTGCTGAAGCCCAGACGCATACTCTCAGAGTCAAAGGCCTCGATCTCTCGAGCCTGACGTTCTAGCAGCGTTCGGATTCGCTCTGATCGGTCGTTCTGCAGAGACAGCATCTCCTCCTCAATCTAGAAAAAGATTGACAGGGATCAACTAGGCAGCATGTATTTCCAGGGTATCTGCAGGTATCAGCACTTTAAATTTAATACTTTTTAATACCATATTAAAGACATCTCCAAAAGATTTTTAGACCTGCACATCACTTCGCTAAACCATACATAAGCTACAATGGAATGTGTTCATGCATATACATCCATTTCTTGGTTTAAGTAAACGATAGCAGGGTAAACTTCTATAGAGGTATATGGGAGACCAGAGCAATCCATGCATTAACATTTACTCAAACAGTAAAAGTGAAGAAAAAAAAATCCAGTATTTCCTGTCCATGACTTTCCAAGAGAGGAAAAAAAACTAGAGAGAGATGGATTACGGCAGTCAGAAGAGAAAAAGATGTTGAATTTACCATCACTCCCTCAGCAGCTGTATTAGAAACCCCCTCGCAGAAGCGTTTACTAGTTTATTTGTAATTTAATGTTAATTTATATGTTGTTATTTTGTAATATTACTATTGCACTGAATCTGAATAATACATAATAAATTTTTATTTGGGGTACAAATAGTAATATAACAATAGTAATATTTCTGACTTAATTCACTTTTATGTGTTAGACCTTGTGGCTTTTATTTTGGCGGAAAATCCGCAGGAATACCTGCTTTTTAGGTTTTTTTTTTTTTAATCACTTCTCATTACCAATCAGGTGAAATGCCATAAAGCTCTGGCCAAAAAAATGTTTGAGATTACACCAACATAAAACCAAAGTGGATCTGGTGCATGTTGTGTCTAAATGCACGTTATAAGTGACTCAAACTCACAGACAGAGATGAAGTTGGTGTGGAGCGACATTTACTGTGAACCAAACCGCTCTAAAACACAGAGGAGCCGCACACACACACTGAGTGCAACACACTCACACGGGTTTACCATCTCAAACAGCAACGAGCCAAAACAAAATCTAAATCTTCTTTACAGTGTCGGTTCGGCTGCATTTTTAAACACCTTTGAAACGTGAACTGAAGACATTTTAATGCTAATTAAAGCCTTATTTTTACATTAAAGTATTTAAGACATGTTAAGAGTTTTTAAGGACCCATGGACACCCAGTTTTCAGAGGTTTAATTCTTTAAAACAGCATAGAATTCTGTCCTTCTTTGACCTCTGCCAGATTAACAGTACAGTTGTGCTGAATATCCCAAATACTGGACTAACACCCACGTGTCTGTGGGATTTCTCAGAAGGTTTGAAGTGTTAGAAGTTGCATCCAAGATCAGATGATAGTCAGATTATCATTGTGCATGTAAACACATGTTCTGGTATATAGGATGTAATGCTGTGTGCCTTTACATCATTTATTATCGTATAGTTGTTCATTTATTCCAGAATAATTAAGTTTTGAAACACAATATAAATACATGACTGCATGCATATCTGTGCTCCTCACCCTCTGCTCAAGCAGCGCTCTGCGAATGGATACCCTCTGCTCCAGGTCTTTGACTTCCCTCTCGTGCTGTGTGTCTGTGTGCATTTTGATCTTGCTCTGGTACGCATTCAGTAGTTCCAGCTCCTGCTGCAGCTGCATCCGCAGCACCTGGTACTCTGCCTCCTGTGTCTCATCCAACCTCAGCTGCAAGGGTGAGCCCAAAAGTGGGATGTCAGTAGAGACACATTCTGAAGCTGGCATTTGCAAGGTGTGGTAATTGTAGTTATCTGTGGTGGCTCATTTGTCCAGTTAGTAGTTACTGTAACTGCGATAGCATCATGAACTAATCAAACTACAGTTTACACCACTTTTCTCCCACATCTGTACCAATAATGTCACTTCCCCCTACTCAAAGTATATTATGTCAGAAAGTATATGATGTTAGAAGGTGATCTCTCCTTGCCTTACTCACAGCCTGTGTGGACAGCATGTCATTGATGGAGTGGTCATACTGCTCAGCGAGGATGGCTAACTTTCGTGTTTGCTCCTCCTTCAGTCTTTTCAGCACGGCCTTGTGGTCTGACTTGGGTGTGGTCTCCAGCAAGTGGTTCCGCAGGGCCTTGTACTGCCGCGTCTGAATTTTACATGTGTCCTGAAATTGACGCTTGATTTGGAGCTCCTTAGTCTGGTAAAGGAAATGTAACAGCATGAGACAGGGGAAAACAAGGATGAAAGCACATACATACATATATATATATATATATATATAAACCAACCACAGAACTACACGCATACACCCCCTGATAAACGTAACACTTGTGTATTAAGAGACAACAGGCTCTTGTATTTTATGATGCTGTACTATGTGACTTGTTACATCAGATATCCTAATGCTGCAAAATATGTCAGACAAACAGCCTCTCATATACACATAGAAACCATAACCACAGGTTGTGTGTACATTGTGAAGGGCCAGCTCTCTCCTACCTTTAGGCTCTTAGGCTGCTGACGGACCTCCATGCTGTGTTTCTGCCGGAGTTCCTGCTCACGCCGCTTGTTGTAGTCCATCTGATTGGCCAGCTCACTCTGGTGCTGAGTGCGGATGAGGTCGGCCCGTGTGTGCTGCACCAGGCCCAGCTGACGGAACTCCAGCTCCTGAGTTGTCTCATGATGCCGCAGCAACATGGCACACTCCAGATCCTTCTGAGTCTGCCGCTTATTCAGCTCCTACAAGGAGACACAAGATGGAATACGGATAAAGGGAGGAAACAAAGCCCACCCACTGTACATCACAGAAGATGCCCGACAAACCATTTTGCCTCTTTTGGATAAAGCGTCTGCTTATGCAATTAAACAGGTCCAACCTTGTGACCTTGGGTTAGGCCGTGTCTCACCTCTCGGAGTAGATCCTGCTCTAGGTTGTGTCGTGCTAGCAGCATCTTCCTCTTATACTGTCTGCACTGGAGCTCATAATACTGTCTCTGGCGCCGCAGTAAACCAGCTTCCTCTTCTGCCTGGAACTGCTGGAGACACTCCTTCTGTCTCACCAGCCATTCTTGCTTCTCCCGCTTAGGGGTGGACTGGTTCTCATTCAGCTCCTGCACACAAGGATGAATGCGAAAGAAGAATCTACAGTTAGGCATAACTAACTCAGGAGCAAAACCAGTTCTGTACCAGTACCATCATACTGAATATCAGCATTCGTGGAACGCCTCGTCTAATCGTGTTAGCAGACCTGTTGAATAATACGGAGTAATGTCTCTCAAACACCATATAAATGTGTGTGCATACTAAGAATGTGCACAAATAATTAAACACTCAATTAACTGTCGAATACAAGAACCACTGTACAGTAAGGAAGTACTGATCCAATACTAATAAATATCATTATCAATGTAATATTGGTCTGAAATGCTGGATCAGTATTAGTGCTGAATCTCCTTATTTCTCCATATTTCCTGTCACACAAGCCAAATACTAAGACACTACATATATGAAAAATTGAAAATAAGTCATTAAGGCTTAACCCTACCTCTTTAAGCTGCTCCTTGCGCTGCCTGTACTGGCGTTTCTGCGACTCCAGCAGGTTGGTGAGCTCCTTCTTCTGCTGGCCCAAAATGTGCTGCTGGAACTTCTTTTCTTCAGCCTGTGCAGCTTTAGTCTGTGGGTGAAAAAATGCACACACAGCACTTCAGTTCTGGTCATCTTCACCTTACTGCCTGTCAAAAATGGAAAGAACTTCTCTCAAGACCTCTACTTCTAAACCTCCATTCCGTCCTGCATCACCTCTCACCTCTTTCTCCAGGATAGCCTGGTGCTTCTTGGATAGCTTGTCAGCCTCACTGCCGAAACTGTTCCTCTGGCTCTCCAGCTCTTTGTCCAGCCTCAGCTGATGTTCATCCATCTCGGTCTTGAGTTTGTTTTCTAATGCCAGCAGCTGCTTCTGGTGCTGTCGCCTCATGCGCTTATAGCCAGTCATCTGCTCGCGCAGTGCTGAGCCTTGCTCGTGCTCCTGGATCTGCCGTGTCACCTAAGCAGGAAACAAGAGAGACTCAGGAAAACCATTTTGGTTCATTTTTCACCCTTTACACTTTTCGGCTGCCTTATACACCCAAGGAAAATCCCATAACCAAGTTACATGCATACCTTAAATAACAAAAAAACAAAACAAACACAAATCACAAGTCACAAAGATCACCTTGTAGTCCAGAGACTAAAGTGTAACCAGGTTATCTGTATAAAATGGTAATATTAAAAGTAGCATTACCAAAGCTGTAGCAAACATATATCGTTAGCATTGAAGTGTTAAATATCTGCAACTACTGGGACATCTAATGTTAGGTAGGAAATAAATCTGTGTGTATGTGTAGTTTCTCACCAGTGAAGCTGTGCGAATGGTAGCGAAGTGGTCACGGTTGCGGTAGTGTGCTCTCCTGCGAGCTCCTGATGTTGCCTGCTGTTGCTGCGGCTGTTGGGAGTCAATTTCCGGTTGGTATGGGTCATCGTAGATATTGTCGGGACCCTGCCATTCATACACACCCAGGAATAAAACGTACACGTTAAGAAATTAACCTTTGTGCCTGGATATTCAAAACCAGGCAGGCACTCCAGAGGCCACATGCCTACATGCATAAACATACTCACAGAGGGCCGGTGTATGATAGAGCTGTTGGAAGTGACTGTGTGTTCTCCTTCCCCCATCATGGCCATTTCAGTGCTGTCATCTGAGCCGTCAGCCAGGCTGTTAACTGACGAGCTCTGGGAGCTGGCACTGATGGACATGGAGGGCACAGACTGCGAGCTCTCCATGCTGTTGACCGTGCCCATCCGCAACAAGTACTGATCCACGTCCTAAACACACACAAACACAGCAGAGTTGTAATCAAACCAAGCTCTCACAAAAAAATAAATAAATGCAGTGAGCGGACAGAAAACAGGAGTAAAGTGAAAGGGAAGCAGCTAATTCAGTAACTTAGAAAATGAAAAAATTATTATGCATGAAAATATTTATGCATGGAGAAAAGAAAAAAAACAAACAAACAAAAAAAAAAACAAAAGAAAAAGACATGCCTCCTCCTCTTCTCCTCCATCCTGCGCAGGTCCATTGTGCGTCTCTTGGAAGAGGATCTTCTTCATCTTTCTGTACTGCAGGTTGTCCAGTTCCCGAACGGCATCTTTTGTCCGCGCGATCAGGTCCATCACCACAGACAGGGGGCGTTCTCTGCACAGGAACCGATGCTGCATGCACAGAACAAGGTGGAACATTAAACCAGTTTGTCTTCCAAATATCTGACATTCTATTGTTATAATGGAAACGTTTAAGCAATGAACTACTGATCAAAATTACTGCGCTTGTCAATCAACATGCACAAAAACAAAACCAAAACATTTGGGTGTGTACATCAGTTGGAGTTGATTTACAAGCCTTTTCGCATCAGCATATTTTCAACTTTGTGTGTGTGGAACAGAAACCGGAAAAGCATGTACACAATCAGCTGCCATCAACTCCTCTTTCACCATGCTCATTATTACGTGACAAACAGAACAAATGAAATGTTAACAATTTGGGTCAAGTTGGGCTGGGGAAAACCTAGGGTTAGTATATTAACGTAAAGTGTTTTGAGGCATGTGTCTTACATTCAGCAGCACATCAGAGGTAGGCCTGTCCTGAGGAATCTTCTGTAGACAAGAGTCTACAAAGTTACGGAAATAATCTGACCTGAAAAGTAATAATGCACGGTGACAATCAGCCAGGAACAGGAACCATCATTTTTGGGGCCCATGGGTGTTCTTTATTTTGGAACAGTGTTAATGTTTAACGTGGATCAATACTACTAACAAGCATCGACAACTGAAGCCACGCGAACATATTAAAATGTTCATATGACTTGTATGAGGGACAGATTAAAAAAATATATATATAGTTTTAAAATCTTAAAAATCTTTACATAGTAAAGCCTATTCTTAAAATTGTCAAAAATGTTTGACAAAAATATGGTTTTATAATAATAAATAATACAAAAACCTGGTTTTCTGTCACTAAAGATTTGACATATAGACTGACAGAAGATCAGTCATTACATACTGCATTAGTATCATTTTACCAGTATCTGAAAATTAAAATGAAAAGCAAAAATAAAGCTAGGCTGATAAAAGAGCACAGAGACGACAGGAGAGATATCAAGGGGGTGCTCACCAGTGATTTGACGCCAGGACGGGGCTCTCGTTCTGAGCAATGTGATATAAGGCACTCATAGCATTCATATTAAACAGGGGAGGCTTCCGCTCCGCTACAGGGATAGAACCAGAGTGACAGAATTAATAACCAAACAATAACCAAAAAAGAAACAAGCAACGAATAACAATACAATAAGGGGGGGGCTGAGCAAACAGAATGAGAGAATGAGGGGACAAAAAGAGACAAGGAGAGAAAGGGAGGGAGAGGAGCTTGCCACCAAAGCGGCTTAAAACTAAACCCCAAATCCTTCTCTGTAAGAGACCTCTCAGACACAACAATGTCTTGTGCACCACCCCATTGCCCTAAAAGTCTACAATGACCCCCACCCACAGAATGTTTATTTTTTTTAAATAAATGTCAAAAGGCAGCTGTGTGTTACAATGGCTGCACTCA
Source organism: Stegophilus panzeri (assembly GCA_024331685.1). Taxonomy (NCBI): domain Eukaryota; kingdom Metazoa; phylum Chordata; class Actinopteri; order Siluriformes; family Trichomycteridae; genus Stegophilus; species Stegophilus panzeri. The sequence goes on from JANDJT010000102.1 coordinate 7,648,810, forward strand.
CCCAGCTCTATACAGGTGATTCCCAGAGACCAGACATCAACCTTGCCATCATATTGACCCTCATCCATCGCTAGAATCACCTCCGGGGCCATCCTGTACAATAGAGTTCAAAGGAAAAACGTCACACAGATGTCAGACACTTCAATGTCACAGTGCAAGATCACGTTGGATTTAAGTTATAATGAGTGTAATGATGATAATTAATGACAAATGATAACTAAAACTACAGTCACCACTAAATAACATAACACTATTACACAAATCTCTGCACGTGCAAATCTGAGAAAGATGAGAAGCTGTAACGCTTAGCCTATAGAACTCTCCACATCTGTGGGTGCTGCAGTCTGGGGCAGAGTGTGGACATCCCACTTCAAGCTTATTTATAGAGGCTAAAGCACCTTTTAGGCACACCTACAAATACGACTCTCTACAAAGCCTCTCTCATTCATGATTTTATCCTTGCTGGCAGAGTTCTGCTCTCAGTTTACCCTTCACTGAATCCCTCACTTAACAGTAACTAAAAAACTTCCTAGTTGCACAGACACGTCCAGAAACACAGATCGCAGCACACACTCAGTTTCATTATACTGTATGAAGGATTTCGAGCTACCAGATGATGGTTTGAAGAGAATGTACAGAAATGTGTCTCACCAGTAGGGCGTCCCCACAAAAGAGTTGGCTGGAGCCACAATTGAGGCAGAGCCAAAATCTCCAAGCTTCACCTGACCAGGCTCAGTAAGCAAAATATTGCCTGCTTTCACATCCCTGTGTAAGAGAGATAGTTAGTCTTTAGAAATTTAAAACTGATGCTTTCACAACAATATCAACTAAAAATGATCAAACAGGGTCACATCTTGATTAAGCAGTGAACGCACCTGTGGATCATATTGTGGGAGTGAAGGTAGGCCAGACCCTGCAGTGCACCATGGGTAATAGCAGCAATTTCCACTTCCTGTAGGGGCTTCCTATGGACTGCAGATATAAACAGATAAAAAAAGAATTGACATTTATCTAGAGAATATACAACTCTCTATATCTAAGTACCCATGAAATGGATTGAGAGCCCCGGTTTGTTTCCGTATGTTGACGTATTTCCTTTGGAAGCAGGAAGTCACAGTTGATTTGCACAACAGCCAACACCCCTGTCAAATCTAAACAAACTGCTTGATAGCAAACAAGCTAAATATGGAGAATGATGAAAAGTTTACAGAGCCTTTTATCAACTGTGGGGGATTTATCAATGCCGTGTCAACTTTAAGGATATACAAGATGATACGATGCACGTTTTTGGAGTTATGCCGGGTACGTTTGTGCCGAGGTCAACCGTCAGTGGTGATGGAGGGCAGCAGGGCCATCACCAGGAAGGATCTGATGCATCTGAACGGTAGGCTTATAAATAATTGAAATATTATGCTACTTGGGGCAGTGGTGGTTTAGCGGTTAAGGCTCTGGGTTACTGATCGGAAGGTCGGGGCTTCAAGCCCCAGCACTGCCAAGCTGCCACTGTTGGGCCCTTGAGCAAGGCCCTTAACCCTCTCTGCTCCAGGGGCGCTGTATCATGGCTGACCCTCCGCTCTGACCCCAACTTCCTAACATGCTGAGGTACGCGAAGAAAAGAATTTCACTGTACTGTAATGTATATGTGACCAATAAAGACTCATTACTTGATAAAATGATATTTACTCTTACTGATTGAGAAGCCCAGGCAGAATATAAAGACGGACACTCGTTCTTGATCAGTCTGAGGTAGCACTGAACAGCCCCACAACCCCAGTAGTACAAGAAGAATCATCAAAAATATTTTCAGCATTTTCCTATAAAATTAAAACAAGAATAGCTCCAAAACTAATTTTATTTTGTATTTTTGTTCTAGATATACTATACTACTGGCGTTCATAACAATATACAATAATATTTATCATATATAATAACAATAAGCGCCAGGAACAAAAAGCTCTGAAACAGCAATAAGTAAATACATTATATTTATTTATAAGAACTGCTGTTGAGCCAGCATTGGGGAAAAAAAGAGGAAACCGTGTCAGTCACACAGAGTACCAAGTTTATCAAGATGGAGGGCCAAGAGAGGACTTGGGAGACTGAGGCAAAACATTAGATGCAAGAGGAAATGTGGAAGAAAGGATTAAGATGGCAAAAAAGAAATCTCTACTCACCCTCTAAAAGATCAGAGGCAGAACCCAAGCAATACTCCATCACCAGCTAGGAGGAAGAAAGACAAAGAAAGAGAAAGCAGATTAAAACCTAATACTCTACACAGAGTTACACACATTGGGGGGGGCATGCCCATGTACCCTTACCCATGCTGTGTGCTCCCTCAGGTAGCAGCCTTTGTACTCAATAGTATTGGGGTGCCGAAGCTTCTGAAGGAACTTCACCTCTTTAATGATGTCCTGCCATTTCTACACACAAATACAGTCGGATGAAAAGTAAGGAGAACTGTGTAGGGAGAACAAAACACTATTCAAAAAGTGTTGGTTTCTCAGGGTGATGACTGTAATCAAATATTTGCACATCTCCTTTATGATAAAAATGTTGCATCTAAATAAGCTATGAAGTACCTGCAGATTTATTTGCCTTTCAATTGGAATGTTTGCAACAGATGATTACATTATTGGATCATAAATTTATTCATAACACTCTACAGTCTGGCTTATGCGTGTTCAGTTATTGTTCTGTCAGGATGTGATATAATGATATTCTGCATCACACAGGCATAAAGAAGGAAGATCATTTTTAAAAGAAGCACCCAGGTAACTGTAAAAGTTTAAAATTAGTCACTCACCTCGTTGGACTGCTTGCCACTGTAAGACATTTTTTTGATTGCAACCACCTCGTTGGAGCGAACATCTCGTGCCTGCGAAAGGTCAAACGTTAAAAGGAGGCTACGTTACCAGCACTCACACCTACACTGACTTAACGCCCCAGAGCTTCTGTTAACACTTTGTAACCCACCAAAAAAAAAAAAAAAAAAAAAAAAAAAAAAAAAAAAACTTTCTGAATGTACAAACACATTGCACTATCTTACAAAGTACACGGCTCCAAAACTTCCGTGGCCGATCTCACGAAGGTCAGTGAAGAGTTTCTCGGGGTCATCTTTGTAGAAGAGATCTGCTACATCAGGGTCTTTCAGACTCCCGGCACGGACACTCGCAGGCATGGCCAGCTCCTGAAAAAATAAAAATAAAAACACATGAAAGAGATAATGCACAAAGCATTGTTACATTCATCTGTATTATATTCTAATGGGAATTTTAAAAAAATAAAAATAAAAATCTTATGACTGTCCAATATGACACATTTCGAAAAACACTTCCTAGCACCATTATATAAATATCTGCCACATGGATAATAAAAAAAAAAAAAAAAAAAAAAAAAAACTCTTAGGTAATTATCAGCTGAGATATTTCTCCCTCCGGGTGAGAATAAAATTTGTTAAATAAACATTTCAAAGAACTGGCCATGGGCGGAGGACATCGGTCCGTTCTTCAGTCTGCACTGTTGAGGATGGTGCATTGCTGCCCAAGGCAAGTCGCATGGCTTGGACAAGAACAAATGCCTTATTCAAACAGTGTTATGATGTTCTATTTTAGTAAAGCTGCACCCATATTTGCCCATGTTTTTATAAGCTGCTGAAGTCATGCCGTCTTTAAATCTCCACACGCAGGCTCAACCCTCTGTACAGACTGAGATAATGCATACTTGAGGTGATAATCAGGCCTGTATGACATAGGCTAAATGCTCGTTATGAAATGCCTTTGATTTGAGTAAGATCTTGCTGCATGCAGGAGATCACGTGTTCTGGATGCGTGCATAAGTACTTTTACATTTAAAAAGTAACATTTCTTAATTTTACTTAATTGATTTTTAATTTTCATTTATTAAAATGAGATTTAAAAAAAGTCACATGATTTTATAGAAATGGCTGCTTCTAATAAACCCACTGAAATAAAGACATGATTACTTTTATCGTTAAAACATGATATAATTGAGTGCAGAAATGAAGGTGAGTAATCACCTGACACCGATATTACACTGGCCAGCCGTAACAATTTACGTGGTTTGGCTCTTCTTGTTGTTGTTTTTTTTATTTTTTTTTTTATAGTTCTTCACCAGGTAGCAAAAACATGTACATCCATACTGAATTGCACGCAGCAAGCAGAAACCGCACGCGTAAGAGCTTCTAATGTTGGCCAAAAACACACAAGGAAAAGCGTTGTGAAACAATATTAATCTGCAATCACATACATTCGCATTCAGACGGGATTAGATTTCTCAGAGGATCACCAAGTTAGCCGAAAAACAGTAGATACAGTTGTTCTGGAATTTTTACCGAGGTTGTGTGACAGAAAGAGGGGAGAGAAAAGAAGAAAAAGAAGAAAAAAAAAAAAAAAAAAGAGATTTGGCAGATTCGGATGGGATTAAAATAGCAAAGTATGTCTGTGAAACACGAATTTCTCTAACGTCCCCTTGGAGAACAAGTCCCATCATAATTGTGCTAAAAGGCTGATATTACAATAACAAGTAGCCTAATTGATGTTATGCTGAAGAGCCCTACTGATGGACAGGAGCAACTGTAAAACAACAGACATATTAATGAGACCAGAACATTGCAGAATTTGGACACATTTCCAAATCCACCTCACAAATGATCCTATACTGTATGTATTGCATGACTGTTACTTGAAGTTGCATAACAACTAGTTTCTATTAGAGGTGCACTGATGTATTGGCTGATAATCGGTATCGGCCAGTAAAGGCAATTTTTCACGCTATAGGCCGATAGTTTAAAAACAGCCGATGATCAGGGCCAATTATATCCTATCAAACAAAAGAGGGTGGGAAAACGCACCGAATTTGTGCTGTGTGTAAAGATGATGTCTCTTGTGTGTAATGATGACAAAAACTGCGGTTTGTAAACTCTGCACCGGACGCTGCAGCAGTGAAGCAGGAGTTTCGGCGTCAAGTCTAAGTTTTTGTTTTTTTGCCGCGCTGAATTAATAATAACATTCAATAAGTTAAGAAATCTTACTTTAATCTTCAGAATTGAGTTCATGTGTTAATGTTAATTAGAGTAA
>JANDJT010000102.1:7725904-7754521 GCA_024331685.1 Stegophilus panzeri
AAAGCATATTATTCTTAGAACATAGGGTAGACACCACAAAGTGGATTTACCGGTTTGTGAGCAAACAGAGTCATGACAAGGTGGTTAAACTTGAAATTCATTTAATGAATAAACGAGTGCATATTTCAGTGTTTTGTCAGTGATTTACTTGCACAGCAAATTTACTAGTGTAAGTGTTTATATACTTTTATAGTGTTTATATAATTCTCAGTGACCAGTGTTAATTTAACACTCATGCCATTGTTAGTGTTTTAACTCCATGTCAGTGTTTTATTTAGTCTAATAGTGTTAAAGAAGAAACTCTGTGTGTGAATCACATGTACAGATTTATGAAAGGGGCCATACATTATTGTGGCTACCAAAGAGGAATTTCCATACAAACATAAACAGTATGTGCAACTGTAATGATCATGCAGTTTTTCCCCATTTGATTCTTATATTTTCACATTGAGGTTTGTTAGACATAGTTCCCCCCACCTCCTGTCCCCTCCCCTCATTTTCCTCACATGGCCTAGTTAATTATTTTTCAGATAAAGATTTTCCCCACATGATTTCTTTTTCACATGCGATTTTTACCCCATATGATTTATTTTTCACGTTAATTATTATTATTATTATTATTATTATTATTATTATTATTATTTTCACATGTAGTGAACATGTTTAATTATTCACATGGTGTTACATATTGTCATTGTCACGATTTCCCCTTCAATCAGCGCTGTAGTGTTGCAGCGTGCTCGGAAAACCGAAACGCAAGCTCGTTGCGCGAGCCAGTTGCACGAGTTCGAAGCGCAAGCCCGATGCGCGCGCGTTTAGCGAACGCACGCTTTTTGGTCTTCTATGATACTGACTTTGTTTACTTTGGACACATGCTTTTGTTATGGTTATGTTCTGTCTCCGCCCCAGTTTTGTCATTGGTTGTTTCCCGAATGTGTGCCATCATTGATTTCAGCTGACCTGTGTTTAACCCATGATTACGTTTGTCATTTAAACCCCTCGTGTCTCGTAGCACATTGCGTAGTATTGAATTTATCTCTTTACCAAGCGGTTGTTCTTTGTTTCTCGTTTCTCGTTTCTCGGTTTGATTCATGTTATTGACCTTGTTTCTCGTTTCTTGTTTTGATTCTAGCCTCGCCCTGTTTATGCCTGTTTGTATATCGCCTGACCTTTTGCATGTTATTTGACCACGCTTTGGATTACCGTCTCTCTACTAAACGTCTTTTACTGCACTTGCATCCGTCCTAAACCTCCCTTACATGGATACGTGACAGTCATATAATGAGGTTTAGGACTGATGCAGAAGCAAGTGCAGTTAAGCGTTTTATTGAAGTGAGATAGGCAGACAAATCCAAAGGCAAAACAGTAGTCATTAAACAAGTAAGGGGTCAGGAGATGGACAAACAAAATGAACTAGAGAAAGGCAAGAATTGAGAAATGTTCTAAAAATGAGATAAGAAACCATGGAACAAATGAACCAGGTTTACAGGCTTGGTAGGTTATGAAAACGCAAACAATACTTCGCCCCTAACAAAGACACACGAGGGGGTTAAATACCAAATGAAACCAAAGGTTAAACATAAACAGCTGCGAGTAATGATAACACGTAAGGGGGAGTAACCACTAATATCAGTGGCCTGAAAATATTTTTAAAATCAAATGTATTGCTCTTTATAATCCAGTGTCTACTGTGTAATGTAATAATAGCTGTTGTTCTTAATGAACGGTAAAATTCCAGTTAGAATAAAGATGTGTGCTTCTGTGACCTCCCTCTTTTCTACCAGTGTGTGGTCAGCCTCCACTGAACACCAAGATTGTGGGTGGTGAAGATGCTGGTCCTGGATCCTGGCCTTGGCAGGTCAGCTTTCAGACAAGTGGCAGCCATTTCTGTGGTGGCAGCCTGATCAATCAGAACTGGGTCTTATCAGCTGCTCACTGTTTCCAAAGGTATATATGGAGTTATTATTGAGAAAATGTTGGTATTTCCATGCTTCCATGCGTACAACATATAAAGTGTCCTATAGTGTACTGTAAGTAGGTGTTACTGTTTATTGTAAATATAAAATATAAGGAAATATGGGGTGGGGAGTAACAAATTAAATGATTATATCAGTCTCAAAGCCTCTTCCTTTCATTTTCAGCATTACTGCGCCTAAAATCACAATCTATCTAGGAATGAAAAATCTGAATGGGTCCAACCCTAATAGATCAGAAAGAAGCACTAATAACATTATCATCCACCAAGATTTTAACCATGCCACTTTGACCAATGACATTGCACTGGTCCAGCTCTCCTCTTCAGTGAATTTGACTGATTATGTCATGCCGGTGTGCCTCGCAGCAAGCAAAAGTTCTTTTCCTGGTGGTACTAATGTCTGGGTCACAGGATGGGGTAAAACCAGTTCTACTAGTAAGTACTCCACACCCAGTGGACTGCATGCTTAATTTGTTTACTTCGACGATTTGAAAAAAAAAAATAGAGAATAGAAGTGAATTATTCCTTGTTTTGGAATATACCTGTTGAAAATCAAGCTTGGTCAACCCAGCTACCAGCTACTAAAACAAGGCACGCTTGTCAAACCAGTAGAGCAACTTTGCCAGATTCAAAGTTTCCGAACATCTGTTTCTAATCATAGATAGCTACTAATCATCATAGATAGCTTTAAGAAAATAACACAAGTTAGGCAATTAGAAAATCTCAAACACTGAAATAATAATGAGGCTGGAAAATATCTTACCAGCTGGTAAAGATGACATACCAGTTTAATTAACTTGGCCTGTGTTTTCGTTGCTGGTAGCTGGTCAGAGAAAGCTGGATTATTCAGCAGGGTTCATTATTATGAACATGTTGGTAAAAGTTCATCATGGGTCTCCACAGATCTGCTGCTCCCTCAAACCCTGCAGGAGGTGCAGGTGCTGATTGTCAGTAACAGTAACTGTACAAAGGAATATAGACCTATTTCCATCACAGACAATATGATGTGTGCTGGCTTAATTCAGGGGGGAAAGGGCTCATGCCAGGTAAGAAATCATATTAATTCAGGGCACAGTGGTAAAAGAGTGCAATGTGGTGAAAGAGCAGACAAGTAGCTAACAGCTTTTTGTCCCTACAGGGTGATTCTGGAGGTCCACTGGTGGTCAAGCACAATAGAACCTGGATTCAGGCTGGGATCGTGAGTTTTGCCACTACCCAAGGATGCGCTGTACCTGGTATACCCGGTGTGTACACCAGAGTGTCCAAGTACCAAGACTGGATTAACAGCAAGATCAGCAACAATCAACCTGGATTTGTTACATTCTCAACTGGCAATCGTGGCTCCCCCAACCTCTTCTGTCTGTTCCTTTCTTTCTTTTTGTTCCTCCTCTCCGTATCAGGGCTGGTCAATCCATTAGGCGTCATAGGCAGCCACCTAGGGCATCACCAAATCCGATTAACAGTACCGAGCCACATTTAACATTCCTCATGTTTTTTCTTACCTCAGAAAAGTTTGTTTGGTCAAATTGGTTTGTTGGCACCCCCTAGTGCTATTGTAAATAAGCTTCAGTGTGTGCAAGGCTGTATTATGTGCAATAGGACACTCATCACCGGTGTATTTTATTTATTTATTTTTTAAATAAAATTTAAAAAGTACATCATACATATCAGTCATCATCACTGGTGTGTCTGTGTGACTGTGAAGTGTGTGTCAGTGATGATGAATTAGTTTTTTACGGCATTATGGATGATGATGATGATCATGGCATAATAATTCTGCTGACGTATTAACGGCAGTAGCAATCAAGATTGTTAGTTGAGATGCAAAATGAAGCAATAAAAACCATCGGGAGCCAAGTTTTGAAAAAAGAAAAAAGAAGAAGAGGCAAAGCGTGAAAAACAAAAGTAAGCTTGTTACAATTTCTATATCATTTGTCCTTTTTGTGATGTTAAATTGTTTAGATAATGGATTAACAATGAAGACCGGGATTAGTTGACTTCTTTCAACTTCTTATTTAAAAAATCTTAGCACTTGCTTTGTATTGAGCATATAATAAGGTAAATTTGTGCTTATATTCTTTTTTTTTTGTGGTTATGCCTGTCCACGATGGCTATTTATTTAAAAAAAAACAAAAAAAAACCTGGTTTTATTTATAGTTGTTGTATTTTTTGTGTGTGGGGGGGTGGGGGTGAGCTAACATTACTGAAGTGAGCTAACATTACTGTACTCTAGCTATTTCATCTATCATACAGAAGAACAATAATTAGCTTTTTTCTGTAGCTTTTACTTACTTACTTGGAGAACTGCTTTTTCTTAGCGTGTTCAATACTTTTCCTGTGTCATTCCACTTCATTACACATAACTTCATTTATGGACTTCAATGTTGTGGATTCTTTATATTTCTGGATTTCTTGAGTTAATACTGATGTCTGGTGAAAATTTCATGTGAATAACCTCACTGGAAATATATTTACTGAAAAAAAATGTTGACGCGTCCAATACTTATTTCCCACCACTGTGTATTCCGGTCACTTGTCATTCTACTTATCTGCTTAGTCTAAACTTCATTACTATTGCACTATTACATCTGGTTAGATGCTAAACTGCATTTCGTTGTACTTTTACAATGACAGTAAATTTTAAGCTAATCTAATCAGTTAAAAAAAACTCTCATATGGGGCATTAGTTCTATGTCAGTGTGGCAAACCTCTCATGAGGGCGTGTAAGTAGGTGACTCAGACAGGGGAGATAACAGATTACATATGCTAGGAATGCGAGAAGAAATTTGTAGACCCAGGACATCAAGAGAGGGAAGACTACCTGAAGTCAGAGGAGACACAAGATCATGGTGATTTATTTGTGGAAAGTTGTGTGTGTTGTATGTGCTCTACTCCTAAATGCTCCAGGTAGGTGCAAATAAAACTCTGATAAAGTTAACATTCGATCGATCATATACTCAATTATACTTTCTCATAATTATATTTAATACAACAAAGGATCAGCTTAATTGAAACCTCAATATTTGTAGTACTTTGTAGTCACTATGTAATGGACGAAGGCATCTCTTTACTTATAGTGCACATCATGGAGCTAAGATATTGGCTGAACCAGTAACACCCTTGTTGAGAAGTTATTAAGTAGGATGAATTCAGATTTACTGGGACACTTTTTGAATGACCATTTTATCATTGCTTCCCTACACATTCTGCATTTCTGAAATCCTCAAAGTGTTAACTATCATTCTTGGTCTGAGACAAATTTTCATTGGTTTATTTCATATATGAATATATGTATTCATCATCATTATTAAGTGTTTTATCCTGGTCAGGGTCACGATGGTTTAAATGATACATTGGTTTGTTTCATTTAAGATTTTATAGTCTGTGGTATTATGCAATCTGAGTTATTAAAGAGAATTTATCAGCGATCAGATATGAATAATTGATATACTTTTCAGAAAAAGATACAAGCTCATATAATTAAAAAAACAAACTTTTTTTTTTTCAAGAAGAATATGTTAAATGGCCTATTTTCCTGTTTTTGCCACTTGTAATAAAAGTCACCACACACAAACTTAACACACTGAATGTCATGTTGAAATAAATTTCTACTGTATTTTGTCCTAAGGATATGCAAAGTTTTGCACCTAACTGTCATTAGATAGCTAAACTCTCTTGTAGTATTGTACAAAGAATTGGGTGTAACTGTGCTCTCTCTTCCTTCCCAATTAGGCTCATATTCCCAGCTAAATGGTAAGTTTTAGATTAACATAACACAAACATGCTTGGGTCAGGCAAAGTAATGATGCCATTATTATTTGGCAAGCAAAGTGGATTTAGAATTATTTGAAATAGCACAACAAAGCAACAGATCTTCCATAATTGTATTTACCTAGTTAAATTATTAAGCTAGTATTTAGAATTAATATGTCTATTTTCATGTCTTATTGAAAAATGTCCAACCTTACATTGGACAAAAAAGGTAAATGTACTTGTTACTATAACTTACTCATATATTCAGAGATGTATTTCTATGTATTTATGGAGTTAATTATCAGACACCATAGACATAATGGTAGGCATTGAAAGGGGAATATTTGTTTGTTTGTTTGTTTATTCTTTTTATTTTCTGCCAGTGTGTGGTAAGGCTTCGTTGAACACCAAGATTGTGGGTGGTGGAGCTGCTGCTCCAGGTGCTTGGCCTTGGCAGGTCAGCATTCAGCTAAGCGGCAAACATTTCTGTGGTGGCAGCCTGATCAATGAGATCTGGGTCTTATCGGCTGCTCACTGTTTCCAAAGGTGTGGAGGGAAAAACTAACCATAAAAATAATCATTTGGTTGCTGGCATTTTAAACACGTGTAACATTTTATCTAAATTGTCCTATAGTTTACTGGATGTAGAATTTTGTATGACGGTTTATTATACTGTAAGTATAAATGTTAACAAGATATGGCATGGGACATTATATGATAGACAATAGCAGGACATTAATTTATCAGTGAGATTCAGTCTGACTCAATCTCTACTTTGATTTTCAGTCTTCCCCCTTCACTTATGAAGGTCAAGCTAGGGATCACAAACCTTCAGGGGTCTAACCCTAATCAACAGCAAAGAACAATTTTTAGACAGATCAGTCACCCAAGCTATGACTCTACAACTAATGACAATGACATTGCACTACTCCGGCTCAATGCTGCAGTGACTTTTAACGACTATGTCGTGCCGGCATGCCTGGCAGCAACCAACAGTGATTTTCCCCCTAAAACTAATGTCTGGGTCACAGGATGGGGCAACATTAAGTCTAACGGTAAGTGCTCTAAAACTGGCGAACTGCATGTTTAATTACTTTATTTTTAATGTATAAAATTTATTTGTCAAACTATTTTGGTAAAAGCTCATCATGGATCTCCACAGTGAATTTGCCACCCCCTGAAACCCTGCAGGAGGTGCAGGTGCCGATTGTCAGTAACAAAGACTGTGCAAAAACTTATTTCATCACAAACAATATGATGTGTGCCGGCCTCACTGAGGGGGGCAAGGACTCATGCCAGGCAAGAAACCAACCACATCATATTATCTCTGGTCACAGTACAGTGTCATGTGTAGAAAAGCAGACATGTAGCTAACAGCTTATTGTCCATGCAGGGTGATTCTGGAGGTCCAATGATGGTCAACCAAAACACAACCTGGGTTCAGGCTGGGATTGTGAGCTTTGGCTATGGTTGCGCTTTACCTAATTACCCCGGTGTGTACACCAGAGTGTCTAAGTACCAAGACTGGATTAACAGCTGGATCACAACCAAACGACCTGGATTTGTTGCAGTCTCAAATGGCAATCGTGGCTCCCCCAACCTCTTCTGTCTGTTCATTTCTTTCTCCATCATCCCCTTCCTCCTCTCCCTTTCTATCTTCTAGTGATAAGAAAATGAAACAAATCCAGAAAGAGTATTTCCATGTTTTTAGTCATTTTACCTAATTCTACTCCACTCCAATTCGAAGCAACACTGTATTAGATGAATTTCGACACGGTATTTAACATATTCACCTGCTAACATCTGGAATAACACATGAACTTGAAACCAATAATTGCTGTACCTTGTACTCCAAGATAAGTATTTTATATGGAACATATGAATCATGTGCACAAGTTAAATAGGCTGTTTGTCAAATATGTTATCTGCAAACTAATTCAAGATTTTACTAGGAAATATATACTTGGCTTACTCAATGACATCAATCCAATCACATCACATGACAAAAGATAAAACTAGGGACAATGAAAAACTGGAATGAGAAAGCACCATCTACTTCCTCATTCACCCAGTATAAAGTTTTGTAACAAGGTCATTAAACAATATTAAATCTTGATGCAATCAGTTTTTTTCCCCATTAACATTTCTTAGGCTAAATGAGCTTTGGCATGTTACATAACTTGCAATCTTAACCAGACAGAATATCTACATATTTATTTACAGAAGACAGAAATAAAAGACATAAATCAGCCCCCTACTGTGCCATACCTAAAAATTTAGGTGAACAATCCCAAAAATATCAGACAGGATGTGACATCAACACCACAGCTTTCACATCACACTTGTATCAGTGTAACCTGTGACTGTGTATTTTTTTCTTTAAAACTTTCACTTTTATTCTTTTAAAAAATCAGGAGTATGTATTAATGTAATACCAAAATCAGTACAAAGAGAGGAAAAGTACAAATGACTATTCTTTATTATTTCAAATTGCATAAAGGAACATTAATATATAAAATTATTGCAGCACAACACGGTAACAAACTTAGAACAGACTAAAGAGCTTGAACAGAATACATTATGAACACTTTGTCTACAGTCTATAGAGAGAAATCAGACTAGTTGCTGTCCGTCTCATCGCTGATGATCCCTCGCAGGTTGCTCCAGTCTGTTGCTCTCTTGCGCCCCTTGTCTGCATTGCCCTCCTCACTGTCTGAATCAGAGCTCACCAAATGTTTGAAGGATGATATTAGAGGTGAGCTGCTCTGAGGTTTCGCCCATGCTGCTGCAGCTCGCCGTTTAGGACGACCTGAAATACAAAGAGCTGCACTTAGCAAAAGACAGTTGGCAAGAGATGAGGATAGAAATCGGTATACAGGAAGAAACACTCTGTTTCCTTGTTTTTTGGTAGTGAATTTGACATCCGTACTGTACAAAAACTCCAGAAATCATAACTGTTTTATAGATAGTCCAGTTGCAGAAGACCATAATTTACTGGGTAAATGAACAAGCTCAAATAGAAGTGATCAGTATTTGGCTGCGATTTTTCATCCCATAGGCATCATCCAGTGCTGGATATCTTTCCTAGTTGTGAGCTGCCAGGCCAGAGACATTGCCAGTTTGGGGTCACTGATGAGGCATGGATCTCAGCGAGTTTTAGTTCAATGTATAATTTATCCTGTTGTTGCCGCTGGCAGTCACATGACAACCATACACAGCCACACCACCATGTTCCACAGATGAGGTTACATCATGAACTGTTCCTTTTTCTTCCATGTTTTTCTTATTCCAGCTCTCTGGCTCAAGTTTGTCGATTCACAAAGATGTCTCCAAAAACTCTTCGATATTACTTAATTTTATGTGCTCTTTAATATGGATTTATTCTCAAATTTGTGACTGAAAATTTCCTTTAAACAATGACTGGGTCGATCATGCTAAAATGGGTGTTAATGTTCAAGTTTTGGCCTGGACCAAGGAAGTGAGTATATCAATGATGTACCCTGAGTGGTGATTATGTTGCTGACATCCAGTTCTGCCAGCTCCTGAGCTTCCTCTCTCTTCATTCTAGCCTTCTTACACTTCTCTATGGACGGCTTACCTAAAGGGGACAAGTAATAACAACTGATATCATTATACATACATTACACTCCACACACACACATTCATTTACATTTAATTTCATGGCATTTGGCAGATAAATATAAATATACTAGTATACGAGTTAAGCTTCACTGACCTTCCACCCCCAGCTCTTCCAGTTCTTTCTTCAGCACAGACACTTTGGCCTTCACTGAGCGGCAGCCCTCGAACAGCTTCTTATAGTTACGCCGTACACCACAAAGGGCAATGTAGCGCTTAAGTCTGGTCACGGCTTTATTCTCATCATCCTGTAGATCGAGCCATACACACGTCAGCATGTTGAATACATACTTAATCATACACCCCCAAACATGGTTATCTAGATTTAATGCATTCAGAAAAACTTTCCAAATGTCACCAAAATATTCTTTGTACCACAGCGTTGTTGGATTTTCAATTCTGGTTGGTCCCCAGGTGTTGATTACCTTTTCTAGAACAGCGTGACTCCAATAGTAGCGCTGGCTGTAATTCAGTTGATAAGTTTATATTAACACACTTGTTCTAATATGTTATCTTTTCTGTTATCTTTTCTGTTATCTTTTCCTACAGTATTGACATATTCACAATCACACTAACATTTTTGTCAGTGCTTTGTAATGGTTAAGTCATAAAAAGTAGACTAGTCCAGCATTAATAAATTAAACAATTGTAATGCTGGACTAATTACTGTGGTATAAAATAAATAGAGAAAATAATTTACTGTAGCTGCGCTTTGAATAAGGCCACATTACACCCACATTACACACACCTCGTTGTAGGGATGCACCGAAATTTCGGCCGCCAAAAACTTTGAAATTCGGTATGCATATAGTGTGTGGGCTTTTCTAGGCCTCTTTTCTTTCTTGCATCAATTCTTCAATCTATCTGCGACTCAAGTGATCCGAATCCCTTTTATCAATCATTTAACTAACGGTTTTCTATGACGTGGCTTTCAATGATCTAAACCTGCTTCAGAATTATATACACTACTTGTATTGTTCTCTGCTTCATATATCACTTTGTTTGTATTTCCTCATATGTAGGTCACTTTGGATAAAAGCGTCTGCTAAAGTAATAAAGGAATAAATGTAAATGGATAGTGTCAGTTATGTCGAAATTACTGGTTGTAAAGTTGGAAATAAGTATAAACCAAGACTCAGAATGGGTCTGGTTGAAATCTTTAAGTAATGCTTATGTTTCTCCTTAAAATCTGACAGGATAGATGCAGATATATTGCGGTGTAACCATAACACTGAACATCTGCTACACTGAATGTGTTATACCAGGTATTTCTNNNNTTTTTCTTCTATACAGGTTATACGTGGTTGGGTTTTTTTTTTTTTTTAAACTATTTTTAAAAACAAAAGCCCAGTAATAGGAAATGAACACAAATGGCGGTGAAGTTGGCAGCTTCATTATTCACCTTTCCTCCTTTGGCTTTGCTCTCACTCATTTTACTACTTGTTTTCTTTGAGGCACTCTTTTTTTTGGTCTCTTCTTCCTGTTTTGGCTTCTTCCCCCCAGCTTCTTCATCCTCCTCTAGAGAGGGCAAAGAAGAAGAGGAAGAGTCTGAATCCTGTGCCTGTTCCCGGTCTTTATCCTTTGCTTGCACTGGGGAAGAATAAGATGATAAATGTGAGAAGACATCACAGTAACATCAACAACGGCTTCAAAGTAAAAAGGCAGTGCTCGTACCCATTTCTTTCACTTCTTCATCAGAGGACACCTCATCAACATCTTCCTTTTTGTTCGTTTCCTTATCACTCGCATCATCACTGCTCTCACTCATTCTTTTCCTTTCCATTTTCCTTGCCTCGTCGTCTTCACTTTCAGAGCTACTCCCAAAGACTTCCTTCTGAACTTTTCTCACCGCCTCACTCTCCAGTGACTTTGGCGCCTTGTTGTCCTCTTTTCTTGTTCTCTTCTTCTGAGCGTCTGCTTTGCTCTTTTTTCCAACAACCTTTTTCTCACCCTTGTTTTTCATCTCTTCACCGCTCACTTCCTCCAAGCTGTCCGAACTCACACTTTGCTTTTCTCTGTTCTCATTTTTTCTCTCTTCATCGCTCACCTCCTCCTCGTTGTCAGAGCTCGTGCTTTGCCTTGTCTTTCCACCTCTGGCTTTTGCGTGCTGATTTTCTTTGTCTTCATCTGAACTGCTGGAACTGATGTGATCATCTTCCTCACGATCTAAAACCTTCCCCTTATTTTTCCCCTTCTCCTGCTCCTCTTCATCACTTTCTGAGCTCACTTCCCCCTTCCTATTCCTTTTGACATTATGCTGTTCTTTTGTCTTCTTCCCTTGAAACGTTGTATTCTGTTCTTCTTCACTCTCTTCTTCCATGTCCTTATCACTTCCATCTTCATCTCCTTCTTGAAGCTGTTCCTCATTTGCTACTTTCTCTATTCCAGAGTCTGGGGAATCTGAAACGAATAGCGATGGTAAGGTTACACACATACACACCTGAAGACCCATAATTGAGATGTAATGTTGGGTTGTCTTTCACAAGATCGCTACATTTACCCCAAAGGATCAGATAACAAGTGTTCAGTAAATATAGATCTGTTCACCTCACCTTCTCGTGTCTCGAATGGCCTGGATATCAAAAGCATTCTGTGGTCATTGAACCATTTCTGTGTGGATATGGACATGTTTTGGGCCACTGTCCTCCTAAAAGATCCAACCACAACCCAGCTGTAGTCAATGATGCCATGTATCCTAACAAGGTTCCCTGGGTGTTTGGAGGCAAACAACATACAGATCCTCCACCATACTTAGAGGGAATTAGGTTCTTTCCTGTATAACCATTCTTTCATTCTTTTTATGAGAAACCCCCTTTAGTGTCTGGTTTCAGTCACAGTAGCATCTAGTGCAGGAGTAACTAGGGGTTACGACCCCCAGTTGATATCCAAATGAGGTCCTGAGAGAAACTCACAATCTCCTCTTTTGTTTCGTTCATTTATTTTGCAAATTAATATTAGAAGATTGTGTGTGCTAACATTTAAAAATGTTACTGAAATCCCAGGACATTTCGTAGGGGTATAACTCTGGTGTCCTGGGGAAATTGGCCCTTCTCCATCACGGCCCCCTAATAATCACCACCCCTGAATTGGCTACATCACCCTCTCTTCTCCACTAATAGCTGGTGTGTGGTGGGCGTTCTGGAGCACTATGGCTGCCATCGCATCATCCAGGTGGATGCGACACGCTAGTAGTGGTTGAGGAGATTCCCCCCCATGTAAAGCGTTTTGAGTGTCTAGAAATGCGTTATGTCAATGTAACTGTAACTCTCTGTCCTGTGTCAGTTACTGTGATATAAGCCAATCATGTGTGTCTGTGAGCTCACGTATGTAGACGATGCCAAATAGCGCTCTTTTCCACGTGTTATGTTGCCTTGTAATACTGCATGAGCAGCAATTCAAAAACATGCGGTTGGCTGGCTTCATGTGTCTTAGAGAAAGCATGTATTAACGTTTGTTCACCCTCCCAGGTTGGTAGCAGTCGTATGATGAGTCTTTATTGGTCATATATACATATGCACAGTGAAATTCTTTTCTTCAAATACTCCAGCATGTTAGGAGGTTGGGGTCAGAGCGCGGGGTCAGAGCACAGGGTCAGAGCGGGTTAAGGGCCTTTCTCAAGGGTCCAACAGTGCTGGGGCTTGAACCCCCAACCTTCCGATCAGTAACCCAGAACCTTAACCATCAAGCCACCACTGTAGAGAGAGCTGGCTGGTGGGTGAGAATTAACATGTGACCAAATTTTCTATCTACGTTTGCACAGGATGCCTTAACGTCCCTTCCGCATATGGTACGAGTGAACAGATCATAATGCACCTCCTAGTCACACATGATCCCGTTAACACTTGTGATCTGATCATTTGAGACGCATTTTATCATCAGGTGTACCAGGAAAACAGAAAGACGCTCAAGACACAACTCAGCTGACATCAACAGCATAATATTGTCACCTGGGGGATATGATGCAAAACGTGATTTCTTCTTTCTAGACAAATCATGTTTGTTCCGTGCCTCTTCGTCGTCTTCTTCGCTGTCGTCTTCCCGTCTCCGTTTATTTTGATTCTGTGTGGGATCCACGTGCTTTATTAAAGGTTCATCATCACTGCTGTTCTCCTGTAAAAGATGCAAGAGGTGCAAGGTTCTGATCTAAACAACCGAGAAAGGCAGAAACCAATCAAGAAGAGAACTGACCCATACCTGCATTTTTAAAAGTTCCTCTTCTACGATTTGCTTGAGTAACAGTCTATGTTCTGCAGTGAGTGAGTCCCTGCCCACATGCTCCAGATACTTCTTTCGTAGTATGCCAAGTGTCAAAGTACTACAAAGTACACACAAACAGATCGCAGTTCAGGATTATAAACAAACAGTTCAAGCATTGATCCATTGCTACATGACACTAAGCAAGATGCATTGATGTTAGCATGAAACATCCACCGTACAAGTTCAAACCGAGCTGCTGCGCTCGCGAGGTTCCCACAACACTGCCTACGTCATGAAAACATTGACAGGAAGTTTTTACAAATAAATCTGCTTACCTGAGGTCTGAGCACCTCTGCAGCTCTCGTGAGACGAATTTGCGAATAGCCACCGCCTCTGAAACCATCGCTAATTTGAAACACTTAGCTGTAGGAAAACGACGCGAAGACGTCGCGCACGTCCACGTTTGGCGCGCTCTCTCTACCGGTCGCGCGCACGCTGCATTGCGTCATCACGTACTCGCGTTCTGGAGATTCGGAATCCATTTGATCCTTTTCAGACGCGCACTCTCCGTATTCTCCACTTTTTCTGTCACTACATTAAAAAATTATGTACCGACACAGTATCCGAATCTAATGTCCGAAATACCACACTGACGGCGTGCCTCCGTCCCTGAGCTGTCTTTAATCAAATCAAATGCGCTTCCGCGACGCGAAGGAAGTCTCAAATCGTCCTTGGGGGCGGGGCCTATTAGTGACGTGATAGCTATGGATCCATGCATGAACAATTAGTTTTTTTTATAGGGAGGTAATTACCTACTCTGCCAGCATTTGGGAATTCGTGCGCTCACTAAATATTGAAATATACTCATTTTGACTTATTTTATGAATTACACTCTTTAAACCTTATCATCTAATGTAAACCCTAATTTTAACTTTTAACTTAATTCTAATCTTTATAATTAACATGCAATCTTAAATAACGTCCAAGATTATGTTGTAATAAAACCTAAGCTGAATTTGGTATATTTTCACTACATTACCCACAATGCCGATCGACTACCTGCTGAAAGCGGCGCCAGTGGGACTTTTGTCATCTCTACCTAAAGAGAATGATGCAGCAGTGCTTTAGTCTTCGAGTCTGTCCAGCTGTCTCACTATGGCAAGCGGAATTAGCATGTAAAACTTTGGATTGACTATCCATAATTATATTTTAGATAGTATTAATAATTGTATTTCGACAACTCATGATTATAATTTGCCTAGTCAAAATGATTGAGATATATTTAACGATAATTTGACTAGTAAGAAATCTGAAAATCGAGATATCTGTAAATACATGTTGAATATCCCTTTAAGATACCTTTAATGACGTCATACGTGTCGTCAGTTGACGCGTCATACACACACATAAAGGTAATTAGAGATAGCTCACACTCAATTTTGACCAGTCAAAATGATATTTTCAGATATCAGAATTGAGTTTTGAACTAGTACAATTTGCTTTCTAATGATGTGAGTGGGATTTAGAAAACATGGCGGCTGCTGTTCTGAACCTTTTGGCCTCTTGGAGTCGCTGTTTCTCTGATATTTTAAAGCCGCATAAGAATATACTGGAGTGTGATAAAAAAATATGGACTATAACCATACAAATTAATTTTTTATGGATTGATGAATTTGACGTGTGTATCACTTTTCAATGGCCTTTTCTCTGTTCAAAGAATTTGTAGATTAGTATTTCTTCACGCTTTATTCTATCCTGATTTAATAACATTATGTAGTTTGTTGCACAGTCATTCTTTTTTCGGATTAATAGGCATATTTTTATTTGGTATATAGGTTTTAATTTGTCTTAACTTTGTCCGAACTGCACTAATTGATTAAATACACAATTTAGATATCTATAAAGTAATTTCAAATAGTCAGAATGTTAATTCAAGCTATGTCTATTGAGATTTGTCCTAGTCAGAATGACATTTGCAGATCTCTATAAATAAAGATTGCCCTAATCAGAGATCCATTTGAGATATCTAATTACATTATAAATGACTTTAAACTAAGATTTGACTAATAATAAATTAAATTTAAAAAAATCTTTAAGTTTGAACTAGACATAAATCAAATTCAAGATATCTACAATTGTATTTTTACTATTTATGTTAGTTTCAGATATCTAAAATGTATTTTTGGATATCTTTAATGATGAGGAATTTGGGAGATCTTAAATTTGAATTATTAAAAACCAAACAGATATCTCGAATTACATTTTGTAGAAGTGAAAATTCAATTAGAGATAGCTCTAATTAGAATTATACATTGTGCAAAGTGAATGATATCTTTAATTAGAATTTCTACTAGTCAAAACTCTTTTGTAGATATCAGAAAATATTTTCCAATGTAAGTCAATGGAAGTATATGACTAGCCAAAATAACATTGGAGATATACTCAGTGTATATTATGACTAGTCATAATTATGTTGTTTATGTCTTTAATGTCAATTAAGTCAAATCAAAATTGCAGAATAGAAATCTGAAATTGGAATTTTGACTCGTCAAATCTAAATTACGACTATTAGAGCCAAGGGCATTAAATGCTAAACCAGCTTGCCATAGTCTCACCTCCTCATGTGTACACTCTGCTCCAACAGAGAAGGTTCCAAAGCTTCAACTTTCATAATACATCAGTCAACACCATCACGCTCGTCATCTCGTACCAGTCTGAGTCATGTCTCTGCTGTAACTCACAACAACTGTGTCATATAACTGCACTGCATTTTGAATCCAATAGTTGCTGGATTTCTCATTATGACATTGAACTTCACCAGTAAATGGTGAGTGGGAAAAGGCACTCTTGGTCTTTTTGTTTTTAGGAGCTAAAACAGAAGCTTGATCATTATCCCTTACGTTACATTTGACTTATTCTAGTAATGTCTCCATGTGACATTAGCATGGCATACAGCCACTAACTTCTCATGGGAGGAACGAAAATACAGCACTTACTAACAAAGTAGTGACACTCACTAAAAACATCACAAATTTTTCACTGTCAAAAAAAATGTAATGACTTTCTGGGTTTTCCTTTAAGCCTGCCATGTTTTTTTTTTTTCTCCTTCCTTTTAATACTGGCTTCATTATACGGCCTTCCATATAAGCATTTTATTAGCAAGGCCTTCTGTAAATATTTAATGAGGCTTACAATGATTAATGTATTAAAAATAAAAAATTTTTTTAAAAAAAGTATTTTATTAATGGACCTGTGGATAAAATAACAACCACCATTATTTATGGACAGCATAACATGCTACTAAACAAATCCAAAATTCTCATACCCATCAGACATTTCTGATAATACTGTGTATATTAATATGGATTTCATAATAAAAAATAAAAAAAAATTAAAGAGTGAGTGTAAGCATTACATTATTGTTTCACTGGTCATGAGAACAATTCCCATGAGACACTTAAGAGAGAACAGTGGGCTAGTGCAACAACTCTTCAAATCCTATTTACAGCAGTTTGACAGGTTAGCAATTGGTCATTATATCCATCTCATCGTTAAGAGTCAATGTATTACACTTATACATTGAACTGCCAGTTACCGAGAGCTCTGTCTGCAAGAATGTGTTTCCACAAAGCATGTCACTTTCAAATTAAAAAACAAAACAAAATGATCTTTATGATTATAATCACATAAAACAAAGGAATGGTTTATTTGGATATGAAAAAAATAGACCTCAGTGAGTCACACAAACTGCCTTCTTATACCCAAAACAAAAATGGAGGTTTCTGCAGTGGATATGCCAGTGTTTGGCAGTTTTGTTTACAACAATCTATAAAAGTAATGACTGGATGACTGGCTATAGAAAACCTGCTATGGCCAAATCAGCATAATATTTTGTCAGTTTCCTATGACTCTGGGGCAAAAATATGCCCTGGATGTCTTTCTAGTCAGTCTTCAAGTAAAGGGTCAGACATTTCAATATTCACACACATTTTGGGAATGCTTAGCAACTGAGTTTTTAGGGCTTTTGAAAGATTTAAACTGAAAACATACACATGCCTGGCTGCTTGATGAAACAATAGCAGATTTATAACTCAGATGGACCTCCTTAAAGAAATGCTCCAGTGTTTTTAAACTAGTCTCTATCTAGCATTTCCCTGTACTGAAAAAAGAATGGAAATTATGTTTCCAGATACTTGATCATAATGGAAGTCTAAAGGTATTTGTATTTAAATATTTGAATTCCCTTATTCATAGGTATTGTCAATAGTTATTAAGTTCTAAACCTTAAACTATAAGTTTTAAGACACTTATTCATCCATAGGGCTACTTAGTCCTAGGGAAAAAGTTGTGGTTATGGGTTATCAGCATAGTTGTGTAGATTGTATTGGGCATGGACACCACAAATTGTTGGAAAGTAATGGAAAGTTGGATAAAATCAGAAGATTATTAAAAGGTAACGGTTGTAGTTTTATTGTGTATGCACTGTATTTTACTGACAGGAATAAGCAACTGTCCTCATTCTCTCATTATAGGTGTCCTTTGAGTGAACAGGTTTCCCACCCTTTACTCAGAACAGGGAAACACGTAGAAAAATCCTGTCTGTCGCAATCACATACGCTACCTACGCAGTTGATGAGGATAAGGTTGAAAAACACTGGAGTGTTTATATATAACGAGCCACTTGAACACAACTGTTAGGATACTTTAAGGAAAGGTCCAGAATGACACCCACTGTATCGGGAACATGCATCATACATTATTCGAGTATGAGTCGCTTCTAAGTACCTCTCTGCAGCTGTCACCCAACACACACATCCGCATAGAAAAACATCACAGTTCACTACTACGCATTCACAATTCTTGCACACACACAAATGTCACACATATCCTTTTTTTAAAAAAAGTTGAAAATTGTGGACAATAAATTAACAGAATAATAAATAACAACGATGTTCCTTTCATCCTCAAAAATAAAATAAAAAGAAACCACACTGTGGCTCTTGAGATTATTTCTTAGTGCAGTGTTACTGTACCCAAGATCGATTACCATCACTGCTTAACCCCCCTGCCCACCCATCCATCCATCCATCCATCCTTGTATCCAAGTCCCTGCATATGAATTATTCACAATTTTCCTGTTATAGTACCATTAAGCTCTTCTTACTACTCATGTTTATCATTTCTCCCTCCATTCCTGCTTTCAGTCCTTGTACACAGTCTGCTGTCCGTGCCCCCTCTCGTCATGCATAATATGTCTCCGTACATGGATCCTCCTCACACGTCTGTCTCCACCCCCCACACCAGCCCCATCTTCCTCTGACTGACCCACACCTGGAGATGAGACACCACTCGAGTCCAATAAACCCATGCCTCCATGACCAGAGCCCCGGCCATTCTCATAGATTAGTATGTTTAGGGTTTCTTCAAAGATACGAGCTTCTGGGAACTCAACCTATGAGGACAAAGCAAATCATGGAAAGTGAAACGTGAAAAGTGAATAAAGTGTAAATAAGAGACACAATATTAAAAAAAAAACAAAAAAAAAAAAAACCCCAGAACAAGCAGACAACATTTACCAATGTACGCATGGTTTTTGCTTACTTTGGTCTGTTTCTTCTCAGTGGCATAAACGATGGAGGTACAGCAAACCTCAGCGATCTTGCGTCCATCTCCATAGAAGGACCAGCAGCAGATTTCATCTCCGAGTACGTCCTTCATGAAAAGCACTCTACCATTAAATCGCAGCCCTAGTTTATCAAACAGCTCAATGTTCTTCAGCAAGTTGTCATCGGAATTACTAGAGAAGTAATGAGGAAATATTTTTTTTTTAGAAATATTATGTACCAGAATCAAACATACTATATTAGAAGTTTCAGTGCTCCAGGTCAAGTTAATCTCTCATATTCCTGCTCTTAATACTCAATACTTAACTCTTCTCCAAGGTGGTAAATTCCTGGAATTGAAACCCTCCCCCCCCACCTGAGACATATTTTGGGTATCATGATGGGTATCAAACTGGCATGTGAATTAGCTTGAAGTTGGTACGAATCAGCACGTTTTTCAGAGTTTACTATGCTGCTCCGCTTGTGTTTTGGTGTCTGCTCTTTCAGATGTACATTGCAAAGTGTAAGACCAAGCCACTGATTTACGTCGATCATTACAGGCAAGCCAATTCACACCTCAAACCATGGCATCATAACAGTCCCATGATATCACAAGTGTAAATCACAAGCAGTGTTTGTGATCCAGGTATCTACCACCGTTTACTAGATGAGATGAAGCTCCTCGGACAACTGACTGATTAGTGATCAGCTACATATTATTACTAAGAGTCACATATACAGAATGAATTTATAGGCTAGCACGTGCTTCCTCCAAGACACCTAAAGCCAGTGTCTGTGTCTTTTCAAACTGCTGCTCATTCTGTATCGCAGGGCAGCGTAACACATTCAGAGGAAAGTGTCATCTGCCCTCTTCTGCAGGCATGACTTCTGACGATTGGTTAGTATCGCTCTGATTAGTAGGAAAATAGAGTATGCCATCCTTTCAACCCGGAGAGCATGGCCAACTTTGATCTCTTCCCTCCTGTTCTCTTGACTCCTGGCCACAGATGGCTGTGGCCTCATTGGGATTTTCTTCTGCGATCTCCCAATGACACGATGAGCACTCAAGAATCTAAATATTCTCGAAATAAGCAGCTCCACCATATTAGATACGTGTTTACAGCTTTAATAGCATTTATGCATTACATGATGTTGTTACAAGAGTGTATATGTGCTGACAGTACCTGGTATAGGAATATTTATTGTTCCCTCTATTATTCTGCAATTTCACCACAGGCTGAAACAGATTTAAGACCGTTTTAGAAATTATTCTATAAGATTTATATTATTTCATGTGCATATGGATCTGTATGCCTATGTGCGCAGAATGCCAAACAATTTCTCTGACCTTCTTGCAGGTGGCAATCATCCGCTGTTCCTCCTTGGCAGAGGTGATCATGGGGATGCGACAGCCTCCCTCATACACCTCACTGCGATTCTACAGGACGAAAATAATTGTTCACACCTTGAGAAAGACATCATATATATCTATTAATAAAAGGAGAATTGCTGTGACACAAGTGAAAGCAATTACATATAACAATTTAAACAGGCCTGACTATAGTTTTAGAAACAATTAGGACATCAAGTTTCCATGTCTTCATTTAAAAAAAATTATTCACCACATTCCCCACCCACTGAAAGCACCGACATTCAAACAGCTACGGTGAACTGGCTTTCAGAGCAATGAGGACTACAGCAGGCCAAGAAGGCATAAAGAAGGCAGATCACCAAGCATTGGTGATAAAGACACTTATTCATCCATAGGGCTACTTAGTCCTAGGGAAAAAGTTGTGGTTATGGGTTATCAGCATAGTTGTGTAGATTGTATTGGGCATGGACACCACAAATTGTTGGAAAGTAATGGAAAGTTGGATAAAATCAGAAGATTATTAAAAGGTAACGGTTGTAGTTTTATTGTGTATGCACTGTATTTTACTGACAGGAATAAGCAACTGTCCTCATTCTCTCATTATAGGTGTCCTTTGAGTGAACAGGTTTCCCACCCTTTACTCAGAACAGGGAAACACGTAGAAAAATCCTGTCTGTCGCAATCACATACGCTACCTACGCAGTTGATGAGGATAAGGTTGAAAAACACTGGAGTGTTTATATATAACGAGCCACTTGAACACAACTGTTAGGATACTTTAAGGAAAGGTCCAGAATGACACCCACTGTATCGGGAACATGCATCATACATTATTCGAGTATGAGTCGCTTCTAAGTACCTCTCTGCAGCTGTCACCCAACACACACATCCGCATAGAAAAACATCACAGTTCACTACTACGCATTCACAATTCTTGCACACACACAAATGTCACACATATCCTTTTTTTAAAAAAAGTTGAAAATTGTGGACAATAAATTAACAGAATAATAAATAACAACGATGTTCCTTTCATCCTCAAAAATAAAATAAAAAGAAACCACACTGTGGCTCTTGAGATTATTTCTTAGTGCAGTGTTACTGTTACTGTAAATATTTATTGTAATTAAGATTAGCTTAAATGGTACTGCATGTACACAGCATGGCCAAAAGTATGTGGACACCTGACCATTACACCCATGACACAAACCATGGATATTAACACAGAGTTGGTCCTCTCCCCCTTTACTGTTATAAGAAGCTCCACTCTTCTGAGAAGGCTTTCTACTAGCTTTTGGAGCGTGGCTGTGGGGATGTGTTCATTCAGCCACAAGAGCATTAGTGAGGTCAGGCACTGATGTTGAGTGAGGAGGCCTGGTGTGCAGTTCATCCCAAAAGTGTTCAGTGGGGTTGAGCTGTCTGTGTAGGCCACTCGAGTTCTTCCACTCCAACCTTGGGAAGCCATGTCTTCATGGACCTCACATTGTGTACAGGGACATTGTCATGCCGGAACATGTTAGGGCCCCTTAGTTCCAGTGAAGGCAAATCTTAATGCTACAGCATACAAAGACATTTTAGACCACTTTGTGCTTATAACTTAGTGGCAACAGTTTGGGGAAAGCTCATATATGGGTGTGATGGTCATGGTCAGGTGTCTACAAACCTTTGGCCATATAGTGTGCATACTGTCCACACAGTGCGAATCACACAATCCATATGTTCGCTGAGCACACCTAACATAATTGGCTGCACACTCCGATCACCCCATGTGGTACATTCAACACACATTTTGGCTCAGGTTGCCTGTATCTACTGTACTCTATGTGATTATGGTATTTTGGTGTATGGTTGTGCAGGGAGGCTGACCTGCAGTGTGGAAAGGCAGTGCTGGATGAGACCCTGCAGTCTGTAGTACTGCGCCTCCTTCAGTACCTCCTCCAGCTCTCTCTGGCTCTCAGGAAGCGGCACTGTGCCATCCCGTAGGAAGTTCAGCACCAGGGAGAAATGGCGTCCACATCTGTCCAACACCACCCACCCTGGAGACAGAGAGGACGCTCTGAGCTGAAACTCTGAGCTAAATAATTGCTGCACAGTGAAATAGATACATTCTTTAGTTTATGTTCTTAGTTTTTAATAAGGCTCAGAAGCTTCTAGCTATCTTCAACCAGGAGCCCCGTTCACGTATTATACAGCGTGAACACAAAACAACGTTGCAATTCCAAGAAAATTCACACAGCAACCGACAGAGATGAGACCGAGTAAAATGAAGCCAATACACCAACTTTAACTTTTGTAAACAGACTTTTCATAATGTGTAGTAGTTCTCATAAATGTATAGTTCATTCATTACTTATTTACATTGTTCCTTAAAGTGCTTTATCATGAATACATTGTTTTGGCTTTCTAATCTTCCGGGTGGAAAGCACAATAAGACACTGAAAATCACTAAATTAAAAGTACTATTGAGTTTGTGCCAACATTATTGGCACTCTTGGTAAATATGGGTAAAAACACTTGCGGGGGGGGGGGGGGGGGGGGTTTGGGGTCTTTTTGGTTGGCTTAATCTTTATTGGAAATATGAGAGACTTTAATCATTAACTCAGGTGTTCCAAAAACTTTTTGGGCAAAACGACCCCAAACAGTTATGAATTTTGTACAACCCCAATACTTGACCACCCTCTTTTTTTTCCATTCCAGATTTTCATATGTAACATATGAACATTGTATTATGTTAGTAACACATGTACGTGTAACCTCTATAGGGACTCTAGGAAAATAAACCATGTCGGGATGGTGTGACGTGAAGCCGAGGAGCCTGGTTTATTCCTGACGCATGATTTTACGTGCGTACGCAGAAGCAGTGATGTTCACACACTCACCTGTGTACCTAATGTACAACATTCACTATATGGCACGTCAGAGACAAAACATCCCTTTCCAACAGGTTTCCAAATCAAACTGTAAAACGTTTAGCTAATTCATGCGCAGTGACAGGCTCTGTCTCTTACAACCTTCCGCATTGTCGTGACTGTCATAGGCTTCGAAACCTTATGTTCAAAATGAGTCACTCGTCTAGAAAATCCAGAAGAACAGTACGCAAAACAGACCTTTCTTCAGGTTTGAAGGTGACATCATTAAATTTCCAAACGTAAAACATAATAACCTAAACGAAACCTGGTTACTCTTAGTACACACTAACTGTCTAAAATAGTACACAAGTATCTGATTTGACAGAAAACGCTGTTTAGCAGAAATACGGAGAAAAATTGTACTGTTATTGTTATTTTTATTGTTGAACTATGCAAGTGCAGCATGTCAAAACAGTATAAAGACTCAAATAACATGTAGCCTCTGATATTTCTAATATTCCTTTCTAAGACATGCGAACGAAACAAAAAAAAAGGAGAACGCGAGTTTCTCTTGCAACCCCATTCATAAATCAAGCTACCTCTACTTTAGGAACCCTTGCTTTAACTCAAGTACATTTACATTTATTCATTTAGCAGTGGCTTTTATCCAAAGTTACTTAGAAATGAGGAAATACAAGCAAAGTGATATCTATAAGCGGAGAACAATACTAGTGCTACCATGCAAGATTTATAATTGCAGGCTGTCCTCTTTATAAGTACATATCTTCTATGAAAGGAAATAAAGAAATAAATAGTTATCAGACTTTTTTTTTTTTTTTTTTTTTTTTTTTTTTTAATCCTGTCACAATGACCATCTCTCACACATTAACACACCCGGTCTCACCTTCTGAAGTGAGACCGAGTGTGTTACCACCCGAGCCTTCGTTAGAGTGGGTTGTCCACTAATCGTAGGGTTCGATTCCCAGTCCACATACCGAAGTGTCCTTGGGCAAGACGCTGAACCCCAAGTTGCTCCCGATGGTAAGTTAGCACCTTGCATGGCAGCTCTGCTACCATTGGTGTTTGTTTGAATGGGTGAATGAGACACAGTGTAAAGCATTTTGGATAAAAGCACTATATGAGTGCAAACCATTTACCTTCTGAATCGATGGTCACCTCCATACTGCCATCACATATCCTCCTGAGCAGGCTGTCCTCTTTGCTGAGGGTCTGGACTGTGGTGTAATGCAGGGATCCACCAACGTTCAGCTTCACATACTTACTGCCAGCCAGACCTGGTCCTACCTTCTTCTCTACACCGTGGCTGGGGGACGGAGGGGCACAGCTGGGCTCGGGCACCACATTCCCACCAGAAGCTTCAGCAGACATCAGGAAAAAGCAGTGCAACCCTTGTAATGTACTGCCTACAGGTGAAACACACACTGATCAGATACCAATACCATCGTGAAACTCAACCGTACTCCAGTTTTAAGCAAAAACCTCAGCCAATAACAGCTTTGGAAGGCAGACAATAAACTGAAGTTAATCATCGCATCAGGGATCATAAATACGACGCACAAAACACGTCACCGTCCAGGATATAACGCAATACATATCGCATCGCCTGATTCACTCCAGTGCTATTCTTAGTAGGCAGAGAGAGACATAAAAACCCACAACAGTCCGGGGGGAAAAACACAGATAACCACTTTGCAATCAGGACCATAAGTTCGCTAGCTCTTCCTCAGACTTTATCATGAAATGTTCAGAGCTCATTCCTCTTTAATTCAAAACAATGAGGTCAGTGACTACAGATGGCGAGACAGTGACATCTCACTAGCCAGCTAGCTAGCTAGCTAATCCCAGGGAGAACTAACGTTCAGCTAGCTGTAATAATTCAGCGACCCGTTCTGAAAATATACACCACTAATAAACATGAGAAATAACAACGAAACCAGAATTATCTAGCTAGCACACAGCGCAGTAACTTAAACCTAGCTAGCATGCTAGCTTACTTTCAGTCTGTGGCTAATAATGTTGACTAGTGATGGATGTCATGGCAGAACTAATTGCTTACCGAGCTGCGTGTCTGAATAAGCGCCTAGAAGCTCAAAAACACTACTAAACGATATAGGATTTACATTAATAATTATATATATAACGTTATAAAAAAAAATGTTTCCAGCTTTATTTCCCGTCAGCGTTCATCTATTACTCGCTTCCTCTTGAGTAATTTCCGTGGCGTTGGAAACTCTACAGCTGATTGGTCAGAACACACGCCTGTCACTTTGTCTAGTCCTGCCTCTCCACATATATCACGCGCAACAGCTACGCACAAAGCAACATACTACCGTACTGAATACTATGCCAAAATAGTAGATATGGCAGCTATAGCAACATTTGGTTGCGTACTTATTAGACATGCTTTTTAGTAGGGTAGTACGCAGTTTGGGCGTAGCCTGTATCATGCGCGTGCACGCTACTGGGGATTTCAACCAATCAGGACAGCTGATTTAAATAGGTCACTGTTTTGTTTTTGTTCTGCAAAACGGGAAGGTTAAAGCTTAAATAGCATACTGTATTGTGAATTTTAATCAGTATTTGATTAATTTGAAATCTAGTAATCAGTAAGATGGCCTAACCTAATGATCTGCTACAAGATTTTAGTAATATGCTGTCATTATATTTTATGATAATATTTTACAGTGAAGGATAATCATGTTGTGTGAAAGGTATCTATTGTCTTATTGTCAAATGTTTTATATATATATATATATATATATATTTTTTTTTTTTAAACTCTATCACTCACTTTCAGTAACAGCTTTATCCTGGTCAGGGTTACCTTGGATCTTTAGCCTTTTCTGGGAACACTGAGTGTGAAGTGGGAAAACACCATGGATGGGACAGGGACACCTAGGCCAATTTGCACAGATACATTCACACACCTAAGGGCAATTTATCTTAGCCAGTCCGCCTACTGGTGGGAGGTGGGAGGAAACTGGAGAACCTAGAGGAAACCCCCACAAACAGGTAGAACATGTATAGAAATATTTTGAAATCTAGCAAAATATGATTATATGAACGGGCTTTCATATAATCATATGAGCTTTCCATCTGAGTAAATGATTATTATGTAGGTCTTTCATTAACTTCAGCAAAAACACACTTCATACAATATTCTAAATGTTATACAGTATATGTTATGCTTATGACCA
Organism: Stegophilus panzeri; assembly: GCA_024331685.1. Taxonomy (NCBI): domain Eukaryota; kingdom Metazoa; phylum Chordata; class Actinopteri; order Siluriformes; family Trichomycteridae; genus Stegophilus; species Stegophilus panzeri. Next base: position 7,752,511 of record JANDJT010000102.1, read on the forward strand.
TGGCCATTTATGTCCTCCTGATGACAAAAAATAAAGGCAAGTTTTCACCATCCAAGAGACCTTTATTTATTCTTAAATCTTAGCAAATAAATTATGCCTTCATGACAATATATTATGTTGATTAATAAATAATATGAACAATTGAATATTAGTAATACTTCAATGCAACAGAGTCCACAGCTAGACTCCAAGTATGGCACAGTGGAAGAGACAAAAACTCACTGCTTAATAGTAACAATAAACCATGATTCAATTGAAAAATAACATTATAAAAAGCAGTTCAGTTTGATACTGCGTTACAGCAAGCAGCTGATTTTTTTTTTCTTCATATTTTTTGACAACATAGTGCATATGCAACAACATCAACTCTGATAAACAATGATAGTAAGGATAATTGTTTGAATGAACCCTAAGCTGAAGCAATAAAATATACAATCGTTGCGTGCCCTAAGCATGAAAGACATTCCGCCCCTTTAATCCCATAGTCATTCAACATTAAGCAGAAAGAGATTTTTAAGAAACAGCAAAGAACATTATGAAACGCTGGCATTATTGGTCATTATTACATTATAAATGTAGGAAATACTATGGCAACCTGTGAAACATGTTTTTAACGTCACATTATGGGATGTCATTATTTTGGCACTGGATCAGTTTCGTATACATCCGTTTTTGTATACATAATATTCAATCAAAATATTTACATTCAATATATTGTGTCTTTTGTGTGTGTATGTGTGTGTACAGAGGAGTATGAGTATAGTGGGATCATGTTTTTGTTCATGTGTTTTTATGTGTGTTTGTGTGTGCTCCTGTCTTTTATATGATTCACTCCCTGTGTGAAAAGTTCTCTCTCTCTCTCTCTCTCTCGCTCTCTCTCTCGCCCTCTCTCTCTCTTCCCCCCCAAGTTGCTGACTCACCCTTAGCCTCATACTCTTTTGACCCTTATCCTCACTATGTCACTATCTTGATCTCTTTTAAGTCCCTAAGGCACCAACCTAAATATTAGAAAACATATCTGATAGTGAGAAACCATAAGCTCTTGCTTAACCCTTTTAATGCTTTAACAGTCTCTTTTCTCTACACACACACACACACACACACACACACACACAGACACACGCACACTGTTACATGAGTCAGCAACGAGCAAGAGAGATACTGAAAATAGAGTGAAAAAGAAAGGAAAAAGGGTATATTTGTTAAAGGACTGCAAGTGAGAGACAGACATAAAATCATCCATTCTTTTTCTTTCCATCCTTAATTTTGGATTTCCCTCTCATATCCTGCTTCAGATGGACACCTCATACTCCCTTGTGTCCTACAGAGAAACAGAACAACCATAAAGAGCCACATGATTGCTTTATCCGAGAGGAATTATACAGAAATACATCATCTCAGTGTTCGCAGAAACATGATTCTAACTTTACAGGGGGGTCTGACCACCTTTAAAGAAAGAAAGACAAACTTATTAGGAGGTGTGGAAAATCCCACATGTTCAATCGTTTTAGTGGCAAACACTAGAATATGTTTCTCTAGACATGTCAGAAAGACAGACATTAAATGACACTTTCATGCACCGTTAAAACAGGCCATAATATTTCTTTTGACACTCTTGATAAGCTTGACTCTCTAATTTCATATTTATTCATTCTGAAGAGCATGAAAATAAAAGTGTTTTTTTCTCTCTCTCTAAATAAAGCTAGCTAGCTTGGTCTAGTAATAGAGCTGTATCAACTGACCAATTAATTCATTTATCACACCAGTAATCTACAAAGGTGTTTTACACTATATAGGGCTCTAGCTATTTAAAGATTATAGTTTAATGTTTATATATAGTATAGTTTTATTTGTAGTTATATTTTATAGTTATATAATTAAATTAATACAGTTATATAAATAATGTATAGCATTATATTATATTGTACAAATAATTGCACATAACTGATCTTTAGACCAGTTATAGTCAGCCTGTTGCGTCCACCCATCTTTATATCCTACGTTTTATATA
>JANDJT010000102.1:7770671-7784653 GCA_024331685.1 Stegophilus panzeri
TTATTTTTATTTATTTTTTTTTTGGGGGGGGGGGGGGTGTTTTTTTTTTTTTTGCCTGATTAACATCTGTTAACAAAGATATATTACTCCACAAGTGTTGCTTAAAGGCTAGCCTACCATGCCTGATCCAAACAATGATTTGTACTAAGTGAGCAAACATTTTTGTGTGTAATGGAAATCCATGGTTGGATCAGTTCCATAATAAACACATTGTGAAATCAAGGCTCTTTTATTTGTCATCCAGATTGCTTAATTTCTTTTACCCTGTCTTTATCCACTTTAAATCACCCACCATGTTTTCATTTGCTGTCCACCACCTCTTCTTATCCACTTTGTTCCTCTGTCTGTAACTCTTCTGTTCTGTGTACTTCCTTCATCTGTTCTCCACCACTTTTTTTCCCAGCCTCTTAGCAGGATGTCGTGGTCTCTGGACCTGCTCCCTCTGCCTCCTTGTGTGGAACTGGGTGGGCCTCCCCTGAGTGGCCTTCTGTGGACTCTGCTGCTGCTCTTTCTCTGGTATTGCTACCGTGTCGGCGCCGACCCTCCGTCCTGCTCATCTGGCTCGGCTCATTCTGCTTTATCTCGCTCCTCCAGCTGCTCTCCAGTCGAGCATGGTCATTCCACCCCGAAACCTTCCCCTGCAATCGCTATGGAGAGCGGAGAGGAAGAAGAAGCGAAGAGTTACCTGATGCCGGTGTTGAGCCATGGCCCATTTCCTGCTCAAGCAGCAGCAGGAAGCAGGAAGTTGTACACAGCACTGCAGGAGTATGCCAAGCGTTACAGTTGGGCCGGCATGGGCCGCATCCACAAGGGCCTGCGCATCCAGGTCAGACACATATAGAAGAAAAAGAGTGTGAGGTCTGGGTTTGGGGTCCTGTTTAAGAATGGTAGAGAACCCAAGGACTAAGTCTGAGATGAGTAGTGATGCTGAGGAAGAAAGCATTTAGGATTAATTATTGTTTTAAAAAGGAGCATATGAATATTAAAAAAAAAAAAAAAAATTCCGTCTTCTATCTCAACTTCATGTCAACTTCATGTCCTAATATTGTAGGTTCCTGAAATAATAATTGGACATAAATGTTGATTCAAGTCATAATTAAAAGTGGAAGGTTGAGAAGTAATATTGATGCCGTCTACCATTTCACTGTGGTGGAGAAACAGACAGTTTCAATAACTGAGGGTAGGAATGATTGTTTTTCCTGCACTCATAAAAAAAAACATTTTGCACAGAGGCTCTACTTGGAAAATGTTTAAAAAGGAAAACCCCTCTGTATAGTTTTACAAAAGAACCTTTAAGTAGTCACAGAGGGACAAACTGAGGAAGGCTTTAGGGTGCTAGAAGAGTTTACCTGTTTTTAAAAGGTACTGATTTGACCATAGAGATCAAAGCCCATCTGGAAATGCTGGCTGCGTTGTATACGTACAGGTTTACAGTAGTGGAAATGTTCTGAAAATACTAAAATAGACCAGGCTAGTAAACCTTAGTGGTGTAGAAATAAGTCAGTTACATCTGCTACAGGAGGTAGAATGCAAACCTCTACCAAACTGTGGTCCAAATCAAATTTCTTTTGATATATGACACACCTTTATGAGTGATATTTGATGCACTCTCTTTCTCTCTCTCTCTCTCTCTCTCTCTCTCTCTCTCTCTCGACTCCATGCCTTCTTCTTATTATTTTATAGACTAGGATGAATGATCGCTCCACCATTCAGAAGCCCCACCTCTTCTACCTTCCCGATGTTCCGAGCATCCCTTTCTTCCCTCGGGATGCTCATCGCCATGACATCGAGATCTTGGAGGCCAGCTATCCTATAATCCTTGCTGAATTCCAGGCTGTCTTCAAGAGAGGCATTGACACAAAGCTGGGCTGGATATTCCAAGGACCTAAGGTAATAAAAGTAATATAATAAAGTATAAAGTAAAGTAATGTAATTATATAATGTATTATAAAGTCTTATACTGGCTGCCATGCCAGATTGGAGGATTTGAATAATGCGATAAACCTATACGAAATTCTTAAATAATTGAATTTAAAAAACAACTGTGGGCTTAAAATGGAGGGTTAGGGTTAGGCTTAAGTTCTTTTTTAGCACAACGTTTTGAACAAGTTTCATTTTTAGATCGTCACGGTTCGAAGTTCCAGGTTTAAGCTGCTGTAAATGTGATTTTGCAGCAACACTGAGATCTACTAAAGATGCATTAAATATTTATTAAGTAGTATTTCTAGCTCACTCTCTCACTCACTCTTAATCCCTCTCCTGTTCGCTTTTACTCACTCGCTTTCACTCGCCTCACTTTCCTACTCACTATCTCAAATCAATATCTGCACTGCACCACTGAGAGGTTTCCTGCCTTGCTTCATCATACATGTAAATTCATCAATAGAAGCTTCACTGGTGCTTAGTGAAAACACAGCCTTGTTCATTTATTCGTTAATCATGTTTATGTTTGTCGCTTGACTTCTCAGGGTCAGGCATTGTTTCCACTCTACAACGCTGGAGTGTGTGTGGCAAGTAATTGCCGCGCGTGTCCATGTACGTACCGTACTCTCCTCTCCCTCAGAACTTTCATCAGCAGTAACTCCCTTGGCTCAGCAGGTTTCTGGCTTTTGGGCCCTGGGGCCTCACTAGGGGGAACCTATGGGCCCACCAACACACGTCTCCGGTGCCATCTGGGTAAGTGCTGACTCCTTCTATAGCGCCAGTTATCCTACACAATGGCTAATGCATTAATGGTGAAAGGAATAGGTAATCCTTTCTTAGAATATCATATAGAAAAATGTATAAGACATAGGCTTGAATCTGTAATTCAGAATGACAAGAAATCCCTGTAGCGAACTGATTAAAGCTTCTGATTTTTTACACAACTATATGTTCACGAAGCCGAGGTTTGTTACCACCCTAAAGTAGTTACTTTCCTATACTTGCACGTCTAAAGGTGTTTTATTCCTCAGACACCATAGCATTTTTCCAACTCTAATAAATAAGAAAATGTTAAAGAACAACACATCATATTTTTATCCATTTACAATGACACTTTTAACATTAAAGACAAATAAGGCAAATGTGATATTACCAACAAACAACAAAGCCCTCCGTCCTGACAACTTGCCTGTGTAGGAAAACATAAAGGAACAGCTTTAACTCTAACTGTTACAAAGCAGTCAGACATCAGCAGTTCTTTCTGAAATAGGAATCTGCTCACAGAACGTGTCATCAACAATTAAGCATTTATTTTATTAACAAATTCTACATGTCCCTTAGGTCTCCAGACTCCTTCACAGTGTGAACTGGTGGTAGGGGGTGAGCCTCAGTGCTGGTCTGAGGGACACTGCCTCCTAGTGGATGACTCTTTCCTGCACACCATCTCGCACAATGGTAAGCGTTGAAATTAAAGCCATTAAAATCATGAAATAATTAAACGTTGTTAAAATGTCACTATAAGTCATAAAAATGCATAGACATAGTATCAGATTTGACTCTGACTGTAAGTTGTTGTTGTTTTTTTCTTCTTTTTTGTCAACTAGGTGGTGCTGAAGATGGTCCAAGGGTGATTTTCAGTGTCGATCTGTGGCACCCAAATGTTGCAGCAGCAGAAAGACAGGCTCTGGACTACATCTTCAGTCCTGAACAGTAATCAACTACATATCTCTGAGCTCACCAGTAACACCGAAAATATGCAGAGATGGAGCCTAACTGCATCTCATTCCGTTTCAGCTGATCTCTTCTCTAAACTACCAAGAAGAAATATGGAGACAAATTTGACGTATCTTTCCATCATGAGATAAATTGACTTTATGTAACTGCATTGTACTTTCCCCAAAATGTACTGAAAAAGAAAAGTTTGTCTTCCCTCTGAAAGTTCCTCTAAGTAGAAGCAAGACCAAGCACACGTTTCTGTCTGACTGTCTTTATCTAACGTGCTCGCAAAATCTGTGAACGTTAGACAAGCTCCAATTTTCAATATCTTCATATCTCTTTTTGCTTCGTGCCTGTCTTGATAACTCCGATCTCCTGTTGTATCGTTTTGTGCCTGATTTGGTAACTTGATCGTGACCTTTTTTCTGACATATACTGTGATTCAAGCTATTTTGTCAGTACTGTATGTATATTATATTTATGTCTGTACTGAAGACCTAGTTTTATCATATGGAGTTTTATTTTCGTGATGAATTTTATTTTCAGACACATTCTGTGAAGCACACGGCAAAACAAGTATTTGATCCGACTGCATGCATGTGTTGTGAAGCCTGACTGTACAGCCAATGTGATGCATCGGACCCATCTCCCTTGCAAAGCAAACATGTAATCAACTAAAGGTGTATTCTTCAAATAAAGACTTTTTTTGTCAAAGCTACAAATTGTTCATAATGCTACAGATAATATCTTAGCATAATTAACTGCACAATTCAAAGGTTTTTGTCAGGTACATAAAACCACACATGTATTAGCTACACACATTAGCTAGCTGGCTAAAATAAGCTAAAATAATCTAAAATAAGCTAAAATAAGGTGACATTTAGACTTCAGACAATGGCAGAGGGAAGGTAAACATTTTTCGGCCATCGGTGAATGTGAAGTTAGCTAACACTAAAGGTTGTTTAGCTCATTTAGTGATTTCCCCCCAAAACACATGCATGCATTCTTCCTAAACTGGAACTTTTGAATACTAAGGCAACTAGACACCCCTCCTCGCCTTGATTAGTTGGATGTTGATGGTCCATATCTTTTCCTTTTCTTTTCCTCTGAGCAGGTATACTGACAGCTGCCAGAATGTGGCCTTAGCTTCAAGTCCATATCTGAAAGTGCTGAAATAGGAAGAAGGAAGTCATATTTATATATTTTGTTAGCCAGTTGGCTGAGACGAACTAATGATTTTTACACCTTTTGCACACCATATTCTTAAATGTTCTTAAAATTCACTGCGAAAGCTACCCACATAGCTACAATGAGATGAATCGAAAGTGCGTCTAGGAAATGTTCAGAATTGTCAGATAGAGGGATAACATTTGCAGCTAACACATTCTCTGACAGGATTTTTAAGTCATACTCATATATGTTCATACTTTTCCTCTTAATACTAGCTAGCTGGCTAAAATAAGCTATGACAAAATTACTTATTTATAATGCACATAATCCTGTCACATTCTGTCCCTATCTACTGACTAACATGTGCTAACCTGACAGGATTTCTGACAGAATTTTTCAAATGTTCATAATATCTAGCTGGTTAAAATAAGCTGTTACAACGTTTCTTATTTATAATATATATAATCTGATATTCTATCCATATCTACTGAATAACATGTGCTGACCTGACATGATTTCTGAGAGACATTTTAAAATGTCCATAGTATTTGCAGTTAATGCTAGCTAGCTGGCTACCATGTGCTAACCTGACAGGATTTCTGAGAGGAATTTCATGTAATATTCATGAATGATCATAATCTACACCTCTAACACTAGCAGGTTGGCTAACATGAACTAAGCCGACAGGATTTTTGAGAGGAATTTCATGTAATATTCATGAATGATCATAATCTTCATTGTTAACCCTAGTGAGTTGGCTAACATGAACTAAGCTTGCAGGATTTCTTAGAAATGTCAGTCATATTCAGTCATATACATGCCTGTTCATCATCGTCACTGCTAAAGCTGATTATTGGTTCATGTAATCTCACTTGAAAAGATATTTCACAAACCAGCACCTTCTCAGAAAGTTTGAAGGGTGTAAACTCGAGTGTGGAATGGAGAGATATATTTAGACATATTTAGAGGAACATAGAAAATGTGAACTATGTGTCTACCTCTGAGACTGTATAGTCTGTAATCACTCTTTGAGGGTGAAGGGAGATTGACACAGGTCACACAGAGATTCAGGGGTCATTATAAGATTTATTCATGTTAATTAATTAAACTTATTCATATTCACTCATTTATGTTTATGGAGATCATTAAATCATTAAATTTACAGTGCACAAATCGGTTAATCCTCTTTTTCTACTACTGTAATCAACCCAGGTAATCTGGCTCAGTATGACATTGGCCTTCCGTGTCTATAGAGGATCACACTCACTCACACACACAAACACACAAACACACACACACACACACACACACAGACTCACTGACATGCTTTATAGTACCCCGCCCTAAATGCATTTGTACTGTCATTTGTACTGTCACATTTATACACTATACCAAGGATTCAATCTATTATAACATATTCATACTGTACATTCTAACATTTCAGTGTATCAATGCCTTCACACATTTCCTTACATTTCCCCAATTCAATTTGAAATTTTCATTTTGACTAGACATGACTGCACTTGAACCAACTGAACTCTGCTTAACATTTATCAGTGCAGCACACTGGCAACACTTGGATGGATTTTGTCGGTTATCCTGTTGGATGTCATCATTAGATTACCTGATACTACAGTGATACTAACATTTCTCTGTCTTAAAACTCTTCCTTTTAAAATGTTTCCTTAAAAAAAAAAGTAACGCTTGTGGAAAAACTGTTTCTCTGTGGATCCTTATCATATTTGCCAATACTTGTAAACAGCATTGGACAGACTTTTGTGTTTGGTGTATACACAAGAGCTGTGGGATTTATCAGTTGGCTGATATTCACTGAGCATTTGGCAGTAATGTGGTCAGATCTGCGCTTGCATTTGACCAGCATTAAGGGCTCTGTGATTACTGGGATCTCTCATGCAAACAAAAATATCCTAAAGCTTGTTGGGTAGGCTTATTAACAGTTACATAACACAGACTATATATATATGTGTGTGTGTGGGGGGGGGTGTTTCTTTCTCTTTGTCTCCAAATTCATTTCCAGAATTATTGACTCATTCTTGAAAATGTACAAAAAATATTATGCAAATTACACACGCAGTGAGTGGTATTCTGAAGTTAAACATAATGGGCTTTATTTTATTGAGTTCTATTTTTATAGTAATTTTCTGCATAATACTGGTTTCAGAATAAGTAGAGCATTCACTAAATATCCTGTGAAGCCTCCACTAGAAAGAAAACACTGAGCATCTTTCTGTGATGCCTTAAAACAGTGGTCACCAACCTTGTTCCTGGAGATCTACCTTCCTGAAGACTTTATCTCCAACCGTAATTGTGTCCACCTGATCGTTGCCTTTAGAATTTCTTTATCAACTAAAGCAGGTGTGTTAGATTTTGGTTGGAGATTAAACCAGCAGGAAGGTAGATCTCAAGCCTTAAAAGACTGTATAACACTTGTAGAGCATGCCGGCTTCCATGCAGAACATTTCAAATTCTTTACTTTACTTCTTTATGCTTATATTTATGCATGCAAACTTCTTCAATTCAGACTATCGCTTTTAAATAGTGTTCAAGTCTTGACAGTGAGATAGCCAGCGTAAGTCTAAATCTCCTGGTATAGTAAACCAGACTGTGGGTTTCTAGTAGCAGTAGCCACAACAAAGCCTCAATAGCACAAAGCACAGTCATACTTCCATATTTTACAGTGTGTATGGAGGTGTTTGTTCCTTTTTTCCAACACACCTTCGATGGTATGAATGAACAGTAAGTTAGTTTTTGCTCTTATCTGATGACAATACACAATTTCAGAAGTTTCAATGATGCTTAGCAAATTTCAGATATTATCATTTGGGTTGCTCTCAGAAACAGCTTTTTGTTAAGGTGGCATCTAATAATTCAATTTAAAATTTAACAAACCAAGCATCAAATGTGATTCTGAAACTGATTTTAAAGGCTCCTTCTATTGGGGCAGTATGCTTATGCATCCTCTTTGTTGTTAGGGGAAATGTGTATTATAAAAATCAATTTTGTGCAATGCGTTATACACTAATATTCGTCCAATAGTATTTTTTTCTAATATCGTGTCCTTATATAAAGTAGATGTGAGATGGGGAAAAGAAAAGAAAATAGATGAGATTGCATTTTTTTTACCACTTAGAACTGACACACTGTCTGATAGTCTGGTGTACATCAATCAAAATCCATCACTGTCACAAAATCCTGCCCCATCTGTCTCTCCTTATGTCCAATCAGATTCTCTCTCTCTCTCTCTCTCTCTCTCAGTCATTCTCTCTCAGTCTCTCTCACTCTCTCTCTTCCACTCTTTTTCTCTCAGTTTCTCTCTTTCATCATTCACCGCTAGCAAACAGACAGAGATGAACGTCTGACCTTTTTGCTGTTAGACCAAGTTCTGCACAGACAATAAGTGGGAGAATTCTTTACTTACAGCGAGGTTGTGAAGAGACAGGTGAGTGACAGGGTTTAAAAAGAAACTCACAACTTTACAACTCGCAACTTTACAAAGATTATTCTTAAAATTTTGAAGGTTATTATATTTGGAAGTATTTCTTTAATATAGCAAATATCACAACATTTTATAAATAATTATGAAATCGTCTAGCATTCGATCTGTCCTCGATCATGACATTGTAGGTATTTAATTATCATCTTTGGGCACCATGAATTCATAGCATAGCACAGTATAGCGCAGTTCTCTATACTGTGAGCAGTGTTTATATAAAAGAGAAAAAGTGTTATTTTCATAATTAACACCTCGTGATATTGTCTGCATTAAGATTTCTTTAAAAACTGATTTCCTTTATTTGTTATGAAGTTATTTGTCATTTCTTTGTGCACAAGATTACTGGCCAAGTTTTACTCATAATCCTACGAAAGACTACAACAGTATCCATATGGAAGCACAGCCGTACATGTTCACACACTCGCTGTCTCAGGGCCAGGAGGAGTCAAGTGTGTGTCTGGGTCCAGCTTGCATCTTTCTGAGAGGGAAGAACATTGTAAGTATGTCTGTCTACGCTCAGTTTTATCATTTGTGGGGGCCGAACATTTTTGCGCATGTACTTGTGTGCCTGTCTGTCTGTGTGCATCAGGCTGTACTACAGTATGTCTCTGTCTCTTGTCACATCCAGAACTGGTGATTAGAGCACACTTTTGCTATAATATAATATAATCTCTGGATTCTCTTCAATCACTTTATTTTGCAGGATTCCTTCAGCCTGCTCTTTTAATATCAATCTGCAGACAATTAACATTCTTGCCTTTCTATAATTTTCTGAATTATCGATATTAACGTCCCTCATTGTGGCTCGAATGTGATGGGCTGGGACAACACATGGTTATTCGCATGTCACATTATACAGAGCCAAAGAGTAATTTAGAAAATGAGTCTACATGATTTTCCTTTATTTAATCAACTGATTTTGCTGGTGGCAATATACCAGCTGTATTTGTGTTTATTCAGAGTGTGTGTGTGTGTGTGTGTGTGTGTGTGTGTGTGTGTGTTTTATGTATAACAGAATCAGCAAACTGAATGTTGCCTGTGAATTGCCTTACAGGAGCGGAAACTTGTAGCTGAAGAGATAGAAGGTAACACATTTCTCCAGGGTTGGAAGGGTTACTTTCAAAATGTATTCCATTACAGTTACAAATTTCTTCTTAAAAAATGTAATCAGTAACGTAATCCGAGTTTCACAATATGAAAGTCATGTAATCTGATTATTTTTTGGATTAGTTCAAGGTCACATATGTAAATAAAGTCAAGAGAAAAGCAATATGATCTAAAATATTATTATTTAGAGCTTATTTTAGAGCTTAATATGTTCAGTGTTTGGATTTGTTTTAATGAAATAAATAAATAAAAGATCATTGATGCAGGTAACGTTACATCACAAAAGCTAGGGTGACCATATTCTGGTTTTCCAAAAAGAGGGCATCTTGTTTGAATGCAGACTTTAATACAGTGAAAAAGATACACTATTAGCATCACATAAATACAGTATATTTAAATAAAATTGGTTTCGCTTTGCCCACATTTTTTCCTACATTCTTTTGAATGTCCGTGGAGTAAAATAAAATATCAGATGCCACGAGTGTACCTTCTGCCATCATTTACACATTATGGCCGTGTAATACGAAGTAATGTGAGAACATGTCATTAAAAATGACCTTATAAGGCCATGGGCATTGTTTAGACTCAGGACAGCTTCATTTGCTGCTATTGTCAAGTAACGGTTTGATGCCGTACACAACAGCGCTTCACCTTCGCACGTTAGCTGAAAGTAGGCTAATGGTTGAGAGGCGGGAATTTGGCCAATAGTTGCTGCAAGCCTTTTATAATCGATTAATTGGTGTGCGAGAAGGTGGGAATTACAGAGCGGGGTTAAAGAAATGCAAACACGTGCACACATGATACAGTATTAAACCATAAGCACATCATAATGAAACTAAAGCTTAATCCTGGACATTTTCTCAAATTTAGAAACCCCAGCCAGACGCTTTTTTAAAGTCCGAAAAAGAGGACATGTCCGGGAAAAAGAGGACGTATGGTCACCCTGACAAAAGCATTTCAGAGAACAATGTGTGTTCGTTTGTACCAAATTAACTTTGCGCGAAATTTATTTGCTTATGCACCAGGAGGTTGCTCATGTGAGTCACGACTGGCAAGAGAGAACCAGAACTGTAATCAAGCAGCGTCCTTTTTATCTCAAAATATTTTTTTGTGTTTTAAATGAAAAAAATTATAATCCTGATAGTATTCCCATTTTTTACAAAATGTACCTGTAATCTGATTACTTTGTTTTTTGACATAACTGTAATGGATTACAGTTACCAGTTTTTTGTATCCTGATTACGTAACGCCATTACATGTATTCCTTTACTCCCAAAGTCTGCATTTCTCTTACTGTCACTTGCATAGTCCTTTTTTTTAGTTCTATATACAGCTTGATCCTCTCGAAGGAATACTGTGCAATCTCTAACCACTTCACCTGTAGCATGTGCAATTACCACAGATAATATATTTGACACTCTAAATTCACTTATAATGGAAACCAAACAGCAGGCGGTCAATAAACGTATAAAATATATGTCTATATATACACTCTCCAGCCACTTTATTAGGAACATCTGTACACCTGCTCTTTTATGCAGTTATCCATCCAGTCAATCATGTGGCAGCAGCACAATGCATAAAATTATGCAGATACAGGTCAAGAGCTTCAGTTAATGTTCACATCAAACATCAGACTGTGGTCAAAAGTGTGATCTCGGTGACTTTAACCGTGGTATGGATGTTGGTACCAGATAGGCTGGTTTGAGTATTTCATAAACTGCTGATCTCCTGGGATTTTCACACACAGCAGTCTCTAAAGTTTACCCAGAATGGTGTGAAAAACACAAAACATTGTGTGAGCGACAGTTCTGTGGGTGGAAACCCCTTGTTGATCAGAGAGGTCAGAGGAAAAGGGCCTCAAAAGCATCTCAGCATGCAAAAAACATCAGAACTTGAGGTGGATGGGCTACAACAGCAGAAGACCACATTGGGTTCTACTCTTGTCAAGAACAGAAATCTGAGGCTATCATGGGCACAGGCTTACCCAAAGACCAGGTGATTTTTATTTTTCTAATCTTCAACTGTCAGGTTTGACAGTTTCCTAAGATTCCTGTTCTTGGATACCAAGGAATGGATATCCAGGAATGGAAACCAATGTGGTCTTCTGCTGGATGTAGCCCATCCAACAGCCATGCCACAATCAAAGTCACAATTATTCTTCATTTTGATGTTTGATATGAACATTAACTGCAGCTCTTGACTTGTATCTGGATGACTTTATGCATTGTGCTGCTGCCTGATTGGTTGATTAGATACCCGCATGAATGTGCAGGTGTACAGGTATTCCTAATAAAGTGGACGCTGAGTGTACATCTTACTGAAGGTTCGGTATCCATGCATCAGACTATCAGACAACTATGTTGGTAACACATATCTACACATTTATTTTTGTTTAAAAGGTAGTTCAATCCTGAAGGGTTTGAGCTAATGTCACAAATACCTTTCACTAAAATCTTACAAAAATGCCTTTCGCATATTCTGTATTTATTTACAGAATTCCGCAACTGCCCTTAGACTTACATTATAAGTAAATGTAAATATAAGTAAACAGGTTTTCTGTTCTCTTCTCAGTACAGGGGAAGCTTGTCCAATTTGGTAATCCCACATAAACGACTGATCTGGTGGATAGAGATTAGGTTGACAAATGCTGGAGTATTTCTTTAACTGTGCGTGTATGTGTGACTCAGAGTTGCGACAGGCCTTTATTGAGTTTGATAAGGATAAGGATGGGCTCATCAACTGTAAAGACTTGGGCAACCTGATGCGGACAATGGGATACATGCCCACTGAGATGGAGCTGATCGAACTCAGCCAGAACATCAATATGAACCGTAAGATACAGTGAAATGTCCAGTGTCTGGGTGCGTTTGGATTTCTTCATGCTTATTTCACTTTCATATACCGCAACATTGTTTACCTTATGTGAACTGATAGATACCTGAAGTTCAGTTGATTCTAATGTTTATCCACTTTATTACATCATTTAATACACCCATATTTTAGTTTGTACAAAACTCTCACTCTCTTTCTCTGGTGCTAGTTGGAGGCCAAGTAGACTTTGAGGATTTTGTGGAAATTATGGCTCCTAAGCTCTTAGCAGAGACGGCTGGAATGATTGGCCTAAAGGAGCTAAAGGAAGCATTCAGAGAGGTGAGAGGTCATTACATCCAGAACCAACCTGAATATTCAGCACTATCTCAGTAGTTCTTTGAGAAAGCCTACTAACAGAGCATATTTCCCACTTGTGTGTGTGTGTGTGTGTGTGTGTGTAGTTTGACATGGACGGTGATGGCGCCATCACTATTGAGGAGCTGAGACATTTTATGGAGAAGCTGCTTGGGGAAAACACTAACAGGAAAGAGATTGAGGCTGTGGTGAGAGAGGCTGACAATAATGGAGATGGGACAGTGGACTTTGAAGGTGAGCGTTTCACACACACTCACAAGACAAACTAGACAAAATGACTATATAAATTGAACAGTACCGTACACACAGTGGTTCATATTTTACACTCAAACATTTGAAGATATTATTTTTCCTTTTTCCCTACTAAAAATACATTTTCATTAAAAATATTTTTAACTTTGAGGCCATAGTACATAGTATATTATTTAAGACACAGGTCAAGACAAGCTGACACTGAAACCTCATTTATGAAGCATTCATACCAGGGCCTTAGAGGGGTCTCTTTTAAAAGGAGCACATGTATAAAGATTTTATAATGCCAACTAATACAGCATAACTGTCTTAAAAAAAAAAAAGCAATCAATATTTGAACAGAACATAACAAACCACACCATATTATAAAATTAGATTATTGGGCATTTATCAAATGATGTAATACATTTTTCATAACTTGAACAAATAATTACAGAGATAATATTTAATCATTCATTATTCATTAAGAGTCAAACATTACACACGTAATAAAATACAGTTTAAATTTACATTTTGTGGATTTAAAACAAAATTCTATCTATAAAGACAGTATACTGAAAGCATTTTATTGCTAAAAACATATGCAGTAGAAATCAATCAAGATGGATCTATTTAGCCAGCTCTGATTTACCCAAAACACACAGGGGAAGTGTCACGTAACTGTCAGGAATGGGATGTGCATAGCCTCCTGCTCTGCTGTATAACGTGCAACATCTATAAATACAATATGACAACAAACATGCAGTCGTGTGGGCCGAGGGTTGTGACCCGACAGCAGGTCACATGATCTAAACTGTCAGACAACAGCTAGGGCTTTTTGTTTGTTTTTAGTGAAATTATCATTAATCTAAACTCTTTTTGCTGATAAGATCCTTGGACAAGCCTTTTCAGAAATATATGTTTAAAAACTCTTTCAAAAAGGGCACAGCAGATGTGAAGGCACAAAGAATCAAATGTCAAAATGTCAGTGAATGCATGGTACAATCTTTAATTAACCCTTTTGTGCATGAATTATGAAATCCTGATCAAGGATTTTTTTTTCTCTGTGTGTTTTTACTTTTCTTTAGGCATAAAAAATAGATTTACTTTCATTTTATTTTTACATACATAC
>JANDJT010000102.1:7802777-7827984 GCA_024331685.1 Stegophilus panzeri
GCAAGAACCGTAAAGTAGGTAGTAGCTGTTTAACATGATATGGTTTTGACATTTTGTGATCGATTACACCATGACTGAGAGTATAAAAGGTGATATCAGTACCTTCATAAGTACTGATCGATTGAAGTGGCTGACTCGTTACGTTCCCTTATTTTCCATACGAGTATATTGGGGTTTGTTTTTGTAAAAAAAAAAAAAAAAAGTAAAAAGTAAATTTTTTTTTTTAAATGTTAAAGTCCCCGTGAAGAGCTTTGAAACACACAGCGCTATTTCATGCGTTAAATCAAGCTACACTGAAACAGGAGGTCAGGTCGGGACATACTGAGTGGCTCCTCCCCCTTTTTAAATAGCCAATAGGGTTTAGCTTACCTCACAGCCTGGGCTATGGGAAAATGCCTGTTACAGTTGGAAAACTGAATACAATGCACGCGCTCGAACACCCAAAACACACATTTAAGACTCATGCTTGATGATATAATTTCTCTCGCTCAACAACGGCACCTTCAGCAAGGTGATTTTTATGTTGGGGGTGGGACACTTCATATTCTAGACAGCATTTGATTGGACAGAAAATCTGCTGAGACGCTGATGTGCAGAATGATGTCATCGATTGTTGATCCGTATCGGTGGTATAGAGAGACTGTAAATTTTGAATGCATATATCTTCCAAACGTGAATTTGGTCATTGTTTTGGAGCATGCTCACTTTGAGATCACCTTAAGGCTGACAATTTCATACTAAAAGCCACAAAACTTCAATTTTGCTTTCGTGGAGACTTTAAAAACAGGAAATAGGAAACCTAAAGATTTTATGTATACTGAAAAATGTCTTAAAGTATCATTATAGATATAAAGTTGGAATGAACTTTTGTAGTATGAATTTCTCTCAGAACAACTTCACAACCAACATTCTTTAGAGATGAGGGGAAAAAAATAAGATAAATTGCAATATAAATACTATAAATTTATTCACGTGTGCCTTTTACTACCAACCAAACACGCCCCTATGGAACAGGTTTCAGTTCTGTAGCATTAAATACTGACACTGAAATGGTGGTTTTCCAAATGGATATACAGTTCTTGCATACACACACACACACACACACACACACACGTACGTAACTACCACACGTACTAATATCAGCGCTAATTTTAACAAGACACATGGTTTGTAAAATACTGACTGGTGCGGCAGTAAGGATAGGCGTTCCAGGCTTTCTCGTGAAACACCAGCGCTCCCTCTGGGGCAACCATCTGAATGAAGGTGGGCACCTTGCTGCAAAACAAAGAAGAACTGTTTATCACTGCAGGTTAATTCTAAGAAGATGAATTTTAAAATGTGAGTGTACCTGGCATTAAGACAATCTAAAAACCTAATGCAAAGTCAACAAAGTTAATAATAATAATAATAATAATAATAATAATAATAATAATTCAGAGTTTTGTCATTTACATTTATTCATTTAGCAGACGCTTTCATCCAAAGCGATTTACAAATGAGGAAATACAAGCAAAGTGATATATCAAGCGGCGAACAATACAAGTAGTGCTACTATACAAGATTTATAATTGAGTTCTAGAAAAGCAAAGTGTGAAGAGTAGAGGTGTAAGAGCCTCATGACCCTATCAGTCTGCTGGCCTGATCTGAAAAAGGTGGTGTGTGATATCTGGCAGAGTTCAAACAAAAATGTGAAGAAGAATGCACAAAGATTGGCCAAGCCACCTGGCAGAGTTAGAAGTCGAAATGATTTGGGGGATGACATTACAATGGAGTAATGTATAAATAGGTTGCAGGCAAAACAGTGGGCATCCAAAGAACATTAATCACATTTAGAAAGGGAGATGCAGACTACTGAAGTGATATTTGGGTTTTTGGTTTGCATGTGTTTGCACTATTTAACCTATTTTCCATCCATGCAGGGTGCACAAAATTTTGCACTCAAGCGTAATCTTCGGTCTACGGATTGTCTAAGAACCTTTTTTAACATTAAAAAATAAAAAATAAAAATCCAACGAGCCAGTTATTCATGTTTGTATTGAACTCAATCAATCGGTCCAACAGACAAGTAACTTTGAGAACTGTTTGTAACAAAACTCCTAGCGTTCTAGTTGTGTGAGTTTTCCGGTTGCGGTCACCATATTCTGGGAACGTATTCGAGAACATGATTAGAGGTGAACACAAATGTAACGGGAGGCAAAAGATGGCTAAAATGACGCCTTATTACTTCAGAAGAGAATAAACTATACTCGGATAAAGCAGATAAAACAGACTGTGATATTGATGCACTTTCCCCCTCAAACTGCTGATTCCAAATCAACTAGCAGAAAACCTTCTGTGCTTTCCTGTATATGTTTATCTCGTATACAACCGCTCCCCCTATTCCGGAAAGCACCTCAAAACATTTAACAGCACAGAAGCCTAAGGACACATCTGGGAACGTAAACAATCGCAGGGTGTTTCATCAGGAACAGGACAAACTCTGTCGTCATTATAGGGAGGATAAGTCAATATCAGCTAAGTAACTTTTGCTAGTATTAGAAACACATACTTGTTGCAGAGATAATATTCCAAGTTGGCCCACATAGCAGTCCGTACATGATTTCGCTGAGTTTTTTTTGGTGACTGTTGCAGCCAAAAATACTTGATTTCACTGGGGCTTTTTTCAGAATTTGCGATGCAATTTGCAGAGTTTGGGTTTTTTTTTTTTTTTAATACTTGAATTGGCAAAACTGCAATTGCATGAAAAGTCTGCGCAGTGCTGTTTATTGGTAAATGAGACGGTTCAGCTCTACTCGTGTTCAACGCATTCGAATCAAAAAGGACATGCATGTGAACGCGTGTCGTGATGACTTCACATGACACGTCTTGGCCCAAACCTGCAGAAAATCTGCATTCGTTCTGCTTGATTTTGCATTAACCTCTGCCATCACAACATCCTGGAGGGACGGTCATACGCATCTACGAGGAGCATGACAGGGAGGATTAGACGCACTGCTGCTTGCTGAAGATGCTCTGTATGTAGTTAAGTATTTTTATGTAAAATATTTGTATGTAGGATGTTTGCAGGTCTTATTTAGTTCTGTGTCGTCTCATGTGGTTAGTGTGTTGTTTTTATGTAGCACCGTGGTTAGTGTGTTGTTTTTATGTAGCACAGTGAAACGCTGTTCCGTTTCACTGTGTACTGTACCAGCTGTATATGGCTGAAATGACAATAAAACCACTTGAACTTGAAGTGTGCAAGTGTATTCGGGCAGTGGATTATCTGTGTAAATGAAAATTCATTTTCTGAAGGAAGCACAGACATGAAGACCCCGATACAGTCTGTCCCCTATTCAGTCCTCGAAATGGCACGTTTTATTTATACAGTGTGATGTCAGATGAAATGCAAATAAAACGCTTTAAAAAACAAAAACACATCACATACCCTGTAGCTATGTCTTACAAACATAGGTATTGAACCTTTAGTTAAACAGCATCCTAGCACTAACATGAGAAATCATTTCCCTCACCTCGGATTAACACTAGTCTAGTCTAAGACTCCAAGGGTTTCCAAATGTCAGCAAGGACACTGACGAGAGACGTACATACCTGTGTATGTGGTAGATTTTGTGGGTGTACTGGCCCTTCTCGCCTTCTTTCTCGTACGGTTCATTTCGGAGGACTTCAATCCCTTCGCCTCCTCCTGTGTTGTTCTTACTGGCCTCTGCAACCGAGTACAGCTGGCCAACCTGGTACTGGTGGGGGGATTACACAAGCAACTAACGACAACGAAGCACAACCACATGACTACTTCAGATACGAAAAGCGCAAGAACGCAGATAAGAACAGCCTCTCAGCGGCCCAAACACCGCGGTTTCACAATCCTGACACACTGTACTGAATCATAGTCTTGTCTATGCTAAATCGCCCCCACGTTAAACTCGTGAATCTGTTATTTAGAAGATGTGTTGAGTCAAAGGTGTTACACAGTACATCAACTCCAGCATCTTATCCTTGAGTAAACACTGCAAACAGAAGAAATCATGCTGCGATTTACAGTATCCAGCTATCCAGTATCTGCTGTCAAAATGATTCTGAGCTGAAGAGCTAAAACAGTGCTGTGGTTCTGAATTTTAACTTACCTCTTCGACTGAGCATGGCAACACCACTTGACTGAAAAAGACATGAACAGAATAAACAGATCACTTGACTATAGCGAATACACTGACCAGTTGTTTTTTTTTTCCTACCCGCATTCTAATTAGACCCGCCTCTTGTATTGGGATTGGCAAATATTTTATCCTCACAGCCAATCCGAAATGTTTAAATCGATTTGATGAGCTAACCCAAGACGCGATATTTCCCGGAATACGGGTATAGGAGAAATATCCCCGGCCACTCCAACGCCTTGCTCCAGTACCGGGTGGGAAGCCACTTTCCGCCCCGTTAACTGGATAAGCCAGCTAACCTTGTTCATACCCGTTACTCGAACAGGAGCGCGGTGTAAATATGTTCGTTTGTAAACCGGATATTGTGTGGTTGCGGTTTAATAAAAAAAAAAAAAAATGCACAAGCAGAATATATGTAACGGATAAATTCGCTAACGTAGCTTTAGCCAGCAGGCTACATTTCTCCCCCTAATGCTAATGCTAATGCTAGCGCAGGACAAATAAGCTGGCCCCCCCACACCCCTCCAATCACTGACTCGCATTCATTGTTATGTAACGAGAGGCTCGGAATAAAACAGAAAACAGCGCCTGTTCCTTATCACAGATACAGCATTTATGATAAATCAGAGTCACTCACTATTCTTTAACGAGTACCATGCCGAAGACACACAGAACCGGACATCCAACACGAAGCTCTCCGTCGGCGGAAATTGGACAGTCGCGTTGGCTTGTGTCATCAGGAAAGTGGGCGGGGCTTCAAGGGTCAGGGGGGGCTAGAGAGAGTCGTGTATGTACTGATGTACTGGTGCTGTATTAGTCAGTATAATAACACACCCAGGTCTTAGTAACTAACACTTACTAACTGAAGTCTAGCACAGTTTATGTATAAAGAGACCACTACAACACCTCCAGGGTGGGTGGGTGGTGTTGATACCAGTGTATCAGGTGTAGTAGCATTGCTGTGGGTTTTTGTGTACCAGAGACTTAGTTAGGAGGGGATTTTGAGTTTGGACCTGCAAAATATACTGCAGGGTATCGTCGTGGTCACCAACGCCCCCCAACCAAAAAAAAAGTCTCCGTACATATGGAAAATGAACACTTTTTTTTTTTTTTTGTAAAATCTAACTTTATTTACAAAAGTCATCTCTCCCAAGTTTTGGCAACAGTGTGGTGAAAGATGTTTCCTGTTAAAGTCCATCGCAACCTTGTGACAGCTTCCTGATCCAGCCGGGATTATGATTTCAATACGTTCTTCTTTTGTCGAAGGCATTCTGAATTTAAAAAAAACATTTAATCTAAACTAAAGATTTTGGAAGACATTTTGCTAAAAAGTGTCAGTTCCCCCTGTGTATGGAGATCACCCTGTATATAGCAAACAAAAAACAAACAAAAAAAGTATAGTATAGTATAGTATAGTATAGGATGTCTCTGAATGTTGTAACATTATAATTTCCCTTCACTGGAACTAAGAGGCCCAAACCTGTTCTAACATGACAATGCGCCTGTGCACAAAGAGAGGTTCATGAAGACATGGTTTGCCAAGTTTGGTGTGGAAAAACTCGAGTGGTCTGCACGGAGCCTTTACCCCCTGATTTACTCACCCCCCTCTCATACACCACTGCTTATTCACTTACTGACCACTTAATAGTCCCTCCAGGATTTAGCAATTTTGTGATTGCAGAAATGAACAAAATCAAGCAAAATCCACAATATTCAGAGGAGCTTGCAATTTTTCAAAAATGCATGCAGATTTTCCACAGATTTGGGGCAAGACGCGTCGTGTGACGTCATCACAATGCGCATTCAGCCGAAAACCTCTTCAATTCACATGCGTCAAACATGAGTACAGTTAAAACGTTGCATTTACCAACAAACATCACTGTGAAAAGACCGAGCAAAACTATTTTGCGCAATTGCAATTTCATCAAATCAAGTATTTTTCTACAAAAAAGCACACAAAAAAACTCAACACGCAAGCTGTATTGCAAATTTTGAGAGGAAAAAAGCCACAGCAAAATCAAGCATTTTTGGCCACAACAATCACACAAAAAAACCTCTGCAAAATCCTGTACAGACTGACTTAACCACAAAAGTTGATCATGATTGTGCCATAGCTACTGACTTGCTTCATGTCCCTTTTTAAATCAAAAGCATGCTTTTATTCCATAGCCTTTGTGAATGGTTGAGCATAATGTATGTGTATATATGATTTGTGTGTATATGTACAATATGTGTGTATATGTCATTGTGTAGAGCAGTAAGTGGTGGAAATGTTTTGTTTAAGTATAGTGTGTTTTGGGATATTTTTGGTTGGTGGACTGTGTACACACTGAGTAACATGAAGACATAATAAGAACATAAATCTGTCAGAAGGGCCTCATGCATTTATTTTGCCCGGGGCTCCTACATAATCTGACTTCTCCTCCGGTCATCACAATGTGCATTCAGCCAAAGTCCTATTCGATTCTGATGGGTCGAACATGAGTACAGTGAGTAAATGAGAATTTACCAACAAACATCAGTGCGAAAGACCATGCACAATAATTTCATGCAATTGCAATTTGCATCACAAATTTTATAGCTAATAATGAAAAAAACGCAGTAAAATCAAGCATTTTTTTTGCTGCAACAATCACAAAATAAAAACCTCAACGAAATCCTATACAGACTGCTATAGACTGAGGTTTACATGAACCCTCAATAATCGGATTTCTTTGTAAATACGTGACGTATTCCAACCCGGAAGCAAACCCACCGTGGTATATGGACGTGACGTCAAAATCTAGCCGCTGTTTAAAAAAAACAACAACATGGAGTCTGTATTTTTGCCGATGTTAATTTTGCAGTTTTTATTGCTGCAATTGTCATATAATGCTGCCCTTCTGCAAGCGGTCTCCATTTTATTACAAAGACGGAGGCGAGCGTTTCTGGAGCGCGCGGCGGCTCTCGGGCCCAGTGTGCGTCTTCCTCCGTTACCGACAAAAAGCCGCTCGTGCTGGATGCGCGTCCGGAGTCGGGACTGGTGGGAGAGAGTGGTGCTGCAGGAGTTCTCAGACGCAGAATGGAGAGAGCATTTTAGGATGTGTCGCGGATCGTTTGCGAAACTGTGTGACCTGATGAAAGACGTCATGAGCCCCGGGGAGATGACCGTGCGACCTGCGATCCCTTTAGAAATGCGGGTGGCCATAGCGCTGTATAAGCTCGGCGGCTGCGGGGAGTACAGGTCAATCGCGTACCGCTTTGGCGTCCATAAGACTACGGTGATGAAATTTGTTTACATGTTCTGTAAAGGCATTGTAAACCAAGCGATAGGACACTTCATCAACATGCCGAGCCTGCAGGAAGCCTGCTCCATCGCTGAGCGCTTTGAGAGCAAATTCTGTATTCCTCAGGTTCTCGGATGTGTTGGTTTAACCCACATCCCTGTCCTGGCGCCCAGTGATGGCTATATGAATTTTCTCAACCGTAAAGGTTGGACATCTTATGTGCTGCAAGGCGTCGTTGATGACAGTTATTGGTATGTAGGTCTATAGATACGAATCGCATAAAAATGCAAAGGATTTTCCTAATTCTGCTGATACACACACACACACACACACTCACACTTTCATACACACTCATAAAGCTTGCATCCCCACAAGATCTGCCGTTTTGTAGATGCTCTGACCCAGTCATCTAGCCATCACAATTTGGCGTTTGTCAAAGTTGTTCAGATCCTTACGCTTGCCCATTTTTCCTACTTCCAGCACATCAACTTCGAGAACTGATTGTTCACTTGATATTCACTTGATACCTAATATATCCCACCCCTTGACAGGTGCCATTGTAACGACTTAATCAGTCAGTACATTTACATGGACAACAATAATCTGATATTTACCCGATTAAGACGATACTCTGATTAAGAAACTAGCATGTAAACAGCATTTTTTTATTACCTTAATCCGATTAAAGTCATACTCAAAGTAAACACAAATTGAATTAAGACATGTGGACTACTCCTGTTTTAGTCACATTATCGACGTGTATTACAGACATGTAAACACCTTAATCAAATTATTAACGTCGAGTGGGAGTTTTCACCGCATTTTGCGACAGGACACGTGCACACACGGCAGTGCTCAACCATTTTACGGCAAACAAGAGAGCACGGCTGCGTCCGAAACCGTGTACTTACCTACTATATAGTAGGTGAAATACATGTATCTCAGCTGCTATAAAGTAAAGTCACTATATAAAGTCACTGACTATGTTTACATGGACAGCAGTAATCTAATTATTGACCTTACTCTGAGTAAGACAATATTGTGATTAAGGTGTTTACATGAGTCGCTTTTAGAATACCCCTTTCATGTACTCGTTTTACATGTTATAGAACATAGTTTGATTAACAGCACACGTCATTACGTCACCGTGCCACGCTGTCCCACGTCCCTCCAGAATTTCATGTATCAACATACAGTTCATCTTTGTTATGGTACCGTATACAGTTTTGGGTGTTTTTATTTTTAATTTTTACGAACGCTTCAAGTGCGGTTAGTTATTTGTCATGCTATACGTGCAAATAGACAACTGCTTGAAGCCGTGGGCTGTGTCCCAAACCGCGTACTTACCTACTATATAGTAGCCGAGATAAATGTATTTCGCCTACTATAGGCCTATAGTAGGAAAATACGCAGTTTCGGACACAGCCGAGCTGTCTTGTTTGTCGTAAAACGGTTGAGCACTGCCATGTGTGCACGTGTTCTGTAGCAAAATGCGGTGAAAACTCCCACACGACGTTAGTGTGATTAAGGTTTTTACATGTCTGTAATACACGTCGATAATGCGACTAAAACAGGAGTACTCCACATGTCTTAATTCGATTTGTGTTTACTTCGAGTATGACTTTAATCGGATTAAGGTAATTAAAAATTGCTGTTTACATGGTAGTTTCTTAATCAGAGTATCGTCTTAATCTGGTTAATAGTGGATTATGCGAAGAAAAGAATTTCACTGTGCACATGTATATGTGATTAATAAAGACCCATTATTATTGTTGTCCATGTAAACGTACTGCCTGTTAATCACTTCACCTGTCAGTGGTTTTAATGGTATGGCTGATCAGTGTATACGCTCACCGTCCACTTGAAAAGGAACACCTGTATCCCTGTTATTTCCTGCAATTATCTAATCAGCCAATCATGTGACAGTAGTACAAAACATAAATTCATGCGAATACAGGTCAAAAGCTTCAGCTTCAGAAAAAGGCCTGGTGATGTTTTTCCAATCCTCAGCCGTCCAGTTTGGGTGAGCCTGTGCCCACTGTAGCCTCAGATTCCTGTTCTTGGCTGATCGTGGTCTTCTGATCTTGTCTGAAGTTTGACATGTTGTACTGTACATCCTGAGATGCTTTTCTGTTCAGCACAGATGTAAAGAGTGGTTATACGAGTTATAGCCTTCCTGTCAGCTGGAATCAGTCTGTCCATTCTCCGCTAACCTCTCACATCAAAAAGGTGTTTCCGCATGCAGATCTACTGCTCAATGGATGTTTTTTGTTTTTTGCACCGTTCTGTGTGAAGTCTAGAGAGTGTTCTGCATGGAAGTCCCAGGAAATCAGCAGTTTTTGAAATACTCAAACCAGCCCATCTGGCACCAACAAGCACGCCACGGTCAAAGTCACTGAGATCACATTTTCCCCCATTCTAATATCTGATGTGAACATTAACCGAAGCTCTTATGTAGCTCTAACTGTATCTGCATGATTTTACACATTGTGCTGATTGCATAATTGCATGAATGAGCAGGGCTTCCTACTAAAGTGGTTGGTGAGTGTATATACACGTTAGTCAAGTCCAGTCACCTTTATTTATGTAGCACCTTTATGGACAAGTGTCAGCCAAAGTGCTGTGCAGTAAAATCAAGCAAATTAATTTTCCATAGCGCTTATCCTGAGGTCGTGATGGAGTCTGGAGTCTATCCCAGGGATCTCAGGGAACCCATTGCAGGACACAAACGCACACACATTTACACACTATGAACAATTTGGAAATACCTATCATGAATCTAGAATACCTGGAATCCGGAGTACCCCTTGAGGGAGAACATGCAAGCTACGCACACACAGGGCGGAGGCAGGATTCAAACCCCCAACCCCGGAGGTGTGAGGCAAAAGTACAAACCACTAAACCACCATGCCTTACCCCCCGAACCCACAAAGCCAATTTGAAAAGCAACACATCAATAAAACAAAAAACATTCAAAGACAAAATCCCACATGAAACGGCAGGACAAAACCAAAGACCATAAAAGACCCAAACACCTGTGAGAATAATAAGTTTTTATTTTTAAAACTCATATACACTCACCTTCCACTTTATTAGGAACAGCTACATCTGCACCTTCATGGAGTTGAATGAGCATGAATGTGCAGGTGTACAGGTGTTCATTATAAAGTGGACGGTGAGTGTATATAAACATCTTTAGGAATAATGTCAGCCACACTCTCTGATGCATTCTATAGTTACAAAAGATACACCACCAAAATCAAGGAAAAGTACAATGTGATATGTCTATTTCTGAGAGTGCATATACAGTAAAAGCAGGCTATCTTGACTAAGGAAATATTGTTCTATATTTTATGTATCAATAGCTTCTGGAGTGCGAGCTGTAAAGTTCCTGGAGGTGCCCGTGATGCCACTGTATTTAAGCAATCCCAGCTGTTCAACATGGCTCACCTTCTTCCTAAGGTACATATGGCACTACAGTCAATGTGTACTTCTACTCAACATACTAACCAGACACTACATGGTATGATAACAAATCTGTAATTCCACATGGTGGTGGTGTTTCCATTTCCAAGTTAGACCAGGTACTATGCGTACCAGACAGGGGCATATGGGCAGAGCTTGTAATAGTATTGGTTAAATGAAATGTGTGATTGGTTAAATGAAAATTCATTCCTCTCCCAGGTTCCACTAAGATTAAAGTATAGGCACCTCTAGCTTTATCTGCACTCCTTCTCATTATTAAAACTATCTTGCTAGTGTTGTCTTGTGTCTACAGATTTTAACATAAAATAAATTTGATATCTTTTTTATTATGAAATGGGGAAATAGACACAAGCACTTGAGCAATACTGATAGTTCTGGGTTTAGATCAGTCCGAACTGTCCTATGCTGTTACACACACGCAATGGAAAAACTTAATATCTTATTTATGTTGATCTAATAACATTAGATATTATTAGATCAAGATAATTAAGATAAATACTCATCATACTTACCTGGGGAAGGAAATCAAATCTCTGATGAAAACGTACTGGTGTTATTAGCATGACATTGCTCTAATCAAAAACTGCATCATTGAGTCGATCTGTTATGTTTCTGTTCTACTTTTCAGCATAACTGTGACATCGGTGGAACACAAGTCAACTTCCTTGTTCTTGGTGACACAGCCTACCCACTCCTGGAATGGCTCATGAAGGCATATACCCCCAGCCCTACTCTAACCCCTCAGCAAAATTCTTTTAACGTCTATCTTAATGATGCAAGAGCTGCAATGGAAATTGCCTTTGTGAGGTTGAAAGCAAGATGGCGGGTTCTTCTGAAGAGAAGTGACTTCCACTATACCTTTTCACCATATGTTGCAATTACTTGCTGTGCGCTGCACAATTTCTGTGAAAGGGAAAAGGAATCTTTCACTCAAGCCTGGATGGAAGAGGCTGCTGCTTTGGAGAGAGCCGTGCCGCAGCCAACGAAACAGCCACATTCACAATCAAATAATGCTGGTGAAGCTGTAAGGCGGGTCCTCACGGAATATGTGGCCAGCAATTTTCCTCTTCGTATGCAAGAACAATAAACAGGGTCTGATTGATAGAGGACATTGTGAATATTTACTGATTTTTTTTTTTACTTGGTTTGATAATATGTTTTCACTTATTATGAAAATGTAGCTTTTTAGTAAAGCATTGCTGACTAATTGCTGCTTTTTAATTAAGCATTGCTGACTGAACACTGATTCCTGACATTCCTGACAAGTGATGTTTTTTTATTCATGTTATTCAAGTTATTCATGTTTCTATTTTGTGGGACACTAAAGTGAATGCTGAAGAAAATTTTCTACTGAACAACTTTTCCTCTTTCCTTTACAAAACTTGAATTTTTAATAGTTCTGATGCACAAATATGTAACAATGTACTGTATACACAATGGACACCTTATTTTGATCGAAATCGAAATACATGCTATTTGTTTAATTTATTGTCAGCTCAGTATTTTTGTGTCATTCTATTGACTCACTTTTTAAATAGAGGGTTTTTTTTACTTGTAATTTGTAATTTTGGATTAAAATTTGCAGGGGGGTATGGTGGCTTAGTGTTTAGTGGGTTAGCCTTCCACCTCAGGGTTCGACTCCCACCACTGCCCTGTGTGCGTGGAGCATGCATGTTCTCCTTGTGCTTTCGAAGCCTCCTTCTGGCACTCCAGTTTCCTCCCCCAGCCCACAGACATGTGCTGTAGGCTGATTGGCATCTTGAAATTGTCCGTAGTGTGTGAATGGATGTGCACTTGTGCCCTGTGATGAGTTGACACCCTGTCCAGGGTGTCCCCAACCCTGTGCCCGAGCTCCCTGGGAACCCCCATAATTAGCTCTTTATTCAGAAATGTGCATAGTTTAAAATAAATTGTGGACACATTTCTTGGAGAAACTTGACAGCTGACAAACTTTGGCCTTTAATTAACTGGCCTTCAGAGATGTTGTGTTAATTTGCAGTGTACACTTTTGCTAATGAAACCATGAATATCCATTCACCCACAAGCATGTTTTTAAATGGTCTGCACTTGGACCATTTTTTAGGAGGTGGAATGAAACCAGAGAACCCATGTGGACACAGACAATAACCTGAGTTCAGGATCAAACTGTGGATCATGGAGCTTTGAGGTGGCAATGCAACCAGGTGTACTATACCATGCCACACAAACATGTCCAGATATAAATAGAAGATGGAGACAACATCAGTCCACATTAATTCTATAACATAATAATAAAAAAAAACTCCAACACAATGTCACGATTGTGCTCCTGATCCTTTTTACCTCCAACTCTGAGGTCAGGGAAGACTCAGCACTTTGTGTTGGACTGATTGACTGTTTCCTGACATTTCCCACCAGTCCAAATCAAACAATAGCCATTCAGTGCCACTTGTATATTTCTTTCTTGGTAAGGGCACATCACTGGATGTGACCTTTTTCCAGTCACTGGCAAAAATGTCTCAGATATAAATGATTTCAAAGAAACAATATCTTTCATTTATATCTTCTAAATCTTAACTCATGGCAGGATTTTCTTCAGACTGGGATACAGAGGCACTGATTCAATTCTGCAACAATATCCAAAGGCCAAAATTACCTTTCTTGGTGTTGTAGTTTGGTATATTTTGTCACAAATATTATTCATGACAATGACTATCATTGACTTCACACAGTCAGTAATTCTATGCTACAGAAATAATACAACATGCTGTCCTTGTTGCATAAAAATGCCTAATATCTGGTCATTCAAAGTAAAGGTTTTGAGTAGGAGAGATGCCTGTAAAATCCCATCTGTCTGACCTAATGAAGTTTTTTTTTTTTTTGCAGCCGGAAAATATTACAATTACTTTAATAGATGTAATGGATTTAAGCATAGCAGCATCCTGAGTATTTCTGACTATTGTTAATGCCTTAATACATGTTTGCAAAACAATGAACAATAATATTATAATATTTTATAATGCAATAATAATGTGATTGTAATACTTGCATTATGTAATATATGGTAATAATTGTTAAACTGTGACTGTTTAGTTTGACTGTGACTATGTGTTTGTGTGTGTGTGTGTGTGTGTGTGTGTGTAAATGAATGTGGAAGGATATTTTTTTTCAAGAGACAAAAGTCTAATGATTGATTGTTCGTAGTGTTTAGTATCTAGGTGCCCAAATTCCTTACTTCTCAGATGTAAATAAGATAAACAGCAAATGACAATAACATTACTGTGTGAAATTTCCATGGGTACAGAGAAACAGATACATCTGCTTACACTTTACCTTTACAGGAAGTATATCAGTGGTTGGGGGATTTCTCAGTACTGAAAACTCCAAACAGTCAGGTTTGCTGTACCTGAAAGTTTCGGCATTGGATCGAATAACTTTTGGATATTATTGAGGGTATGTGAAGATACAGAATTGTATGGTATGTAAAAACAATACACAACACACTGTGCGTACCATTCATTATCTGTTCCAAAGACTGCATACTCTAAACCGGATGGTTATAATTTCATTGTCATGCTTACAAATAGGATCTTATTATTCTTAATGCATAATAAGACCTTAAAAGGATGGCACGATTTTGGGTGCAAATTGTGCCTAGTTTCCTTATAGTTCTTCAGCTACACTTGCATGTTGTTTTTGTTTAGTTTGTGAATCAGTTAATTTGTGGTCTGTTTTCTTTGTCACTTGATAAAGACAACTTAAAATAAGAAATTATTCAAAAATCAAAACCAGAACTATAATGTCCAAATGAACCATATTTAGCAAAAGACAACCAAGAACAACAACAAAAACAGAAGAAGGATTACTAGAAAGCTGCCTACATCAGAACATGACTTATGTAAACTTTTATACATTTTATAAATTATACAAAATTTTGCTCATAAATTTGGTATTTTAAGGAGTCAGACCGAAATTTACTTTATAGTTACTCTATATGTAACTGAACTTCGTTGTATGTGTCATGTAATATGTAATGCAGTATTCATTATCTGTTTTTTAAAGGAACTGTTTTAAACAGTACTTACAATCTGCGACATATCTCTAAATCTAACTAATAGAAGAGAAAATTCTACTTCCTTGTCATGCTCAGAGTATGCTGAAGAAAAATACACTACATAAGAAAAAAGGCGACATCTTAAATCAGTTTCTAATCTCAAGAAATGGTTCCAAGTTATACCCCCTTAATAGGTGAGAACCCATAAACATTCATCGAAAACTTGAGGAACTCTTGTTCTTAACATTGCAGAGTTTATGAATTTCCATTGATAATAGTTTGGTAATTAATTGAGAAGCAGTAGTTGAGATCTTGATAAGTAAGAATGATTTTGAGGACAAATTGTATCTAGATTTCTCATTAGATCTTTTCTTACACCTGCTTAATTGGTTAATTTTGTAAAATATATATATATATATATATATATATGTTTAATTTTCTTTTGTATGTCATATACTGTAGATTGAGTATATGTATATGTATTACTTTTTTCTTTTGGATTTTTATACATTCACTTGATCCACTTAAATCTACAGACATATAGCCATATCTGTGCTGAAAAAAATAAATTATATAGAACGCCACATATCTATTTGAAATAGGGGCAATTTTACTGACTTGTTAAACCTAGGTATCAAAAAACATGCAAAAATAAAATAAAAATAGACCTTAGAGGGTTGAAATGAACCTTAATTAGTAAAAATGTACAATTTGGATGTACAATGGATACAATTTGTAGAAGGTAAAGGTACATAAGAGCATGAGTGTTATTAAATAATACAGTGTGTTTAATTATTATTGATGGTGGGGGGGTCACAATTTGACAAAAAGTGTTCCATTTTCAGTTTCTCTGTATGTGTGAATTCAGTTGAAATATACAAACTCACATGTATGATCAATAAACTAAAAAGAACGGTGTCTTTAGACCTAAATAGAATATTTTAGGAATATTTTGCTCTGTGAAGAGCTTTATTATCAGTGCATCATTCTCCATCCTAATCCCCCTTCACTTTCCCTGAGCCCCTCACACTCTTTCCCACTGTATCGCGAGAGACTGACTGGGACAGGAGGCAGAGAAATAATCATATGCTTATTACACACCAAGAAAGCAATACACACGTGTTATAGCTGCTATATGATTCATTATTAGCACGTTAACTATTTATTGTTGCTTAACGTTAGATGCGGTGGCTAGTCAAAGTGGAATGAGGACTAATACTGAAGGCAACAACACTGGCTTCTTGTCTAAACAACTAGCTAGCTATGTAGCCGCCGAGCTAGTTCATCGGCAACATAGCCATTTACGTAAGTTAGCTAGCTAGGTAAAGCTTCTTCAGAAAGCCTCGGCTTTAAAAAAAAAAAAAAAAATTCCTGGTCCGCTGTAAGTTTTCTTCTCCGTGGAAAATAAGGTAGGACGTTTTTCTATAGCTATAACTAATGTAAACATGGCTAGCTAGCTAGCCAGCCAGCCAAGTGGCTTTTATTAGCAAAAGTTCCAAGCTAGCTTGTTCAGCATATTGACAGCATTAGCTCGTTATTTAGCTAGCCGGATAACTATAATGCTTTTAGTTCTCTAATATGTCTTTGGACTTGTAACGTTAGCTATGGCTTCGTACATGACAGTTGTATATGGTTATGGCAGCGAGGCCTGTGTGTGAGGTTAATTGTTGTTTTCCTCCTTATCTACTAGCTCACACAATCAAAGCGCCGGTCTCCAGTTACACCCTGACCCGAAAATGGTGAGTCCACGCCGGGTTTTATTATTATTATTTTATTATTATTATCATTACTATTTATTATTATTATTATTATTATTATTATTATTATTTTCGTGTTTTGGTATCAACTAGTGGCGTGAAATGCTATCACTGATTCAGCAGATGAAAACAAGCAAGCCTGTTTGCGTCTAAACAGTATTAAAAGAAAGAAGGAAATTGTAAGCTGTGTGTGTGTCTCAGTCAGTCAGTCAGTCAGTCAGTCAGTCATAACTCCGAGCAGCGATGCTTTCACAATAACCAGCTTGTGAGTTCAGAAATTGTAGCAATCAAGTTACATCACACAGAATTACGCAGCTAGACAAGCCATTGCTACAGAGATTAATAAATTCCTTATTTATAGGTTTTTTTTGTCATGGTCATCTGCCAAACCCCCTCTCCTCAGAATAAATCAGTGGAGACTCATTAAATCATGATTAATCATTGGAAGTTGTAGGATGGGGTGGCTTTATATAAATATTATGGTTTTGAAATGACAGGAACCATGACCTTATTCAAACCTGGTATCAAGACACTGCTTACACGTGTAAACAGGTTCTGGTTCCTCCAGACGTACACCTTTCATCCATGTACCTCCATATCACAACATGCACTAGACTGTATTCTCTATACTTTACTACACTATATGACCTAAGTGTTGCCACAAAGCTGGAAACACATGAGTTGTATAGATTGTCTTTGTATGCTGTAGCGTTAAGATTTCCCTTCACTGGAGCTAACCTGTTTCAGCATGGCAGTGCCACTGTGCACAAAGTGAGGTCCATGAAGACATGGTCTGCTAAAGCTAAAGTGGAAAAACATGATTGGCTTGCACAGAGCCCTGACCTCAGCCCCACTGCACATCTTAGGGATGAACTAGGAACGCTGACACCACTGTCTGACCTCACTAACGCTCTTGTGGCTGAATGCGTACAAATCCCCACGGCCACGCTCCACACTTTATTATCGCTGCAGTTACCGGAGAACAAGAATTTTCATATTTCATCTGTATTCTGAATACATATGGCAATAACGCTGACTTTAATGTAACAAAATTTAAGAAATGTTGCAAGACATTAGTCACCCTTAAGGATGACCGGCAGAAGTGACCCCGTAAAGCAGAGCAACATTTTCGAACGTTTCATTTTGCCTAGCTTTTGTGCATTTATGTCATTGACATCGTTACACCATTTGTTATTTTTTTGGTTATCTTTTTATCGCAGGCCACGGATCCACTCGTCTGGTTTCTTGTAGAGCCCTGAAGAAATACAAGACCTTATCACTAGCTTTATCACTGCTTTATGCAGAGTGTGCAACCCTTTCTAAAGCAGCCCAGTTGTTTCTTAAATGGGGGGAGACTGTCATCACTCCTTTTTTGGTCCACTACTTTTCCTAGTCCTGTGTAAAGCTTTACCCGATGAACAGAGCGTGCCTTCTCCTGACCCTTTCAGTTTGTGACAATCGCTTGATCAGAAGGCTTCAGTGATTAGTCTGCAAATCACAGTAAATCAGTCGTTCATTTAGTCAGTTATGAACGGCTCCTTATTAACCCCTCCCAGCCCGCGGGCTGCAGCAAACTCATCCCCTCTTCCTCCATCGCCGTCTCCCTCCCCTTCTCCTCCGTCTCCCTCATTGCTGCCCCTTTCTGTGCGTCCCCCACCTTTACCCCCTCCGGCTTCTGGCCAGCCTCTGTCTTCCCTGTCTGACACACCGACTCCCTCACCTTCTCCCTGCCTTAGCTGGACCGAGTTCTGTGAGCTTCACGCCCGGGTAGCCGCTGGCGATTTTGCCCGTCACTTCCGGGCCTTTCTCCTGGAGAATCCACATTATTCCCCTGATTCTGCTGCTGCTTTCTGCCGCCGCTTCACTGACCGATTTGTTCGGCATTTTGAGAGCGAACTTGAGGGAAGTGGTGCAGTGAGGGAGGGTACAGGGATTTGGGTCACTCAGTCAGATGGCACGTCACTGGAGGAAGAGCCGACATCTCCACCACTTCTACCACCTGATGCTGCTGCAACCTGCCTGCCCACACACATCAGGGCTCCGCCCAAGCCACTTTCAGCTCGGCAGGGACTGGACACTCGAGGTGCGGATAGATTTCAGAATCCCACCATTTTCCAGGACTCTTATGCTCCTGCGCAAATTCTGCCACCTTCTTCTTCTTCATCTTGTTCATCTTCAATGGGCGGGAACAACGGTAGACGGGAAGATAGGGCATTGATGGTTAAGAAGTATCCTGGCCACTTGCCTGATAATGGAGACCTGGAAGAAGAGGAGGACAGCTGGGTGGGGCCAGTGACAGGTGAGGAGGCGGAGTCAGACGAGCTAGTGGGGAAGGACTGCGAGGCAGAGGGTAGTACTCTCACAGACAGACCTGACGGCAGCCTGACACCACTAAGCCCTGCTTCCGGGGGACCGCTAAACTCTGGGTCAAAGGGCAGCATCCCGGGTGCAGGTGGTCACTCCAAAAACAAGCTAAAGAAACGCTTCTCCCTGCGCAACGTGGGCCGCAGTGTGCGGGGCAGTGTGAGAGGTATCCTGCACTGGCGGAGCTCATCTAGTGACGCGCCTCAAAGTTGTGGCTCGGCTAATGCCACGCCGCTGCCCTCCAGCTACAGCTACACCATGGGCCTGCAGGATGCCAAGAGGAGCATTCAAGGTGCCCCAGCCTCACTCCCCGTCTCCCTTTCTCTGCCCCTCTCACTCCCTCACTCATCCTCCTCCTCCCTGCCGCCGTCATCCTCCAGCAGCGCCACCTCTCTCTCCCTCTCTGAAGCTCGTGATCGGAGGAGGAGTAACGGAGAAGGAGAGAAGGAGAAATGGACCCACAGGCTAGAGAAGCTGCGCCTGTCCCGCTCTCCACCACCAAACCTACAAGCACCTGTGGGACCCACATCAGCCTTTTTGCCTTCTGCCCTACCTTCTAGGAAGACAGGCAGACTTGTACGTGAGGGAGGAGTGAACGTCTGCTCCTCTGCAGATGAATTTACTGGCTCTCATGGCTTTCCGGGCTTCTCTTTCGGGTTGCTCCACCATGGCATGGACAATAACAATGCCGTCTCTGCCGTCTCCAGTGTGGACCAAGCGGGTGGAATGCCTCCTCCGGTCACAGGAGGGGCAATTGCTGGACGGGGCACTCGCTGGCACAAGTGCCGACTGGTTCTCAAGGAGAGAGACAAGGAAGGAGGCGAGAGAGGAGAGGAGTACTTTCTGGAGTTTTACATCCCTCCCAAGGTAAATGGAAAATTAGAAGATTTCCTGCACATAGTCTATAAGGAGAGAATTATAGAGGTCACTCTTATGCATTTCATTGTATTTCACAAAACCTGAAAAACTCTAGGAGTAGTAACCGTGTATGATTGTGTTGTACTTTGGATTAAACTCTTCATGGTATCACCATGTTTGGTTTACTATTTGTTTGGTGTTGCTGTGAATTATATTGCCAGGATATGGATGTCAGAAAACCAATTTTCTCTGCTCTCCTCTTCAGGCCTCCAAGCCCAGACTGACTATCCCATGCTGCTGCATCTTAGACGTCAGGAGCACCACAGCTCTTGAAGTGCCAGACAAAGAAAACACTTTTCTTCTGCAGGTTTGTCTTCACAGGTCTCTCAATTTCTGCTTCCTTCTCACTCTCACTTCAGGCTGCCTCTCTACAGATGTCATTCTTGCAATATTTTAATTGAACGTTTCTTTTACCTACCGTTTGCGTTTGTTTCATCCGTCTCTTGTTTTCTGTCCCACTGCCTTCGTACGTGTTGTTCTCTCAGTTGGAAGGACAAGTTCAGTATGTCATTGAGACCAGAGATGCTGTTCAGATGAGAGCTTGGCTGAGTGACATTAGAAACGGCATCTGTCTGAGGTAAGATATATTCTGTTATGCTGTAGATATTGTTGATATTACGTTCAAAGGAATACTGAACTGGAACAGTCGATTATTAGCAAGGCGAGTGTGTTTGTACCAAATAATCTGATAACTGCAAAAAAAAGTCACATTTTGACAATAATTTGACAAGTAATAAAGCAATCTTATAACAGAAAAACCCTGACTTTACATGTCAGTCAGTAATTAAGTTTGTTCAAATACCAAAGCTTAACTACATTTTAAGTTAATAAAAATGAATTTAACTTGTAGCGAGCTGGTAACGTTGCTTTTTAAAAAATAAATAAATAAATAAAAAGCAAGTAGCTTGTAAATAGTTAAACAGTTTCTTCAACCAAGTAGATTTATTTTAATTTTTCATGTGTTTCTTGTTGGTTGGTTGGAAGAACAGCTGATTACTGCAGATTACTGACTGTTAAAATCTCTTAAATGGCTTTACTGGTTATTTGTGAGGTTTTTTTTTATAATGGCAAGTTAACACAATGCTGTCCTCCTCCATGTGTTGAGGAAAGCTTTTTTTTCTTCTCACGTGACGTTTGGATGTTGAAAAGCAAAATTGATCATTTTTAATGCTGAGTGAGTTTTAATCCAGTATAAGATATTATAGTATGCTTATACATGACCACTTGAATAATCGAATAACTGCTGAAATCTGCCGATTAGTGTGCTTGTAGAAACACACAATCTTCTCTATTGACCATAGCGAGCAGGAGGATATCGAGGGAGTGTGTGGTGGAGCACAGACAGACCTCAGTAGCACACCGGAATTCAGTGACCGTCTGTCTCAAGGTCAGTGTTTTGTCAATAACTGTAGTGTGAAGAAGTTAGTTTGAAGCTGTGGTAGCCTCAGTTAAATTGTGAAGACATTACTGAAACGTCAACAGTGTTCAGCTTCATGGTTGGGACAAGCTACGCTTACAGTCTAAGTATTTATATTTTTTTTAAACCCATCCGATTTACCTTCAGAATTACGTGTATGATGAGTTCACATGCTAAGACGAATTCTGGCTCTAAAATTATGTGGATTCACAATGAGTGGATTACTGAAGTACAGCCGTATTAAAAGCTTTACATTACATAGGACAGTTAAATATTATGTGCGTTTTTAAATTGCAGTGTGTTATGGTGGGGTGGGTGGTTCTCCGCTGCTGGAGCCTCTTCCTCCCGAGTTGCCACCCCGCGCCCCTCTAGATGAACCCGATGGTCGACTGCTTGGTGGGGGCGGAGCTAGTCTTGGCATGCCGTTCCCAGAGACACCCGATGCTACAGGTATCCCTTACAGACATTACAAATAAAGAGCTACTGTAGCGAGCAGTCGGTCAGCTGTGTCACAGCGCAGAATCCGCTGTGAACTGCACAACCTAAAATCCATAGAGCCTCTGCCATACTTTTTTTTTTTTTTTTTCCTTCATACAAGAGCAGTCCTCAGTGATCCATTGCTTATTCTCAGGATCCTTCCTGTTCTCAGAGGGCTCCACAGCAGAGCCAGTGGAGCACTCATTAAGTGAGTGTCAGTGGTTCCACGGCACCTTGTCACGGCTGAAGGCAGCCCAGCTGGTGCTGGCAGGTGGCTTGGCGAGTCATGGCGTCTTCCTCGTGCGCCAGAGTGAAACGCGGCGTGGGGAGTACGTCCTCACCTTCAACTTCCAGGGCAAAGCGAAGGTGTGTTCACACCACCTATTCTACGGTTATAGTCCGAGTGAGAAGCACTCTTAAGATACTATTCTCTGATTATATTCCCATTGCTTCATCTCTCTGTTCGTCCTTCTCTTTCCATCATGATATTAACATCTGTCTTTCCTGCTATACAGCACCTGCGCCTTTCTCTGAATGAGGACGGCCAGTGTCGCGTGCAGCATCTCTGGTTCCAGTCTATCTTTGACATGCTGGAGCACTTCCGGGTGCATCCCATCCCCCTGGAGTCTGGGGGCGCCTCAGACGTCACCCTCATCAGCTTTGTGGGCTCCACGGCTAACCGTCAACCAGGTATTGACACCCAGGGCCAAGGCTCAAAACTGGAGGGACAGAGGAAGGCTTGAGTGTGATGGCAGACAGGAGTAGCATTTGGGTTTTGTTAATAGGGTTTGGAAACCATTCAGCGTATCCAAAAATTCCAGACTGCATTCTTCATTGTATGCATAGGCCTTTATGATAATGTGAATGCACTGCTGCAGGCCACCGCATGAGGTTTGTGACTTTGTAGTAGGGCTAAAATGGGATGTTCTCCACATATCTAGTCACCTCCCATTGCCAGCATGGCATGTGTGAGCGAAGTTTTCCATTTGCTGACTGTGCATGATTTTGCTTCTGTCATTTTTCAAATTTTGTATTTGTATTTGCTTTAGTGTGCATGGCCTGATGTGTTTACTTGTCCCTTTCGTGCAGTCCCCTTACCCCTCTAAACCTCATCAACACTTTCATCCTTAAACTATGATTGTCCTTAATGTTCTCTCTACTCTCCTCAAACTTTTCAACCCTTTTACTTCATTCTTTTCCTTTCAATCTCACATCCCCTCTTTCTCTCCATCTCTCTTTCTCTCTTCCTTCTGTACCACCTTCCTAATCTGTGCCTCCTCATCCCCACCTGCTAACTATTTTGAACTTCGATCATAATTATACCAGGGC
This sequence comes from Stegophilus panzeri, assembly GCA_024331685.1. NCBI lineage: Eukaryota > Metazoa > Chordata > Actinopteri > Siluriformes > Trichomycteridae > Stegophilus > Stegophilus panzeri. The sequence goes on from JANDJT010000102.1 coordinate 7,825,973, forward strand.
TCAAACGGTATGAAAATTGTTGTGACACATTATTGATTTTAAGAAGAAGAAGAAAAAAAGATGGTGTGGCATAGTGACATAGCTGGTAGTGTATCCGCTTCACAGCTCCAGGGTCCCTGGGACCATCCTGTGCTCAGGATACTGTTGCACATGTTCTCCCCGTGTCCACGTAATTTCTTAAGGGTACACCAGTTTCCTACCACCGTCTGAAAATATTGCCAACGTAATATTGCCCGTAACTGAGTGTGTGTGTGTGTGTGTGTGTGTGTGTGTGTGTGTGTGTGCATGGTGTCCTGTAATGGACTGATGGACACCGCGACCCTGACCAGGATAAAATCGGCTACTGAAGACGAGTGATGAACGAATGAAAAAATGAAGAACACCAATCATTTTAGTAACAGGTTTTACTGATTTGTCAGTTTCGCAAACTCAAATAAACTGCAGAAACTGTCATATAAATATACATACAAGTTGCTTTAGAATATTCTATTATAATATTCTGTTTATACTACTCACAATGAAACGTTCAGACAAGTAAATAACATGAGTCTTTAGTGCTAACAGACAAACAAGGGTATTAATAAAGTACCTTGTCCCAGCGCAAACTGTCTAAGGTGACAGATGAGAATTCTGGCAACGACAAAGCCGCTTGAGCAGGTTTAGTTGCACAAAAGAATCTATTTCCACGAGTGATTAGTGTCGCTTAGCCCCGCCTCCTGCAATATGTTTGGTGGTCAAAGTAGTGTTACACTCATGAAAGAGACATAATAAGTGCTTGCAGAGATCCCTACTAATGCTTTTACACATATCGAATCTAGTGTAGCTTTCACCTTCTCTTTAGTCCCATCTATCTCTCCTTTAATTTATCCTCATACATCATCCATCTTTCTCTATATGTGCACATCTACCTTTTGCCCAAACCCCTGTCCCACCCCTATGCCTCAGGCCTCCCTCCTGCTAGTGCGTACCAAAGCTCTGATTGGCTGTCTTTGTTGTTGTTTGTCGTTGGGTCATCTTCGCAGGCCGGGACAGGGCAGGCAGCCGGCCCACAGTCTGTGATGTCATCACCACGCGCCACCCTGACTCTCCATCAACCCCCATCTCTGACTGTGTGTAAGTGAGACCAGATTTAATAGACAGAGAGCAAGACAGAGCGAATGTAAGAAAAGCATGCAATGCGAAAGACAGTATCTGACATAAAGGGGTAGACTCACAGCATAATAACCAGGATAGTTACAGGGCAATGAAAGGGCAGTATTAATCTCAGGTCCATTTGATGCCTGAAAAATCTTAGTGTATGAAAGGTGAAAGAGATCGAGATGGGAGGGAGTGGAGCAGCAGGTCATCCGTTCACCTCAGATGCACATTTTGTCTGCCTAACTTTCCATTCACGGCTGGATTTCAGTTGCATAGATCCATCATAGATTTGTCGCCACATGGAACATTGCTCACAATAGCTTGTGATTATCACAACAGCAGTTCAGCTTTCCATGTAGTAATCACTCTTACATCACACATTTGACAGACAACAAGCTCTTTCTCCACAATCACCTGAAGTTAATTTCTTCAAAGACATATTTTTTATTTTTATTTTTATTGTGTCATATGGGTTATGTCTTCATACAGCTTTATAATGTAGGATGCATTTATCCCTACTTACATACACACTGTGGAGACAGGGTATAGGAAGTCTGTGTACTGTGTGTTGACTGATTCCATTACTGGGACACATGCATGTGTTTCCTACCTGGATCTCTCACGTACTTTGCCATTTCTTTCTCTCGTTCTTTCTCTGTCTCTCACTTTCTCTTTCCCCCTTTTCACCTCTTCCTTCTTCTTTCGCTTTTTTTCCTCACTCTGTGGGAACTTACCACTTTTGCATATACCCGAATTTTCAATTCTTTCGATCCCTTTCGACTTCCTTTCCTGTTTTGCCTATTTCCTTTCTATCTCTCTGTCTTCCTCTCTCGGCCTGTCTGTCCTTGTTCCAGACATGACCAGCAGACCCCGTA
>JANDJT010000102.1:7828301-7845025 GCA_024331685.1 Stegophilus panzeri
ATTGGAGCGTTACTAACACTATTAAAAAAAAAAGCTTTTAAAGAATGAGAGAGATATGGAGGGAGATGCGCACACATATATACACACACACACACACACACACATTGTTCACTGAAAATGCAACATAAAAACACTAAGTAACAGTACACTAAGTGGAGATTGGCTGAGGAAACGTTTGTTAATGTTACACTACATTTATTTTTCATTATATTTCAGTATTAAATGTGTCTCTCATTGTTCTGTTGCAATCACACTGGATGGTACTCGACCACCATGTGGTGCTATGATTTATACACAGATCTTTCAGATTACTTACCCAGCAGCACACATTTTCCTGGTACGTTTGTTTTGTTGTCGTTTTTTTTGTGTTTGTTGTTTTATCATTGGATCAGCTGCCACTGATGAACCATGATTGTTGCAGTTTATTTCAGTGCTAGACTTCAGACAGGACTGCTGCTTTCCAAAATAACCCAAACTCATCTGTGAGTCAGAGCAGATATAAAACATCTCCATGGACATCATTACCTCGGTGCCCTCGAGCTGTATGGGTACAACTGCTGATCTGAGACCTTGGAATCCTTAATAATGAAATGAATTTAAATTGACTGATCCCAGATCAGCAGTCTTACAGTGAGATGAGGTGTATGTGCCCTGTTGTCTCATCCACTGCTTTGCTGAAGGGTGCACAGGGTTGGTTGGAAGATTATTTTGCAACCAAATCACAGTTTCACATCTGCAACATGCTGATATTCTTACCAGTCATTCACTTTGATAGCTGTGTTTCAGTCACTTCATTGGATCTTGTTTTGGTAAGTGGTTTGATTAAAAAAAAACAAAAAAAAAAACGGAAGGCAAATTCATCTGGTCACCATCAGACTTGACTGGGAATTAAAGATGTGTGCGCATGTCCATTTCCATTGTGAAAATAATTTATTTTATACAGTGATACGATTGACTGCTGGTCAAAGTCAAAGCACAGGTGAAAAGTGATTTGGTTCAAAGTCCTGAACCTGTCTCTTATGTCAGGAGACAATCTCTCTCTCGCTCTATTTTTCTCATTCTTTGTCTATATTCAGTAGCTGCATTTGATTCATCTTAACTGTCTTTATGACGTCCCCTCAGTCTATCATCTCTCTTCTCAGTCTCAGCATTCTTACACACACACACATCTGCACACTGTTGTACTTTTTTGTTTGTTTGTTTGTTTGTTTCAAGGGTTGAGTCCAGAGGAGGGAGAATGTTGTTCATTTACACGAGAATTAGTTTCTTATTGAATATGACTATAAGGAAAACCGTGATCATTGATAGTAATAATTGTCTAAAAAAATAGTATTAATTTTATTTTTTATGTTGTTTTAAAAATGCCTTTGTTGTATGTTGTTTACTCTATGTATGCATAATATTGTTCTCCAGACTGAGTTTCACATTTTTGTGCCTTTTTTTGTATAGCTTGTGATCTCCCTCGGCCTGTCCCACACTAATTTCTTCTTTGCCTTGTTCCAGTTTCCCCATATTTCAAGAAAGTGTTTTGAAAAAAAAAAGAAAAGAAAAAAAGACCAGGACAAATGGCAGTTAACTCCCTGTGCCTTCCCGTGTCGTTTTGTCATCATCATCATTCATTCTGTGCCAGTCAACGTTGATTTTGTCTTCTTGCCCTTTCCACTTTACTCCTTCACCCACATCTCATCATCAGATACTTGTCTTTTTGTACTCACCTTCTTGCTGTTTTTTTTTGTTTTTTTTAATCTGTGTATTACCCTTACACTGATTATTTTATTCTCTTCCCCTTTCCTTGCCTTTTGAACTTCTATATGTGCCTTTTATCTCTCTCTTTCTCTCTCTTTCTCTCTCTCTCTCTGTGCTGGGACCGTGTGTTGAGGTGGACTGTGTTGTCCACTCTGTGTAATTAGTTTCAGGTACTACAATGAATTTAATAATAATAATAATAATAATAATAATACATGACAATGGTGATATAAATATACTGAAACATGTTTTGGAGTCTTGTGTCTGTATGCAACTGTAATGAAACTCGTATGAAGAGGGTCTTGTGCAGCTTAAACAAGCATGTTGATGTTTGTAAGGTCTCTTGTCTAACTAGATGTTAAACGATATACCAGTGGGAATTTTACATAAAAAGCCATTAGGATTTCCTAAGAATTATTTTACAAGTTGGTTATTCATTTACAAGGAGAGTATTTGACAGTGTGGTATTTCATAGTTGAATCACAGGATGTCACAATCTTGCACTGTGTATTTTAGTTTGTGGATAAGGAGGCAAGCTGGTGGAGGCAGTGTGATGCTCTGGGCAATGTTCTGTTGGTCCTGGCATTCATGTGGATGTTACTTTGACAGGTACTAACTACCTTAAACACTGTTGCAGACCAAGTACCCATCTTCATGGTAAAGATATTCCGTAATGGCCGTGGCCTGTTTCAGCAGGATAATATACACTGCAAAAATTGTTCAGGAATGGTTTGAGGAATAAGGCAAAGAGTTCAACCTGTTGACTTGGCTGCCAAATTCCCCAGAACTCAATCCGATCGAGTCCTGTAAGTTGTGAGGTGGGGCCTCCATGGATCAGACTTCTTTTACCAGCACATCATCTTTTACCAGATGTGCTGGTAAAAGATGTCTCATCCATGGAGGCCTCACTGCACAATTTACAGGACTTAAAGAATCTGCTGCTAATGTCTGGGTGCCACAGCACACCTTCAGCGGTCTTGTGGAGTCCATGCCTCAATGGGTCAGAGCTGTTTTGACAGCACAGTGGGGACCGACACAATATTAGGCAGGCGGTTTCAATGTTATCTGTATATAGAGAAGTGTTCATGAGGCTGTGTTTTTAATCCCACTTTCACCCACTTCCAAATAGATTTTGACCAGTCCCACTCACTAATAACCCACCGTTATTATTTTTGCTTGCACCTGCACTAAAGACTACCCTAAAGACTAAAAACAACAAAAAGCACAATGTAAACCAAGAACAAATTCTGAAAAAATCATTCAGACAGTTTACAATTAACTGTTATCCTAGATGTTGTCTGAAGTGTAGGTTTTAGACCTCTTCTTAAGGATTTAAGACCCAAGGCTGTTAGGATTGCAGAGGAAAGCTTTCACCATTGTGTAGGCCGGACATGTTATGTGATGTGGAGTGGAAGCACTGAGATGGCTTGTGGGTATGTGGTTCTGAACCATGATATGCTTATAATGAGGCGCAGAGCCCTTTGATGCCTGAAATTTAAGGACAAGAATTTTTTATTAGCATTAGTAAGGGAGTCATTCAGGAAAGATCTTCAGTTGGTTTTGAGCCAGAGCATTTTAACTGCTCTGCAGAGGAGGTATAGCACATGATGGGAGACCTGCAACTAGATAATTACAGTAAATTAATCTGGAAAAGACTATAGATTGCAGGAGAGTTTAACCTATTTTTGTAATCAGGAAAGGTTGTATTCTTCTGATATTGTGAAAAAGAAATCTATAGGTTCTGGTGGTTGCTGTGACCTTCACAGCCATAAGATTCTTAGCCATACCTGTTGGATGGACTCTGAGGGTGTTGAGTGTATTTGAGAGGTCCAACGTTAAAAGGATTTTTAGCTGGTAGGTAGAGATTTCAGATTTTTGTGTTGTGTCTGGTCTTCATCTAGGAAGAGATGTTATAAATTATACAGTGCAGTATCTTCTACGAGGAGGTGGTAGGAGAACGAGAGATGTTGTGTCACCTGTGTAGAGCTCTTATTACAGACCCAGTGGTTTTTCGTATCAAACCAAAAGTGGATTAAGAACTGACCCCTGGGGAGTTACGTGAAGCTATGAAAAGATAAAACTATATGAAATGCCTATGTGGTAGGATCCTGATGGGTGGAGTGGACATGGTGATCTGGCAGGTTAAGAATTATAGAGATTATAAAGATGACAACTTGTATTTAGCCTAACACATTACTTTTTCCTTACCCACATGACTAGTCTTTAGATTTGCCTCTTAGATCTTATTAATAACATATTCAAAAACATGAGTTTTTCCATATTTCTGAGAAGGCAGTTTGGGGTCACGGAAATTCTGGAAAACATTACTATTATTATTTTTCTCTTAATTTTACCTGTATGTAAGAAGGGATTGTGTACCTTTACACTATGATGTACATAAAAATGAGAAATTAATAAATGAAATCAATTATACACAGCACACTAAGACACACCAAACAGAGACGTATGCTGATACTGTTAGCCACACGCTGATTAAAAAGTTTTTAGATAGAGGACGTAGTCTCTTATCCGAGAAAGTTCATACAGAAGATCCTAGTGTGAAAAAACCCGAAACTGTGAACATTTGACGACTCTAGGGGGCCACAAAGGGATGCGCCCTACACAAGTGTGGCCTCACGCTGAAAACGTGTGAGAACCACTGATATAATCAATATAACCAGGCCTGTCAGCATTTTGCTATACTGGGCTATTTCTTATTCCAAGGCAGCCGTTCATCTCCTTTAACCAGCAGGGGACCAGTGTAATCAAAATATACCTAATATTTTTATTAATTTATTTTTATTTTAAATAACCTTGCCGAAAGTTACACGGTGATTTCTGGGAGATTCAGATGCATCACACAAGTATGGCTCGCCTCCACGAGCTCCCTGTACAGAGCACGTAGTGCGTCATTGCGTCATTAATCCTGTTCGGACCAATCAAAAGAGATTTGCTGAAAGCGGGTTGCCATTATGTTTAAGGCAAATCTTAAGACGTGGTACCGGCTATTTTAACAAAAATTAAGAAATACTGTTTGACACTTTTCTCAAGAGTGCTCATGACATGTTTTCAGAATAAAGACAGAAGAAGATTCTGGGCACTTGGAAAGGAAGCTATCGACGGGTGCAGGATATTTCTGACGCGTATTCCGAGATTTAGCTAGCTAGCTATCAAGGTTGCTAGCATACGCCAGAGAACACTGAGACGCGCCACAACGTTAGCTGACCAGCCTAGATAGCGGCTAGCGATGTCTTTCCGCCGCCAGAATGTAAGTATTCACAAATCCCCATCTGACTGTAACAGCCTTTTCTGTACACCAAACCTAGATAAAGGTCGATTAAATTACACCGTCCGTTACCAAACTAGCTAGGTTAGCTAATAGGCTAGCTAGCGTGTTGTCGCTAGTTTCCAGTCGCCGGTCAGCCAGCATGGAAATCGCAAAAGCAAAATATCACGTGTAGACAATCATTATGCGAAAAATATTATTATATTAATAAATATTATTTTGTCAGCAACAGTCTGGACCAAGTGGCCGTAAAACGTCTAATGGACCTTCTGGATCGGCCGGCATGTCACCGACAGTTCCTGGGAGTAACACTACCAGACCAACCCCTGGAAGGTAATCTGAATCCGCCTTACTCTTCAGAGAAATACCGAGGATTGGTATTTCATCATGAGGCCTACCGGTTAAAGGAGGCGTGTTCATTACGACTAAATAATGTACGCTTCGGAAAAGACCAATTGGACAATATCTTATTGAATTAGCAGACCTACGGGCCTATTACAGATGAGAAGTCCTGATTGACATTCAGGATGACCAATGAATTAACTCTGGTTCTAAACCATAAACACCCGCCTTTACAGTAAGTCTGAGCCAATAGGATGCGGAAACGCGCTGATTGACGCTCAGACTGACCAATGATTGTTTTCGGGGCGGACACGAACAAGAGCTCGGCAGTGTTTTGTTGTTGTTTTTGTAATCCATATGATACAGGACGGCGTTTGTGCTTCTCCCTTCGAGCAGTTTTAGACCGACCGGAAACCTGGAATGCACGTGACACAAACGTATTAATATATATTTATCTATAGATGTATTTTTAGATGTCATGCCCGCAATAGGTGTTGAAAATGAGACATTTTTAGACTGATCGCTACGGAGGTCTGTTTATTTATGCTTTATCGTCACGATGTTATTTGCTCATCCTGGCTAAAGCTAGCCTGTTAGCTGACGCATAGGTATTTGCTAATGTAAACCTGATCAGTATAACTCACCCAGAGCTGTCTCTACATATCGTTGTCGCTTGTAGAAGTAGAAATAAATGTCAGAATATAACTCGGTTGTAAAACTTACTTCTTAGCTGTCGCTAATGGTTTGCTAACGTTACATACCATCATTACACAATAGCACTGTGGCCATGTTTTGGAGCTGAAGGTCCCAGTAAGGGCAGCTCTAATGTAATGTACACGGTCGGGATACCAGTCCGAATATGAAGAAGAATAACATTAAAATGATTAAACAAAGGTTTTGGTGGTGTTATTTTAATGCTCTAAAAGAGGATCCACTTGTTGGAACCTTGGATGATTTTAAGTTTGTGTTATGTCTATGTTACACACACACAATGCTTAATAACCAATAGTGATGTACACATCGTGTGACCTTACACAGGTGTTAACGCATTTATTTGAACATATTGCTTGTGTTTTACGATCTCTGTCCCTGTTCAGTACATTTATAACCTTTTGAAAAAACCATGTCACGATCTTTGCATGACCGTTTGCTTTATTCTTTTATTGTTTTCAGGAACAGAAACTCTGTGAAGCCTCCCTCACAGTCTCCTCCTGTATGTAAACTCAAATATTATCTCATTCTTATCATACATGTGTCTACGTGTCTCGTGCACTTGCCTGTATTGCCTCTTTCACACTCAAAACCCAACAATATTATTGGCACACCCTTACAGGTAGTGTCCTAGCTTTGACTCAGTTACATTTTTCTAATGGCAGCATTACCAGGGTTCACACATTCCCATCTTGGGTTTATCTTAGTCAGTTTCGTTTTTAATTTTGTGCACATGCTTACTTGCTTCCTGTTTAATCGCCATTAAGTTTGAGTATAAAAATTGCACGCGTGAAAGATGTGTACCCCACTGTCAGTATTTTTATTTTTTTATTTTTTCAAATTGTGTTCTTTTAAAGGGCTTATTTATTTAGAAAACCGAAAGTGATCTACTTTCTTTTTCTTTCCCTTTTAGGTGTTTGAGGGCGTGTATAATAATTCCCGGATGCTCCATTTCCTCACGGCTGTAGTGGTGAGTTTCCTTGTGTGATCAAGTTTGATTAGTACCCACGATTCACCCGAGTGAATGAGAACAGTTTGGTGGTTTCCTTGTCTCATCTCTCTCAGCATCTTTCTGTTAAAATGTATCAATTTCTGCTTTTTAAATATTAAAAAAAAAAAAAAAAAAAATTATTCTCTTTATTTATGCTTTGCATCTCAGCCATCTTTATCTTTCCTTTTTCTTATTTAGTTTCTCGAATTCTTCTCTTCCTAGGGCTCTAGGTGTGACGTGCGGGTGAAGAACGGCAGTGTGTACGAGGGGATCTTTAAGACACTAAGTTCAAGAGTAAGCAAGATGCTTCTGTGCATTAAACACACCTACCAGTGGACGTTTCAAGTGATTTTAGTAGTCATGTAATCAAACATTTAAAGAAAAGAAATCATTTATTCAGTATTATGTCTTGATGTATGTGGATAATAATTTTCTGTAATAACAAATCCACTGTGATAATGAATTTTCATACACTGTATATACTCGCTGCATAGGACGGCATTGTAGAACGTAGTCCATTATGTGCCAAGTGCGATTCGTGCATTTAAAAAAAAAGGCACTAAATGTTGTAAACAAACTGCTTCCATGTTGTGTCACTTGTAGCACCTAAATTTTTATTTATTTTTTTAAAGTAGAAAATCGATGCGTATTTGAAAAAAGTGAAAATAAATGGTCATTAATGAACTTCTTTCATCAAGCCACAGGAAACTTGCTTATAAATTAACATGGTGTTATAAATGTCTGATTATTTATTTGCTTATTTAAATACATTAATATTGCAGCAGTAAAAATATTTCTGGCAAACCCCAGTTGAGACGTTCTGATGAGAGCCCGTGTTTAGTTTTAAGCTCTGTGTTTTGGAATATTATTGATCGATTTATACTTGATTGAATTGATTTTGCGCCGCAGTGTGAGCTAGCGGTGGACGCTGTGCACAAACTAAGGACTGAGGAAGGGGATGGCTGTGGAGGTGGTACATCCACACATCCCAGGAGAGAGGAGATCACGGACACCATGATCTTTAGCCCCAGTGACTTGATCACCATGACCTGCAGAGATGTGGATCTCAATTTTGCTACACGAGGTGTGTGTGTGTGTGTGTGTGTGTGTGCATGCTCTGGAGTGTTGCACATAAAGTCTCTTGTAATATTGATCCAGTCTGGTCTTGTGTAGCCTAATTACATTCATCTTTGTGTATTTTTGTAGACACCTTTACAGACTCGGCGATCAGCTCGTCCAGAGTAAACGGTGATCACAGAGAGAAGGTGCTGCAGAGGTGGGATGGTGGAGACAGCAACGGAGAGAACTATGATCTAGATACAGACACAGTGAGTTGAAACACTACGCGCACACTGAAAGATCACCCGTACCCTTAAAGAAAACCATAGAGCTCCATATTATGATCCGAGTTCTACTCCTGTCATCAAAGGAACTGTGCTCATACAGTTTGTAGGCCCATCTAGATTGGCGTTTCAGAGAAAGTGAAAGTAATTTCCGATTCACATTTACGCCGTTTGGCAGACATCTTTATCCAGAACGACTTGCGTTCATCTCGTTTATACAGCTGAGCAGTTGTGTGTGAAGAGTCTCGCTCAACGGCCCAGCAGTAGCAACTTGGCAGTGCTGCGATTTGAACTCATGACCTTATGATCAGAAGATCAGAACCTCTGAGCCTTCGCTGCCCGCATGTGATTGTGTAGTTCTCCATCTTGCATTTTTTTTCTATGGCGATACACATGCGGTGTTACACCATTAGCCAAGTTTGAGTCATATTGAAGTGAGAGGTACAACACAGCTCATCGCTTTTTTTCCTGTAGTCTTTATATATTTTTGTGTTGTCTGGTGTCAATTCTAGGTCACATCGTGCTTTATAATAAAGATATTATAAGTTTATATAGTGCAAAAATTGTCATGCTTTTGTTTAAACACACTGTTACATGTTTTTTCCCAATTTGAGTCAAAAGTTCCCACTCACTAGTTAGCTGTACATACTGAATCTGTAAATGGTTTTCACACTTTGGCTTCTTTCACTCTATCTCTCTCTCTCTCTCTCTCTCTCTCTCTCTCTCTCTCTCTCTGTCTGTCTCTCTCTCCAACATATACCTTCTGCCAGAATTCATTATCCTTGAAACATGTTTTATTAGACTGTACTGGTCTTAACCCCATGAGAAACTTTTTTTTTTTTTTTTTTTTTTAATTCAGTCAACACTCTGGAAAATTTTTTTAGCAAAGTCAAACCTGATGTAAGTTTAGAGTTTTTAGGGAAAACAGATTCTAAAAACCTTATATAGGGTCCCTTAGACATTTCCCGGCATGAAAATAACCATAGAATCTAGCATGGCATTAAACAAACAAACAAACAAACAAACAAACTTTCTCTCTCTCTGACAGACTAATGGTTGGGATGCCAGTGAGATGTTCCGCTTCAACGAAGAAACATATGGGGTGAAGTCCACCTATGACTCAAGCCTCTCGATGTACACGTGAGTCTCTCTAACACGCGCTACTGAAAAACGATGTTTGCTCTTCTGTCTGTCTTATCTCTTAGTCTGAGCTTGCAAACACAGATTAAGCGCAGTAGAACCGAAAATGGTTTGGATTGTTCAAGATGTATGTCAGAACGGTGGGTGTCTAGAGAGGGTCTGCTGAGCCAGGTAGTGTCTTAAACATTTCCACAAAGAAACTTTGTACCCAGAAGATCGATCACTCTCTTTCTTTCTCTCTTTCAGGGTTCCTCTAGAGCGAGGTAGCTCGGAGGGTTTCCGGCAGCGAGAGGCGCGAGCTGCGCGACTGGCTAACGAGATTGAGGCCAGCGCACAGTACCGCCACAGAGTGGCGCTAGAGAACGACGAAGGGAGGAGCGAGGAGGACAAGTTCAGCGCCGTGATACGGGACGGAGGCGAGAGAGAGAGGGGGAGAGACAGCCCTGGCTTCTCCGGCCCCGGGAGCCGGTCAGTATGCCGCGTCGCTCAGCTCAAATCTTACAGTTTCACATCACTTTGGATTGGTTCCTTACGGATGTTCTTCCTTCGTTGTTGATTTCTCTTAGGGACGGCAAATACATTCCCTTACCCCAAAGAGCGAGAGAACGAGAAATCGGTGCATCCAGAGGTGACCGAGAAAGAGGAGGACCCTCGTCCTCGCTTCCTAATCGAACGAACAGACCCGCCCCCTCGAGCTCGTCCCCCAGGCCACCTCTTCCGTCTGGCAGCGGTCAGCCCACACCGCCTTCTGATAGGAATAGTCCATTGTCGATCAGAGGTGGCTATTCTCCCCACCAAGCACAGTGTAGCCCACCTGCTCAGCCCCGGCCCTTAGAGGCAGGCCATGCCAGTCCTCCTGCCCCACACATGCTCCCCCATTCTCTTTCACACCCCCAGTCTCTCTCTGACTCTGCACGACCTGTTAATGGAGGTATGGCGTCTGTGATTATTTTGTGACTATTATAATCCCTGTGATTTTATATATATTTATAATTCTTTCAATATGGCATTGTGTGTGTGTGTGTGTATGTATAATTATTTTTTTTTTTGTGATCTAGTGTCGTCTAGAACATCTCCCAAATCTCAAAGGCCTGCACAGCCCAGAAGCTTGCGTACCAACTCTCACTCTTCACCTACAGGTGAACCCACTGTCGCACTTGTAGTTTGTGTAAATGAAAAATCACATCATGATTCAGCGCACATGCACTAACAGTCATTTTCATTATTAACCCCTCCTCTTACCTTCTTTCCTTTTCTCTCTCCAGTCTCCCATTCCCCCAAACCCGATGCACCCAACCAGGATCCCCCTCTGACCACTCCTACCTACCTGGACACCTCATCAGTTACCATGGTGACCGCGAAGCCCTCGGGCCCCACCCCACTCTTCCCTGTAGATGGTGAGCAGCATTAATCCTGTACAATCTTCTGTCGTTATTCTCATTTATAGCCAAAAAAGTCATTTTTTCCTGATTGTATGTCAAGTTTTCTCTCCGTTTCTGTGTTCTGTTCATTTATTTTCATTTTTTCTTTTCGCGCAACTTTTTGTGTCAGTGAATGAGATCTTATCCAAGGAGAGGACAGAGAGCCCTGCTAGTCCTCAGGAAGGCAAGGGCTGTAAAGGTATTTTTTGTGTGTGTGTGTTAAATTGTCTGTTACGACATGTACATTTTATTTTTGCTTTAATGATTACCCTCCTTTTGTTTTCCAGCTGCCTCACTTCAGCAAAGGTCACAGATTGAGGAACTTCGCAAGTTTGGGAAGGAGTTCAGAGTGAGTGAAATATGATCATTCAGTTTTACTTTATTTATACCATTTGTATGCTTTGTTTGTTTGTTTGTTTGTTTGTTTATTAAGCATTTAAAAACAGGTAAAATTCTAACAAACTCTTTCCGTCTCAGCTTCACTCTAGCTCCTCGCCCTCTAGCCCCAACACTTCAGCCACACCCGGTGATCCTGCTCAGCCAAGCCCTACCCAAAGCACACAGACAGACTCCATCCCGTCCACAGAGCCCAAAACGGTGTCACCTACAACTACACCAACACAGGAGCTTCCGTCAGATGAAGCAGGCAGAGAAACGAGCGCCGACGGTCCGGCTGCAGCCACCCCGCCATCTGTCACACCCGCCGTCACACCTTCTGCCACACCTGCTGGTGTTTCCCAACCCTCTGGTGCAGATGGACAAACGGCAGTACCGCCCCATCCTGCGAGGACACCAGGCAGGGAGGACGGCAGACCAGAGATCGCGGACAGAGCGGAGGGTGTAGCTGAGTGAGTAGGAGGGTGGAGAGGTTGTTGAAGAACATGGGAATATAAAACATCTCTGCTCAAAACATCGCTGTTGTCAAACACTAACCCTGTTTTAACTGTTCACCTACCAAACGTGGGTGGATTTAGTAGCATGGAGTGAAAAGCATAAAACAATCAGCTGGCTTGCTGCTTTCTCTGTCGTTTTGGCTACGCTGAGCAGATGGGTGGATGAAGCCTTGTAACGCTTACACTACCGGTCAAAAGTTTTGAGACACCTGACTGAAATGTTTCTCATGATCTTAAAAACCTTTTGATCTGAAGGTGTATGATTAAGTGTTTGAAATCGGTGTTGTAGACAAATATAATTGTACCAACATATTCATTTCTTTCATTAGAAAACTAACATTTTATTTACAAAAAATATTATTTTTAAACGGACGACTCCGAGAGAAATATATCCAAAAAGCAGCCAATAAGTGTCCAGTATAGGTGGGAACTCTTTTATTACAGTTTAAAAAGTATCTCAGGGGGATTCCTCAAGAACTTGCTTGTGAAATTCTAGGCAAAAAGGGCGTCTACTTTGAAGATGCTAAAATACTAAATTTATTTTGGTTTATTTTGGATTTTTTATCACAACATAATTCCCATAGTTCCATTTGTGTTATTCCAGAGTTTTGATGACTTCTATTATTATTATTATTATTATTATTATTATTATTATTATAAAATGGGGGGGGGGGGGGATAATGTGGGTGTGTCTGAACTTTTGACTAGTAGTGTATTTATAATTGTCAGGAATAATCTTCAACACTGTTCTTTACAATAGTGAAAAGAACCTTCAATGCTGCTGTATCAAATATTTAATCACTACTGCCTCTTCGCTTTACAGACCGTTGTTGTTTGTGATTACACATTACATTTTACAGTTACTGCATCCTTTATTAGCATAGCTACAATTTCTTAAAAAAAAAAATAAAATAAAAATTTTAACGCCACTTCCTTCTTTGTCCTGTACAGTCAAGTGAAGAAGTCCACACTAAATCCCAATGCCAAAGAGTTCAATCCTGCCAAGGCACCTCTGACTATGGTGAGTGCTCTGGCTTTCTTTCAGCTTTTTTTTCCTCATGCACACACACACACACACACACACACACACACACGTGCACACACGTGCACTCAGGCAACATTTCACTTCGTTGTACATGCTATAGTATACACACCAGCTTCCATTGTGTTTTGGTGTTCTAGGTGAAGCCGTCTGCGACCCCCACGACTCCACGTCCCACACCTCCAAGCCCCTCAGTGGTGCTCCAGCCTCCTGCAGGACAAGGTACCATGTACACCCCTCAGTACCTGGGCTACGTCTCAACAATACCCTTACAGGGCCACTCTGTGCAGGTAAACACACACACACACACACATACATATGCCTTTTTCTTTCCTGGTTTTCTGTACTTGCAGCCAGTTTAAATCTATTTGTGTAACTTGTTCTTATCAGGCAGTGAAGGGGTTTTATGAGGACATTTTTGATGTACGAGTGACTGAGAAGTAATGTTTTGTTATGATCTGTCTGTGCCAGGCCCCTCAGATGTACCAGTATGCCGTGTCTACCGTGAGCCAGGGAAAGTATCCCAGAGCTAAAGGTATTTGAGACATAACAATTTACCATTCTAGTTCTCAAAATATTGTCTTGTCTTAGACAGATTGCTTACTTATACAAACGTACTGAGTTTTGTTAGCATAGCTGCCAGTACAGAGGATCCAAACCAAAGGTTCAGGTCCGACTTGAATATGCACACACACAAAAAAACCATGGCAATGACGTAGCTCCTTTCCGATCAGGCTCGGTGGTTCCCACTCGTCCAGACCACAACTCGTCGGCACCTCCTATGATCCAGGCAGCGGCGTCGGCAGCAGGTCCTCCTCTTGTGGCTTCTCCTTATCCTCAGTCTTACCTGCAGTATAGCCAGGTCATCCCTGCTATGCCACACTATCCTGGACAGGTATACCCATATTCTACCAAAAGTTCACCAAAACTTGTAGACAACTGTCACTCACTCACTCGCACTCTCTCTCTCTCTCTCTCACACACACACACACACACACACACAGCATGACTAATACACTGTTGATGTTGCACAGAACACCAGAATAAAATAGTCCAAACCTTGTCATTTCCTGAAACAGATAAAACATCTCTCTCTTGTCTTTGTTAGCCGGTGTATTCCATGCTGCAAAGTGGAGCACGTATGCTGAGTTCAGGGGGACACCCTCAGACTCTTGGACCTCCTGGTCCTCAATACCCCGGCCAGTCTGAGGGACCCCCAGGAGCCCAGCAGGGCATGTATGGTACGTCCCACACAAACACCACACACCTTTGCATAACAAAAGCCACGTTTCCACTAAAATTACCCAGAACAATTAGTCCCTGGAACTTTTTTCATGGGACAATTTGGTTCCTCCAGACCTTTGTTAGATTAGCAAAATTAGTCCTGTGACCTACAGTATGACTCTGCCCAACAAGCCCTTGGCGAGGATATGAATCCCCGGAGTATACTACATTCAAACTGATTATTGACAGAAAGAAAGCTGATTTTAATGATGTAAAATGTTTGCTCGGCTCATAAGAAGCACGGAGCAGGCTCTGATTGGAATAGAAACCTTTGAATAGTAACAGAAGTTTGCTGTAACCAAACTGGTGGTCCAGTGGTTAGATATTCGGCGCACTCACTGCCCTGGACTAGGTTTGATTCCCGGTCACAGAATGAAATTTATTATCTTTTTAATCTTTGGATAAAGGTTCCTGTTTTATATATAGACAGTCTATTTTCTGAAATCTGGTAAGGACATTGCAACAAGAAGCATGGAGGAGATTCGAGCTGTGATGCTGTTGATTGTGATGTATTTGCTAAAAAGGTAATTGAGAGAACGCTGAAAGAGACAAGCAGTGGTAATAAAGCGAATTCAGAATGCTGGTCATGCTAAGCAAACGGATTTTATCAGCTATTGCTGAGATGACAGACAAGCGTGCGCACACATGAGCTTCTCTCCGCACTGTTTTCCTGTGTGAACAACAGCCAACTCTTTTAACCGACTTGATATTTTTAAATATACTTTTTCATCGCAGGTTGCCATTTCCAGTTCCCGCTGTATTTCATCCTCGGCAGAAATACTTAAGGCTAAACCTCGTCGTCGGTCCGTCTGTCGTATTTTTAAAGAAACTCCATTGTGTTGATTCTGTTATTCTAAAAATGCTGGTTTAAAAAAAAATGCTGCGTGCACTCAGCCAATCAGCATGTTCAGTGCCCAAGTCCCACCCCCCAGAGGTACTGAACTTTGGAAAAAGTAGCACCTCCCGAGTAGGGACTTTCTGCGGGGGAAATATTTTACCTGGAACTTAATTTAGACCCTGGTCCCTGCGGTGCAGAGTACCTCCAAAAGTCCCTAGTTCCTGGGGAAAGTTCCTGCGGTGGAAACGCGGCTAAAGTGTGCACAGAACACGCAATTTCTAAATCTGTGCACAAAGTCCGTGTGACTGCGTTGGAAATCAGTATTTCTCGATCACGTATGCACAAGCTGTATATAATGAAATCCCAGACATTTCACATTGCTAAGTCAAGCAAATTTACGTAATGATACACCCTCAATAGCTGACGATGGTATACATCAGTTGTGTGATCTCAAAATCTTTCCAAATATCAATCTCTAGTAGTTATTCTTTTCTGCCACTAGGGGTTTGGTGTGTTTAAAATGTGCACGAGAAACGCTCACGACTGATAAAACCTGCTGTTTGTAGGCGCATTCAAGAGCTTTGCCGAGTCTGTGGAACGGATGCTGTTTTACTTGTTGCTTAGTATACATTGATTTTATGGATTATCTGTTAAGAGGATGCGTAAAATTGCTGAGAAAATATCTTGATATTTTATTTCCAGCCCCCCAGTCATTCTCCCATCACTCAGGCTCCATGCATCCTCCGCAGCCCTCCACCACTCCCACTGGCAGCCAGCCACCCCCGCAACACCCCGCCCCCAGCCCAGGACAGGTACTTACCCAACACTTAGCACACAGCATCTTACAGAAATGGGGTTGTTATTAATTAAGACTTTATTAATTGGTCTGAATACTGTTTTTATATTAAATTCTCTCTGTGTCTCTCTCTCTCTCTCTCTCTCTCTCTCTCTCTCTCTCTCTCTAGTCTGGTCAATCAGGTCCTCAGCCGCAGACCTTGTATCATTCAGCTCCCCTGTCAGCTCCCACTCCCCCTAACATGCCCCCAGGCCACAGCTCTCCCCAGGCTTCATACTACAGCCTGCCAGGACACCAGCCCCTACCCCACCCCTACTCATCCATTGGGCAGCTCACACAGGTACTGCATACTCTCACACCTACACTCTGTCTCATGCACCTTGAAATTGGAAAAGGGCCTGTGTGCCCGAGTCATTTTGGACGGTTTCAGTGTAAAACAGGAAGTTTGCAGCCAGCAAAACCTGTTTGGTTTGGTTGGGTTGCAGCACCAAAATGCTGCCTGGAACCGAGAATCGGTGACTGCGGGGGTTTTGGAACAGCATCGCTGAAAGTTGTTGAAATTAGAGAAATAAATATCACATGGTTTAAGGCAGGAATATCATTTTTTACATATTTTTAACCAGCAAAAATTTTTTTTAATAAAAATTGTGCTCACTGCTAATATTAAAGCAGTAGTATTACAGAATCTACACAAAAACTCAGTACAGCTGAGTGCAAAGGTTTTCATGTTCCTCAGAATTCATTTTCAAAGCCCCGTGTTCATTATTGTTTTCCTACTAAACACCCATTATATTGTGGGCTAAATAGATATTTTTTTTAAATAGGAGTCTTAATAAAGTTGCTTTACACTAAAACTAAACACTGGTGCCACCTAAGGGTGAAAGTCAGGCA